>JAPWTK010000481.1:0-334529 GCA_029963805.1 Aromia moschata | reverse complement strand
GAACAGTGTAGTCTGCACGTTAGGACAGAATGTTTATTTTTTTGTAGACGTGTGTTTAAAAGAAGTACTAAAAATAAATTAATTATCCTCTTTCATTTTAATAAACAACGGGACTAAACTTATTGCTGTAACAACCATTTCTTAAAGTTGTTTTTTTTTTGTGAAAATAATAAGATTTATTATAAAATCGTTGCTGGATAATACATACATACTCACAATGTATGTGTATGTACCTCATTTCGCTACTTGCATCATCTTTTTGATAATAAAACAACGTCAAGCGAGATCAACAAAAATAAAAATACCCATTTCTTTGGTTTTGATCAATAACATAAATTTAAAAAAACATTTCGATTAATCGTACGCATTAAAAAAAAAGTACACTATAGAAAGAATGGTAAACTGACTCTCGAAAAAGATTGTTTTCATTCAATTTTTACTAATTTAATGGTAAAAATTGAATGAAAACTCCCTCCATCGTCATACTATTACTATTTATTAATGCTTGTCACAAATATTGTCCCTAATAATAAGCGTTTTCTCATTTTGCTAAAAATGGAACAATCTTTTTATAAACAAGTTTTTCTAACAGTTTTTCAAAAACTAACACACATATAAAGTTATAATAATAGGTTTTTTTGCAAATGTATTTAACTCATTTTGAGTGAAAATTCCAAATTTCTTCAGATCGTTGCTAAAACAAATTTACCATTAGCAGAAAAGTGTACAGAGAGTTAGGTTAAGAGATGGCCTGTGCTGTATACACATACTCTTGCCAACATTAAAGCAAAGACAGAGTTAGGCTAGGTCACGATACACTTATAAGTGTATCGTGGGTTAGGTTAAACACTTACTTGATGTTCATCGAAGGTTTTGCAAAAAATCCCGCAACAAACAACAGAAATTCACTCTTGTACGATTGTTTTGGCAACTAACAACACAGGGCGAACACGCGTTTTTTTTACCGGGTAAAAGTTTTCCGATACTTATTCGGTATCGCAACGAAAATATCGATATTTTAGAATATCGCTCGAGAGAATTATCGATGCCAAAAACTCGATGTATTACAAACGAAGTATCGATACCTCGATATATCGGATCGGTATCGCCCATCCCTATTAAACAGTTTACCATTTCGGCTGTGTTCAGCGAATGGTCAGACTCGTCGAATTCGTTCAGCGAGAAAGATACTTCAGTGGTCCGCCCAATCAGCTGATTGGGAAAGTTGGTCGGAATTTGAAATGTAACGTCGGTGGTCGAGATCGTTCAGCGAAGGAACTCTGTTCCTACTACTCTGTACCTACTCTAACTACATTTATTTATAAGCAATTTTAAATTTTTCATAAACAATATTCTAGTTCATATATGAGGGCAGCTATCGAATTTCTTTTTTGTGTAGCCTCGCCTTCTGGTCCCTATTTAGTTACATTCGTTAAGGTTATGTTGCTGTAATTTGTCAAAGTAGAAAAACCCGTTCAGCCAATTGTTCGACGTTGAATGTCTGACTACCGTGGTCGGACTATTCGCTGAACACAGCCTTCATTTCATTTAAAACTAACCTCAATTTATTGTGATATCAACTGTCAATCTAGTTTTGAGTTTTGAACGTCTGTGTTTTATAATATGTAATTATTTTTAGTAGTAGACTAGTACATAATATGCCATTTAAAATGTATATATTTTAATTTTCAGTCGTAATGGCTCCTATTAAACAGTAATTGATTTAGTTTTTCGTCGAGGCATTATATGTACATACATATATGTACTTTAAATTGGTATTGAAGGTCATAAAGTCGTGATGAAATAGCATAATCATCGTTATGACATTTTTTAAGTACAAAATAACATCAAGTTCGATCATTATCAGTCTCCGTGATTTAAATTTTTACGTGTACCTGTATAAATATTCATTTAATTGTTGAGGACTAATTTAGCTAAAAGCCTAAACCTTTATTTGTTACTATGTTGAGGACAACCATCATCAATCTGGTGTACGCTATTTCATTTCTGGTCTGAATCAGTTATATTTATTTATAAAAATAAATAATGACCATTTTGTAATTTTAGGACTTATTCGCAATAGGATTAACATTTCCATTATTTAGTAGCCATCTTCGAGATTTAGGAGTATCGCATACACTAATTGGTTTATTAGGCTCTACCTATTCTGGTGTTCAAGTTCTTTCCGGCCCGTTAATAGTAAGTTACTTCACAACAATAAATTTATTTACTCCTATTTATTATAATAAGTAGAAATACCAAATTTTGGTTATGTTAACTGAAGGAAAGTATAATATACCTACATAATTTCTACATTTACTCATTTCACAAAAGTAAACTATGCAAATATGCTTATGCAACTTGGACCACCACTGATGGTGGTATTTTCATTCATTACCCTTTCCTCTTGAAATAATAGCTAAATAATGTGAATATATTATATTAGTAGATAACATTATTTACTATTATAACATTCATGCAAGATCCACATATTGTTTCGACACTCAATTTTCAAACAAATACATCAAAATTTTACATATGATATGATATACATATTTTACATGTTTTTAAAAATTTCAGGGTGGATGGAGTGATGTACGGACCAGAAAGTCTGTATTAAAAACTACATTGTTAGTATGTACGATTTGCTATGGCCTCCTCGGCATAACAAGCTCAATATATTTTATATTTGTACTACGATTTATATTAGGTAAGTAAAAATGTGGAGAGGGCCAATGTGGTACACATCAATTAATGTAAACATCAGTAAAGTTGCCATGGCAAATAAAGAGTGCCATGGCAAATAATGGGTGCATTCAGGGACGCTCAGCCGCTGACCGCTATGTGTTAGTAGTTAGCCTTTTCTGACAGTCAGCGGCTTAACACTCCCCTGAATCGTTTGTATGAGTTTCGCAAAGATCTAGAAAACGTAATATGCTCTATGGCATAGATAACTTTCATGAATCATGGATTCATAATTCCCTGCCATATTCTGTGCTTAAAGACACTTAAGGACAAAGGTTCATTTTCTTTTCCATAACATTTGTTTAAAAACAAGCCATATTTTCTTTTCTATAACTTCTGTTTAGGTTAAAATTCAGTTGCCCACAGCACAGATAAAACGATAGAGAGAATCATGATAGAATTATTGTCCAGTCAGCATCTCAGCTATAATATTTTAGGCTTAGTAAATTGGTCAGCCGCTGAGATCAAAGAAGTGTCAGCCCCGTCCATTCAGGGAAGTAGCTAAGTTAGCTACTCAGCCGCTGAGCGTCCCTGAATGCGCCCAATAATAGCCATCTCGTTCCCGTACAGTTCCTAGAGAGGACCTCTGGGGTTACTTTTCGCAGTAATTGTAGGGTGAATATCATTTATATTATTATTTATTGTATTTTTCCAGGGATTATAAAGCATACTCAAAGCATTTGTAAGGCTGTGATAAGTGATATAGTACCACCAAGTGAGCAGACTGTGATTTTTGGAAGGTCTGCAGCATTAGGCTCATTTGGATTTATTATTGGACCTCTTATTGCTGGTCATCTGTCTGAAGTGAGGAATGGATTCACCTATGTGTGCGCTCTTACTGCTCTATTATTTTTAATCAATTTGGGTGAGAAAAATTTGTTTTATTTCTGAGTGTTACTACTTATTGTATAAATTGCATATTATATTGAATTGAAATTTCTTAGGACTCGCATATTTTTTGCCAGACGAATCCACAAAGAGAAAAGCTTCAAATAACCAGTCCATACTGTGGGGAATAAAATATGAATTTAGAAAAGTAATGAAAGACCTAAGAAGTATAGATTGGAATGAACATTGGAGTACCTTTTTGTTACGATTCTTGTTTGGACTGTCATTGTCATGCTTCTTTAGCAACCAAACTTTGTACTTGAAAGAAAAATATGAGCTGTCTGAACGATACACTGGATACATTGTATCTTATTTCAGTACGATCGGCATGGTATCAGCATTCTTCATAAATTTAATCAACAATTTCTACAAAACAGACTATACTTGTCTTATAAGACTGTTGCACTTTTTTACCATTCTGACTGTTTGTTTCATTTGTATATCTATTTCACAAAGTATCTGGATGTTTCTGATATTGCTAGTGCCTTTTTCCATCGTTTCTACCTCACTAAGGGTAGTTAGCATGGAGTTAATGTTGAAACAGTCTGATAAATCACATAGAGGATCTTTATCGGGTGCTTCCAATAGTATAATGTCCATTATGAGATTCATATCACCTCTGTTAACTGGTTTAGTTGGTGATATATTTAGTGGACAGTATGTGATGTTAGTAGCTGTAATACCCTCAAGCATTGGTATGGGTGTCAGTTGGTATATGAAGACGTCTGTAAAAAGTGATATTAAAAATAAATAATTTTAATAGAAAGTTGTTTACATTTCCGATTCCTATACTCAATACATACCTACAATTAATATAGATATAATACTCGAATAGGTATATAAAATCTATAGTATTATACATTTTTTAATTAATTTTTTTAAATGGTGCTATTTTGAAGAATTATTTGAACTAGTTTACAGATAAGAAGCAATTTATTCAGGTGATGTCTAAATAAAGTGACCAGATTTTGATCTTGCCAAAGACGGACATGTTCAGCTGGTTTACATTGACGAAGCTAGAGTTATTTTTTCGCGCCGTAAGGCGCGAGTTAAATAGTGTCGCAGGCGAAAATTTTTAAAACTTTCAAGATCGCGCGTTTTCCTCGTACTTCAGAATTTCAATGAAAAAATACATTTACATAAAAATATAAACTTTCACAAGGATACTTTTTGGAATTTGATACCTTTTTGAAATACTAATATTTAATCACGATCGATACGATACGTCTTCAGATTAACCTAGGCGTAATTACGGACATTTTAATAAAAAAAATTTCAATGACGAACTGCTCTTGAAGACGGACAAGCTTTCTGAATGACGGACGTCTGGCCACTTTATGTCTAAAATTATGAATGAGACGGAAATGTTATAAGACATTTGAAAGGGAAGAGAAGTACACTTAATTTCTTCTTCTTAATAATACAGTCGAATTTAATCTGAATACTTAATTCTTGAGTTGGTATTCGAATTTAATATTTGAGTTGGAGAGACAATACAAGTTAAAGAATGAGGTCGTATGTAGCGTATTGTTATGTTATAATCACGAAACTTTTTTATGTACTTACATATATTTATTTCCAAACACCAAAAAAATATTGTCATATCTCAAAACCAAGAAGTCTAGAACTAAGGAGACCGAACTCGCGACGGGCTCGAATATGTCCGCCTCCAGAGGAGCTGTAAACAGTAGTGTACCCTTTACCCTTGTTGCTACGGTATATAAACAGATATCTATACGTATTCTGTGTGTTCTGTGTGCGTTAGAGGTTAGAGTCCGTGTGAATGTCCGTGGTGCGAATACATTTGACAGATGCTCGATATTTTTCATGTCAAAGGTCAACATCGTCCAAAAATTAAGCTTTTCAAAGTCATTGCGTAATGTTTTAATACATTTTCAAGGTCAGTACTGCGCAATAGTCTGAACTCATATAAAAGGGTAAGGCAAATTGTAGGTACGTAAATGTGGAAATGCAATGTTATTGTGAAACCTTTACAAGAGATACGTGTCTAAAAGAGCAAGGGAAATTTCACAGATACATGCGAAATGAAAAAATCACTATTTACGCGTTATTTTACCCACCCAGCACCTATTCGCTCCCTTTTCCCGTTAACTTGTGGGACTAATATTACTTTGCGCACGATTTTGGTGATCAAACATAGTGTATATTACTGTTTTCTGGGTATCTGACGGAAAAAAAAAACGCTAAAATTTTAAAAGTGGCTTATCTGAACAATGACCCTCAAAATATTTCATGTTCCGTGCTTCAACGTTAACAATACAACAAAGGAAAATATTTCGTTTCATACATACATCAGTAATTTGAAATAACGTCCGGTTATTCGTACCGCTTCTTATATCACACAATGCAACACATCACTTTCGAACCACATTTATTTTGTATGTATTTTTGCTAAAGCCAAACGGCATATAAGCTTTGACAGCTTAATGATAAATGTCATACAAAACCATAGCATGGTTTTCTATGATAATTTGAAAAACATTCAAATGTGGTCCG
The DNA here is from genome assembly GCA_029963805.1 of Aromia moschata. NCBI lineage: Eukaryota > Metazoa > Arthropoda > Insecta > Coleoptera > Cerambycidae > Aromia > Aromia moschata. Next base: position 328,379 of record JAPWTK010000481.1, on the reverse strand, counting down.
CCGCTCACACGTGACATCGAGTACATTACTGTTTACAGCGCCTCCTGGAGGCGGACATATTTGATCCCTAGATACCGAACGAGTTCGGTCTTCTTAGTTCTAGACTTCTTGCTCAAAACTTAAAACATGTTTTCTGTTTAAAACCTTATTTAATTGTCAAGGCTATTACATTATGTGACAGCCAATATTTACATTTTACAATGTGAGTCACTTGTCAAAAGTGTGACAACAACAAAGTTTCGCTTCAAACTTCGACAGAATTTAAACTTTCATCTATAAAGAAAGGTCCAACAATACGTCCTCAACATTGTCTGTCCAAAAATTAACTTTAAAGGAGATTTTCACTCCAAACACTCCATGCTCCATGCTATCCTTTCTATTTTACTTGTTTCTGCGATTATTGTATAGTATTCTATGAATCTGTGGTTCTTATTTCTTTTACTTCAAATTTGTTATGGGTTAATAAACAAATTGCCAAATTAAAAGAAACTTGTAAAATGTAAAAATAAAAATTTTGTAAAGTAACCACTAAAACTAAAACTAATCGATTATGTAGCCACAATTAAAACACCTAGAACCATATTTACAGAAGTACCCAGAACATAATTAAAAAATGAGAAATTTGAGTCCCTCTTGAGTTTAAACATTTATTAAGTACAATTTAATCAAGAATAAATATCTATCAGTTCATATAACATGGATGTTAATTCTCCTGTATTTAAATTACAACTCATCACATTGCTTGTAAGTATATTATTTTTTTCTCATTTAAACTATTATTCCAAACACAAAAATTAATATAATTGTTATTGTCCATAAAAATATAAATGTAAAATTGAATTTTACTTTCCAAGACCTGGAACAGGGTAATTTAACTCTGAGTCAAATCTGTTCGCATACATAATACATATATGTATGTATTTTATGTTCAGCATTATGTGCTTATTGCGATTTAGTTTAACACATTTTCCTAATCTGCATCTAGAGAGATAATATTTTTCTCGTTATTAAAAGCTAGTATCATTATTTTTTTTAATCTCATTTGAATTTTTAAAACAAATTAACTCTGAATTAGAAAAACCAGAGGGGCTGCAATTCTTATCATGTACCCTAAGTATGTATTTTCTTTTTCTGACTAATTTATTTTTTCTTGTAACATGAAGTTGATTTATAAATGTATCGTATTTAATCTAATTTTTCAAGAGCTTCACTGTTTTTTAGTTGGTTTTCAAAAGAACTGAATCCTGAAGTGTTTTTGTTAGATTACTGTTCTGTTTGTATATTGTGTTAAACTAACAAATTAACACATAAACATATTTCATATCTCAACAACTTTGTGATTTACCTACATATGTTTAGAGGATTTATTATAATATCTGTACTCCTCTTAATTTTAGGACTCCGTATGTTATGGTCTTATCTACGGATTTTTGTCTCCTTATATTATACATCTTGGAGCCAATCAAATGGAGGTGGGTATTTTAGCAAGTGGAAATCTTCTTTGTACCTTAGTATCCCCATATATTGCTGTAAGTAATATGATTAGTCTTTAAATTTTTGTATTTTAGTTATATATTTTTTTCAATTTTGTTATGCTAATAATGTAAAAATAAGCAATTTATTTATCTTTTTTTTCCAGAATAGTTATGCACAAATTTATGGAAAACCTTATACTCTCTATATGATTTTTAATGCTGAAATTGTTACACATGTAATGATGGTTCTAACAAACAGTCACTGGTTTACAATATTTTCAAGGTACATTTTTAGTAAGTATAGTTACTGTTTAATACCAGACAAAATGTTCTAGTAATTGAAATACTTTTTCAGTAAAGTAATATGCTTTATAATTCCCCATTGTATTGTATTTTATAATTCCCCATTTATTCGCTTTTTAAACGTTTATAGTGACTTCATGGCAATTTATATTTGACATAAGAACATTTCAATCTGTAGGTTTAGCAAATCAGTCGCAGAATTTTTGTAAAGATTTATTGTTGAAAAATACTGCACAAGGTGAGCACGAGCTAATTCTAATCAGACATAGTATTTTAAATGGTGCCGGATATATAATTGGCCCTTTTATTGCTGGATGCCTGTTTCACCTGGGATTTGGATATATTGGTCTACTTGCTGCAGTTCTCACGTTGGTCAATGCATGTAAGTGATATACTTTGTGGTGAAAATGTTATAATAAATGTTTTGTAGGTTTGATAATGAGCATTCCTTTTGAACAGGAAATCTCAGCATCTGAATGTGATGAAAGGACAGTTGTAGAAAAAGCCCAATGTAGTATTTGCGATGTGATCCAAGAATTAAAAAATGCAGAATATGAAAAGAACTGGGATATAATAGCCATGAGATACTTATATCTATGCAGCGTAATCATATTCTCTAGCAAATTCACTCAACTTTTAGTGGCTAACTATCACTCCTCACCTTTTGACATAGGTTACACCAGCTCCTACATGAATGGTTTAAATTTTGCAGCGGCTTACTCTATTGAAAGTATAAAAATCAAATGGTTATCCAACATTCCTCTGCCAAAGGTCATTGAATATGGCTTGATATCAAGTTTAGTTTTTATTCTAATCGCGTGTTATTCTCCAATGCATTGGTTATATATGCTAGCATGTGGTCCGATTTTCCTTTGCTTCACTTTTATAAATACTAGCTGGAAGGATTTATCTACTCCAAGAGGAAATGATGCCCTCGACAAATTAGGTAAAACTTTGGGAATTTTGGTGAGCTTAACTGTACCTTTGCTGTTTGGAATTTTACATAATGTTATTGGGTACCACGCTACCATTTTCTTCTCTGCAGTGCCAATATTCATATGTATTTACATTTTGAAGAGATATTCATATGCATTATTTGAAGAAGATAAACCCAAGCAGGACTAATCATGTTAAAATACTCAGAATAATTTGTTATGTTTATATGCTGTTTTATATATAACTGTTATTGACTATTTCAAATAAATATTTTATGTACATACTTTGTGTATTACTTTTAGAAAAACAGAAGTCTTCATTTAACAATAAAACTCCTAGGTTGTATTTCCAAATTGATATTTGGCGGATAGGGAAATAATAACCAAGATATTTTCTGAGAAAGTGAAAAACCACAAAAACACCGTTATTTTGGATCGGTATGCAAACTCCTCGTTACTTATACTTTTAAAGATTATCGTCATATGCTGAGGTATGACATTATCAAACTCTATTCTGGACCAATTGTTGCACCATAACGTACTGTTTATTTTTAGTGGTGTGGATTTATAATATAGTTCTCGATCATTTTTTTGCTTACATTTTTTTTTTTGATAGGTACCTATATTTTTTTTACAAAAAGATTTTTGAAGACGAATTAAAACATCTGATTATACGACAGTTACAGGTCCCAAACCGCAACAGAACTGTAACTGTATGGTTACACTATCAATTTTTCCATTCTCATTCCAAAGGAACTGTTTACTTTAAATTAAGGTGACCTCAAGGAGGAATACTTTATAATACCGTTCCATATGTAACGACCCATCCCTACATGGGATATGAATTTTTGTTTTAGAGGACACCGTTCTAACCAAAATTAAAGATAAAGAATTTGTCTAGAGTTCATTCAGTATTTTGTTACTATAATCACATTTTTCTTATATTTGCCAATGTTTTTTGCTGCAAGGTTTTCAGTAAACAAAGATAAATATCAGATGATTTATTTAAAAAAAAAAACACTTATCTACAAAAAGTTTCATGCAACACTGTATATAATTTTTTTGCCTTTCTTGGACCAATGCCAGGGCACTCTGATATCTCATATTCAGAGGCTCGAACAATACCTTCTAAAGTTTTAAATCTATTTAATAAAATCATCGCATCTGTTTTGTTAACAGGTTTTATTGCTGTTAAAGCTTGAATTAGCTAAAAAAACTTTATATAACAGCCTAATTATATACATATATATTTAAACTTACATTTAAATATGAAGACGACTCAGTTTTACCCCTTATTGTATCGGCAGGCTTAGTCTCATACATTTTGTATGTTTCGATTATTTTTCCAGCCTCTTCTGAGCTCCAAGCCAGAATAAGTGTTAAGTCGGCCAAAATACATATTCTGGTTAAATTCTTTAAAACATGATGTGGGTCTTTTATATCAACCTAAAAAAGTAATGAACGAAATCACTAGATTTAATAATAAAACGTGCATACAAGCACTAGTAACACCCTTAGTTGGTATAAATTTCCCAGTTTCTTCAACCGATCATGTATGTAATCTGGATTTAAGTTGTGATAACGTAATGATAAAAATAATGCGCAAGTCGTTTGCCCCATCTGATAATCTGGAATGATATCATCATATTCCCAAGGAGTTTTACGAACGAATTTTAACAAAGGATTTCCTCGTTGTTTTGGGTTTACCAACAAACAATGACTTTTATTAGACAGTTTGCTCGGCTCAGAAGTACTACTACTACTATTACCATTTTCAAGTTGTTTGGATGGTCCTAACAAAATATTAAGTTAGGTAACTGTAACAAAAAAAAATTAAAAATTTACCTGCAGCTAAAGAGTCTTCTTCAAAATCATTATTGAATTCCCGAGCTGCGTTAATTAAAGATTCGTCCATTATTTGGTTTCTCACTGACCAAATATTTAAAACCAGCAAAGCTGTTAAAACAAATGTAGGTACATATTATAAACACTACTCTAGTTTGAGGTTACTTTTAAAAAGTGAAAACATATTTTGATTTTGATTTGCTTTTTCAAAAGGTCCAAATTTACCAGAGAATGATACTTTATAGAATGAAAGAACGAAACCATAGAAAACCATGCCATGGTTTTCTATGGAACGAAGCTATTTCCCTGAATGGATGTGGCTGACACTTTTTTTATCTCAGCGGCTGACCAATTTACTAAGCCTAAAATATTATAGCTGAGATGCTGACTGGACAATAATTGGCGATAGGGACGCTCAGCCGCTGACCGCTATGTTGTTTGTTGGCTTTTTCTGACAGCTCAGCGGCTTAACACTCCCCTGATCGTTTGTATGAGTTTCGGGGGTCTAGAAAACGTATTGTTCCATAGATAACGTTTATGAATCATGGATTGATAATTTCTCGTGTTTGTGTTAAAAATTAAAGACAGGTTCTCTCAATTTTATTTAAAAACAACAATATATTTTTCTATAACTTTTGTTTAAAATAAATAAAATTATGCTAAGAAAAAAAAAAAAAGAAAAATAAAAGTTAAATTGAGTCAATCCCTATGATATGATTCTCTCATGATTCTCTCTTGTCGTTTTATCTGTGCTGTGAGCAACTGCATTTTAACCTACTTTTAGACAAAAGTTATAGAAAAGAAAATATTGCTTGTTTTTAAACAAAAAGTTATGGAAAAGAAAACGAACCTTTGTCCTTTAAGTGTCTTTAAGCACAGAACACGTCAGGGAATTATGAATCCATGATTCATGAAAGTTATCTATGCCATAGAACATATTACGTTTTCTAGATCATACAACTCATACAAACGATTCAGGGAGTGTTAAGCCGCTGACTGTCAGAAAAGGCTAACTACTAACACATAGCGGTCAGCGGCTGAGCGTCCCTGAATGCGCCCTATAACTGAAGTATGATGTCACTTCCGCTAAATTTATGTCTCGGGCTCCATTGTTGGTCAGTTCGTTAGTTCAGTCGGATGACTTCTAACCTAGGGCCGGTACTTTTACTCCCGGTTAAGGTCGATTAACTAACTAGAATTTAAGACTGAAAATGTTTATAAAACGTGGAGAAAACACTTACTAACCGTCAGTTGAATTAATTCGCCTTAACCGGGGCTAAAAGTATTGGACTTTAGACTAGCAATTTGATTTTAACTTAGTTTTCACTGAATTTGATTAAATTTATTTCAACTGGAAACATTAATAAAAAAACTACCAAACATCCCAATTTAAACTTAAATTAATTCAGCAACAAATTGTCCCTCTCAGCAGACGGGTAAGTGATTATGTGGTGAGGGTGATCGCATTTGTTGGCGATTTTGTACCTTCTCGATTTCAATGAGAACGGAGCCCCCGTACAGCGGAAGTCAAGGGCTGTGAGTGGGGGCAGTTCGCTCTAGTACAGCACTACATAAAATTTTATATAGTACTATACGCTCTAGTGTAACGTCACAGTACCGTCTGCGACTATATTTATAATGTCTCTCTTAGAATTTGGGGAGCAAAATTAATGTCACACCTAGTATAAAATACATGTAAAAATATAATTATGATCCTGTGTAAAGTGGCTATACTATGTTTCCTATATTTATTTTTCCTAAAATGTTAGTTGATTTCAGTCAGTTTTAACTGATTAATCAGAATTGAGGTTTAATAAAATCTACTGATCTCTCAGAAAAAAATAAATAGTAATTGGTCGCGTCTATCACACAATGATTTTTTCGCTAAAAGGACACCGGGGTTTAGAAAGAAATGTCGGTGTAAAAGAATCAATGGCATCCAGTAAACTGTACACCAGGGGATGTTCACTCTTATGAGCCTACCATGGGATATTTAGTATGAGACCAACTCTATAGATGGCGCAACCAGCTTGGTTAGTTATGTATAGTTGGTACTCTTAAAAAAAAGATTGGTAGTCCGGAAGAACTACATAGTTCAGTCCATGCGCCCAAATGTTTAACATTTATAATTTGCGTTATGTTCTTACGTCAATATTTATCTGGGCGTATCGATTGAACTGGTTCGAAGGTTTGGAAGTAAAACCAAAACAAACCTATTGTTACCGGTGGTCGGTGGTTGCATTGTTTTACGTTATCAGTTCTGTAGTTTTGTGTTTAATTTTTTTCCATGTGTTAATTTATTTTGTTTTATTTGTTTATTGGGTATTATATATTCTTATTTGAGACTGAAATCAGTTGAAATAATATTACATTAAAAGAAGGAGGACTAGAACTGGTACCAGATGTGTGTTATAAATGAAACTTCATGTAAAGAAAGTTATGCCTTTACTTTTTTTTTTAGTTTATATAAATGGCTAGTTTCAAATAATTTATACTTAAATGTGATTGTGTCTTGTGTATAAATGTGATTGTGAATGCGTTTAAATGTGGTTGTGAATAAAGGAATCTTACATCTAAAACAATTGATTTTGGTATTTAATGGTTTCAATGTCTCCTTTTTCATCACAGCATATCTTTAAAATTTACTTTTTAGACAAGAATAGATTTTATATATGACAAGAATAGCATAATCATATTTAGTATACGTTAGATAAGGATAAAAAACTGTATGTAACCAAGTATGATTATGCTATTCTTATATACATACGTTTTGTCCATAATGGAACTCTTAAGAGTCCGCAAACTGTATTTTATTTGAATTTTAATATAGCGCCATCCGCCATATTAGTTAAAATTAGTTTGAGACCAATTCAAGAGATGGCGCTTCACGGTTTCATTTATAATTGTACATACATATTAGAGAGTTCCATCTATCTCTTCTTTTATCTATGCTCTACCCTACGTACTAGGCTGCAATAAAATAGGTGGATTCACAGGCCAGTGTTTATTCAGTTTTAGGTGTTTTGCTGTTGTGATCGCGGTACGGAAACAATATGTAAATAGCGAATATTATGTGAAAAGCCTTTCTTATTTATTATGTCGCGGATATCGTTCGCATATAAATTACAAAATATAATCAAAAACATCGAGAAATTTACAATAACAGATGGAACTTTCGTACGTTGTGTACCGTGTAATAGTTTATTTTCAAAGTTATCGGTAAAATAATTTGAATCAGGTCAATTCCGACGTAAAATGTAATTTTTTTTAAGAATATGAATTTATTTTAAAAAAATTATAAATGTAACAAATTTACTTGGAAAAAATCTGGACCTGAATCTCTTTATGAAACTAATCCCCGGGTTCTATACCAGAAAAAAATCGCGTCCTAAATTTAAAGTACTTACATAAATGGCTTTATTTTATTTTTAAAAATCGTTGGGAAAACAAAATGGCGCCGGAACAAAAATATGTTTTGTATATAAACTAGTGTTGGGAATAATCGAATTATTTTCACTATCGAATTAGTAGTAATAATTCATATTTAAAAATCGAATTAATAATTCGAATTATTATTAGTAGAATTATAAATTTAAATTATAGCGAGGGGCGATGGCTGCAGATAAAAGAAATAAGCCAAAAAAAAAAGGTCACTACAGCCAACGGCAACCGCATTCCCCCGAGTATTTCCGTTTTTACTTGACCCTTTGGAAGGGGGGGGGGGGGGGGCGATCGGCTGCAGATTAAACAAAAAGAGCTAAAAAAAAGGTCACCACAGGCAACGGCAACCGCATTCCCCTGAGTATTTCCGTTTTTACTTGACCCTTTGGCTACACTTCGATAGGTATAGGCGTATACCAGTTCAATAATTCGTAATTCCGTTTCTCGTCGGAGTACTACTACTAAATAATAAATACTACTAATTTTTATCTCGATATATCGAAATATATAATCGAATTAGTTGCTTTTAATCAACTATCGAATTAGTCGAATTATTTAATTCGAATTTTCGCAACACTAATATAAACTTCATCATAACTTTTTTCTTAAAAACTACGGACTTTGCTAAAAATGTTCTAACAATAAAAATGTCAAATACAAAATGCTCTCAATTTTTTTCAGATTTTTTGGAAAATTCGATTTCGTGATTTTTTGGAATTAAAAATCGTCATTAAAAATCCTAAACAGCGTATTCTTTAAACAATTTTAAGACATTTTTGTTCTTGAGAAATTTTTACAAAAGTGTATAGTTTTCGAGAGAAAAAACTATTAAACTTTAAATACATATACATACATGCGATTTAACGTTTTTAAAATGAAACATTCTAAGGCCATATCCTGAAAAAGCATGGAATTGTACGTTCTAATTTTAATTGAAAATGATAAATACGCCTGGGGAACAAAAAAAGCGGTGCAACTTTATGATTCCATGGGCGTGCATATATCTTATAAATTCAAAAATTGTGAAATATTTTTTTTCATTCAAATCAATATAGGAGATTAAAATTAGCCTGCATACAAAACTCTTAATATTTGTTATATAATTTGCTGTAAATAATGCTCATTTAGCCAGACAATCTCAAAAAATTGTCTGTGTTAATAAACCTAGCTGAAATACACGTCACTGGCGCCTTAAACACGTGGAATGGAAGTCGTAAATCATTTTAACGACGTCGTAAAAATTTGATGGCACACTGGACCGAATAAATATTTGGATGTATTACAAATAAATCCTATAGTATGCTGGCATGTAGTATAGGCATATAGTGTATAGTGGCATGTAGTGTAGGCATATAGTAACATTTGCTTGTTGCCGGCATCGGTGTTGCTGGCATCGCGTTGGCGGCTCTTCAAAATTTATAGTAACATACATAAAGTAAATAAAGTTGTTTTGATTTATAATTATTTTTTCCAGCAATTTTAAACGCTTTATTTTAATGCTAACTAATAAATTTATATCTATGTATTTTTTTTTTATATTTCCAGACTAGCTTTCTAAGAACGTCACGAACTAACAGTTTACTGAAGTATGAAGTATACTTGTATAGTGAGCTTAGCAATTTTAGAAAATATATCTGACAACCTTGCTTTTTTCTACCTATTTTCAATTTAAAATGGAAATGGAGTACTTTGGAATTGATTTCATCCAATTTTTTTCAGCACTGATAACCTTGAAAATAAGCTGGCTGAAAACATTAAATAATCCGGACATTTGAGATTTGTGTATTTGCCGTTTGTTGACAATGACAATTTACTGGTGTTTGTCACAAATGCAGCCGCTTAAGCAGCTAAATGCCTAAAACGCACATATACATACATACATATATGACCCGCACGTGATATGATTAGCGCATGCATTACATCTTGACTAGTGTTGCGAAAATTCGAATTAAATAATTTGACTAATTCGATAGTTAATTAAAACTAACTAATTCGATTATCTAATTCGATATATCGAGATAAAAATTAGTAGTATTTATTATTTAGTAGTAGTACTCCGACGGGGGAATGCGGTTGCCGTTGCCTCTGATGACCTTTTTTGTTTAATCTGCAGCCATCGCCCCTCGCAATAATTGAAATTCTACTAATAATAATTCGAATTATTAATTCGATTTTTAAATATGAATTATTACTACTAATTCGATAGTGAAAATAATTTGATTATTCCCAACACTAATCTTGACGCTGATATATTGAATACAGTACACTCGAACCCCTCTTAATTCACCAAATCCGTGCATCATCACCTCGCTTAAGTAGCGAAATTTAGTCTCGCTTAAGTCGCGTTCATAACTTTTTCGTGTTTTAGCTGCAAAAAGAAATATTTAGAGATATACCACAGCATTTGTTATAACGAAAAATGAACAACAAAATGAACAAAACTGAACAAAAAAATAAACGTAAGTATACCCAGTCGTGCGTGACAAAGTTCAATTTTCCACAAGGTTAAATATTTTTAAGACACCTAACCTACTTTAAAGGTTAGGTGTCTATATTTAATGTATTAGACAATCATTTTTTTCAATAAAAATTGTATTTATGCAAGAACCCAATTTCCAAACGTAGTTCTAAAACTTTTACAGGCGGCGACTTAACCGGGACTAGAGATGTGTCGAACGAAGGGTCGTTCATGAACGAACGTTCATAGTGAACGGGTCTTCCCGATGATCCGTGATTGATTCAATCACGCTATGTGACCCTATCGTTCATATGAACGAATGATCGGAGAATGATAGCAAATCGCGAGAACGATAGAATGGTTGCAGGATCCGTGATTGTTTTTGTGACCCTAACCGGGTGAACGAATGAAAGCCTGAGATCGACTTGGGTCGGTTTCATGAACCGATGAACGCGCTTAACTTGCGTGGTCGGTGTTAAGTTAAGGCGAGTTTGGCGCGTTCTGTGCATGTTGCGCGCAACAGGTACACGCAAAAGTTTAACTAACGGATAGACAAAAATTACTTTTTGACGAATCGGAATAGAAATCAAACGATAGAATAAAGATAAAATAATATTACTGAATTTTATTATGCACGCGAAATACGCGAAAAATACGATTATTGTCGAAATCTATCGTGATCGACCGAGTGAAAAAAACATACCAACATATCTGGATCACGCTACTGCATTTTGTTTGAATTAGTTACAAGAACGGGTCATATGAACGGGTCATCGTGAACGGGTCTTTTCAATGATTGATCTGGTATGAACCGGGTCGCTAAAAAGAGCCGGGTCTTACCATCACTAACCGGGACGGTTTCGCGACAAAATAGGGGGAAATGTGGTGAAATAAGAGAGGATGTGAATTAAGCGAAGGTGAATTAAGAGGGGTTCCAGTGTATGTATTTGGGTAAAGCCTGGTTCTCAGAGCTTCATCATGTCGCCGCGACATTTCCCCACTACTTAAAAAATTTTTTATTATTTGCAGTAGTTGCGACACGGAATACCACAGTTTGAATTTGAAATATTGCAGTTTGTCACAAAACATCTAAATAGATAGTTTGTATTTGCGGAAGTTCTGGATGTACTTCCGTATACGGACTATTTTCAAATCGCTTGAAATTTAGTATACGGATGTTTTTTGGCGTGCTGAGCACGAATCTGCGTATGAAAATACCCGCAAGTGCCCGAAAGTGTCCCTAGGTGCCTCGAAGAGCCCACAAGCAAGGTTAAAATGTGCACGATTACGATTTCTGTGGCGCCGCAAAATAAACACTTATATAGGCGCAAAATATATTCGTGTAGAACAGGCCAATATAAACAATAGATATCTCGCTTGGTTTTCGAGATATCGAAGGTGGACGTTTTAAATTGTAATATTGGTGTATACCAATTCCTATATGGCATTTGAAATGGTTTATTTGAAAACTATTTTTTTTCAATGAACTGCTAATAGTTTTGTCGGGGAAGACCAAATTGTAGGTGAGGGTGTTATTGTTGAGATTGACGAGTGTAAAAGTGGACGTCGAAAGTAGGAACGTTGACGAGTTGTCGAAGGATCATGGCTTCTCGGAATGATCGTACGCGGAGAACCAGAAAAATACAGGATCGAAATTTGCCCAGAGAATAAGAGAGACGAAGCAACTTTGCTTTCTTTAATAAAAAAACACATAGCGCCAAATACTGAAATCCATATTGATAAGCGAGATATCCAACAGTTTCATTTAGCGATTTTTACGCTTTTTAACCTAGCTTGTGGGCAATTACGGACACTTGCGGGCACTTGTGGATATTTGTATACGCAAATTCGTACTCAGCACACCAAAAAACCCCCGTGTACCAAATTTCAAACAATTTGGAGATAGTCCGTATACGGAAGTACAGTCGAAGTTCTTATTTATCACGCCGAAACCATGAAAAAATGGCCATTTACATAAACAAAGTAAGAAGAGCGACTCGCGACAGATTGTGTAGTTGAAATATTTCAACTACACACGGCAGTCGCAGCGACAGTAAAATAAACTTGGTGGGATGTAGGGGAAATTAAATAAAACGTTTTTATTGGTCGGCGATGTGTCGCTAGCGACACGACGAAGCTCTGAGAACCAGGCTTAAGTGTCTATACCATATTTTAATTTTATCCTGCTGTTCTGAGTTCGGTCCTAATTCACCATGAGTTTAGTGCGCAAATAATTGGTTTCTTTATGCTCTATACCCACTCATCCTGTATACTAACAGTATACAGATCAGTGAGTTCACCACAAAACATCTAAATAGAGAGTTCACTGATTGTATCATATCATATAAAACATATTTCAATTATATGCTGTAAAACTATGTATGCTATAAAATAGTTATAAAAGAGTAAATATGATGGCAGCCTCGTGGCTATAAATCGGTGGTATCGTACCACCGATTTATAGGCTGTGTTCAGCAAATGGTCGGACTCGTCAAATTCGTTCAGCGAGAAAGAAACTTCAGTGGTCCGCCCAATCAGCTGATTGGGAAAGTTGGTCGGAATTTGAAATGTAACGTCTCTCTTCTTTTATTTATGGTAACGTCGGTGGTCGAGATCGTTCAGCGAAGGAACTCTGTTCCTACTACTCTGTACCTACTCTAACTACATTTATTTATAAGCAATTTTAAATTTTTCATGAACAATATTCTAGTTCATATATGAGGGCAGCTATCGAATTTCTTTTTTGTGTAGCTTAGCCTTCATGGTCCATATTTAGTTATTTTACGTTAAAGTTATATGGACTGTAATTTGTCAAAGTAGAAAAACCCGTTATTTGACGTTGAATGTCTGACTACCGTGGTGGGACTATTCGCTGAACACAGCCATAATTATATCTTTATGCACTAGAGATGGGCGATACTGCATCGATATATCGGAGTATCGATAATCCGCTTGAAATACATCGATATTTAGTATCGATATCTTCAGCATTCGATAATTCACGTTATCGATACTTTCGCCTCGATACTCCGATGTATGGCATTCAAAAATTTTTTCCGAAAAATAATACATGGTTTTTAATATCGCGCGAATTATGTCTGTCAACAGTGTCTACTTCTGTACCATCTGAAAGATTGTTTTCTTTCGCGGGAAGAATCATTGACGATCGAGGAAATCAACTGACAGCCAAACATCTTTCCCAAAGAATTTTCTTAGCCAGCGTAAATGAAGAAATATGGGCTACAGAGGCATAGAATCCTTTAAAATGTTACAAAATGTTACATATTGACAGTTTATTTTCTTTTTTTATGTTGAGTTTAATGCGCATAAATTGTACATTCCAAAAATACACGGCAAACGAAAAAAATATAGAATGGCCAAAAAGCGTATTAAAACATGCTGTTTCTATATTTTCTCGTTTGCTGTGTAAGTATGTTAAAATGAACTGAATGAAAGTATTATATTCAATAAAATGTATTACTAAAATTTGAGTATTACTAAAGTTTAAAATTTGATTACATTGTATTTTTACGAATTTTTGTTTTTTTGTACTTCAAATATTCTAAATGGTACTTATTTTTGAAAATAAATTTATTTCTTATTTATAATTCCAATATTTTTTTATTTATCGATACTTTTACGTCGATGTATCGATACTTTGGCATCGACACATTTTGATGTATTGCCAAAGAGTAGTATTATATTGCCAAAGTACTACTCTTTGGTATTGCAATGCCAAGTTTCGATAATTTTTGATTCGATTCCCATTTCTACTGTGCACGATACACACTTGTGGGGGTTTTTTGTTGGGAGTGGTTGACGTATCGTGATGGTAGCCTATTTAGGGCTGTGTTCAGCGAATAGTCCGACCACGATAATCAGACATTCAACGTCAAAAATTGGCTGAACGGGTTTTTCTACTTTGACAAATTACAGTACACATAACCACAGTTTAATGCTTATTCTGAAAGCATTAAACTGTGACATAACCTTAACGTAAAATAACTAAATATGGACCATAAAGACGAGGCTACACAAAAAAGAAATTCGATAGCTGCCCTCATACCCATATGAACTAGAATATTGTTCAAAATTTAAATTTGCTTATAAATAAATGTATTTAGAGTAGGTACAGGTAAATTCGACGAGTCCGACCCATAAAGAAACCAATTTCTCTTTGGTCCGACCCATAAAGAAAGTTTCTTTATGGTCCGACCATTCCCTCACAGCCTAGATGTTTTGTGATGGCAGCAATGCGTCACTTTTCTAACCTAAAAATCAAATTGACAAGTTTTACGTCACTTACTGCTTCCATGTCTGTCAACTAAGAAAACTGTTAGTTGAAATTTTTAATATGTCTTATATTATGGGCCCAGAAGTGGTTAAATATGTTTGTACTTGTGGGTTATTAAAACCAATATCCCACCTATATTTTTGCCGATACTGTTCCCAACTTCGTTGTAGTTTTTGTGTATGTCATGAGGTAAAATCTCCTTATCAGCTATAAAAAACTCAACTAAAACCAAAGCTTTGTATTTAGGTTGATTCCAATTTTTGTGGTAAATGTTCTGAAAACATTCCATCTTCTGAGGCAAGGGTGAAGAAAAATAGGTGTGGCAACTGCTACGTCTGTCCAAGTTGTCAACAAGAATTATCTACTAGAATTGCATCTAAAGGATCAGTTAATCCTGAGGATGCAAAATCCACCCCAAAAAAGATGTACTATCTGTCTTGTCAATTTTGTCGATGGAGTTCTAGAGATGTGGGGATCCCTGACCAGTCAACAGGTAACTTTTATTATGTTCATTTTATATTACCAAAACATTCCAGTTTTGTATAATTAATGATTTATTATTTTTAATTACATTTATTGTCATTATTTCAATTTCTTTTTCTATTTTTAATTGTATATTTTTGTCATATGATCTACAACAAATGCTAGGATGGTGTCGAATTTTAATTCCAGAGTGTTTTCGTTTTTAAAAAATTAATGATTAGAAAAGGGGGAGGGTCGATAAGGCCGGTTTTCGACCCAAATTGGATTTGGGTGAAAAATTTGAAAAAAATTCCTGTAGTATCTACTGATGAACTAAGTTGATTCCACCCTAAACCCCACCCCCACCCCCTCCTAGCTTCCCCCAACCACCCCTCAAAATAATGAAAATACCATCACTTGGTAAGAGTGAACTCAATCATCTCAAAAACATAGAAATACACATACATCTTAAAAATGCTCTTACCAAGTGATGGTATTTTCATTATTTTGAGGGGTGGTTGGGGGAAGCTAGGAGGGGTGGGGGGTGATCCGTTAAGGGTGGAATCAACTTAGTTCATTAGTAGATACTACAGGAGTTTTTTTCAAATTTTTTCCTCCAAATCCAATTTGGGTCGAAAACTGGCCTTATCGATCCTCCCCCTTTTCTAGTTCATTTTACCAATCAGAAAGTTTTCCGACTAAGTACTGCATTGTTAATTTATAAAATATTCTAGTAACTGGAGGTTGGCCAGAAAGGGAAAATGTCCACGCTAATCGTTTACAAGAACTAGTGGATATGTACAAAGCTATCGTTTTGGCTCAGAAGCAACAAAAAGAGAAGGATAAAAAAAAAACAGAGAGGAAAATATCTAAGCTACACGGTATGCTACTTATATATACATATGCCACCATTAAAACAAGCATTTTAGGACAGGACCGGTGTCACTGCAGCAGCTTTACGTAAAAGAATTGGCCTTCCTGCAGATCTCACTCATCCCATGCTTAAAAGTAAGCCGAAAGAACCAGAGCCAGCTACAGCTAAAACTGATGTAGAACAACTCCCAGATGAAATGTTTACAGAACCAATTAATTTGATGGAAGGTAAGTTATATTTCTGTTTTAGCAGATTCAGTTTAAAAAGCTTTGTATATAGCAGTTGGAGACTGCCGATATAATTTTTTTTGTAAGTAGTGTTCTTTTTTATAACCCATTTTATCATTTCAACAGTGTTTGTAAAAATTAAATACACACATTTTTTTTGTCGTGTAAATAGTTCAACTATTTCCAATACACATATGTAATGAGTAGGCTTCGGAATGTTTGTCTGCCCGCGTGTAAAACTGCGTAAAAGTATCCCGTGTTCCCACAGCGGGTTGGTGTACTACTGCGCATATGCGGGCTCTGGAGAGTTTTCGGGAAGGGTCAGTGCCGTATGGAGTATAGGCAAGAAATACACACGTATATAATGTACAAAGTGCTTAAAAAATACGGTTTATGCTTTAATTTTCATAGTTTTATAGTGCCGAGCCCTACGTTGCCGCACACATTTTCGTATCCTAGTAATGAGCCATTATAAAAAAGTCATCAAAGTTGACCGTGCAAAAAAAAGACGTATATCTATTCTTAATCTTAAATTTATAACCTTCTTTAATTGTCAAGGCTGTCACATTATGTGACGGTCATTATTTATTTTACAATTGTGACAGCGACTTGTCAAAAGTTTGACAACAACAAAGTTTCCCTTTGACATAACTGCTATTTCCATCTCTCTCGCTCATAGCCAGGTTTGTTGACTTTTTTTTAATGGCTCGTTAGTAGAGCCCGTAGGTATATAATAGATTCCAGGACCGGTTTTAACGCAACTGGAACACTGTTATATGTGCCACATTAATAAAGTACATCATCAACTCCCGTATATACATATATACATAGTACAATCGTAGTTCAATAAAATAACGCCATTATATTCCAAAATAATATGACTCGTCTGCCATGTTATTTTCCCCACTCTAACCAAGTTATGGCATGTGCCAAAGGTCGAGTCGCGAACATGAACATAAATTTCACTTATTGTTGGCATTAGTTAAACTGCGCTGGTAGATGCATCATTTGTTGGGACAGCATCCGTCGCATGTTAAGCTGAAGATTTGGATAAACGATTCTTCGGAACTGGCCTTTAACCTCTTAACTGATTATGACGGATATATCCGCATATCAAATAGTACAAAATTATGAATATGACGAATATATCCGCATAACAAATTTTGATGGTTCTCTCCATGGATATGCCGAATATGTTCGCTTGCGTTAGCCTAGATTATTCCCCACTCTTTATTACAGCCTGTAGCGAAAACCCTTGTTTTATTTGGCTCAGACCGCTTAGTTTACTTGACGCTGAACAGCGTATGGCGTATTAGATGTTTTATTTATAGTCAGAATCTACAGACGTGTTCAGACATGTTTACGATGTCGAGCGAAAAGGCAGAATCGCATTCTGATGAATCGGAAGAATGTGATAGCAGTAGTCAAAGCGATATAGATGATATTTTGGATGACGCTTCATCTGAGGATGCCTCTTACGTCTTAGAAACCCCATCAGATCTATCTGAAGATGATGAGATTGATATTCAAAATTTGCCTTAATGCCTTGAAATACGCGTTTTTCTATGACTTTTTTTTATCTATGAACATGACGTATATATTCGCAAGCATCAATATTCCCGCCCAGCCGGCTGACTGCCGATATTTTCTGAGCGAGCAGTTAAGAGGTTAATGGAAGTAAACTAAAAACAGATGTTTTGCTGCACCTTGCTACAGCCAAACAGAAAGCTCGTGTAAATGGTGTGTGAGTGTGCGAGACAGACAGAGACAATCCTGGAGTCGCCCCTGGTAAAGCACGCATCTGTTATTAACCTCTGAGCTCTGCTGATTAGTATAATAGTATAGCACAGCAGGGTCATTAATATCCGCCCTCCCCCCCTCGTTTTGTATGGAGTAAGATATTGACTCTGCACACAAACCACTTGAAATAGTTCTACTTTTATTATTTCTTGGCATAAAAGTGAATTTTTATGATTAAAAACAAGGATGCTATTTAATTTTTTTAATAAACAAAATGCTGATGTAGTAAACAATTATTAGTACATCTGTCAAAGCAACAGAGTATTACTAGGTTTGTTATAAATTTATAATGTATTTCTACATAATTTTTTTCACCAGTCTTTTGTACTTGGTTTTGCTCTAGAACAGGATTAACCCTATGATCTAAGATATAATCTAAGCAAGTTAGAATTCAAATGGAAATTACCCTGAAACAAGATAGTGGTCCTCTTCACTTTTACATACCTGTCTATTGTATTTAAAGGACCCTGTATTTATCATGGGAAGTGCCCCTCGGTGCAATTGGCTGAATTTTTTATATTTTGCTGTCCATGACCAACCTATCAAAAGTCTCTACAGACTCAAACGAATAATTTTTCTTATATGACTCTAAAAGGTATTTAATATGATTTGTAGTAGGTACAATCCTACAAACCTGATTTTATAGTAAGGTTATTGAGAAAGAGAATAATAACTATAGTACATTCATTTTCAAGATGAAGTGCATGTAAACAAATACACGTGACGCAGCGCCAATAGAGAAACAAATGCGGATCTGACGACGATTGAAGGCCCGCCTATAGCTTTGCATCAGCCACTCACAGCGTAGAAACTGACGGTTCACGTGATGATCATGCGGTAAGGGAACGTACCCATACTACGTGACCCATTTTTTACCCCCCTCGGTGACCACCTGTAGTATATGCCCTTCCTCTCTAGTTTTCACGTAGTAATTCATAAATATGGTTTTAAATCATTTTTTGCAAACAGAAAGTTAAAAAAAATTCATTTGGCTCATGTGCGTCAGTGTTGCCACCTATAGGTTTAAAAAGCGCTAAACGCTGCGCGCCATATTTGAATATAGCTCAAAAAAGCACGAGATTTCCCAAGAGGATATTGACTACGTGACGAAAACATAAGCCCCCGCCCCCACCCCTGTGACCAAGCGTGGTATTTTGAAGACCCCCCCTCCTGAATGGGTCACGTAGTATGGGTATGTTCCCTAATCATCGTTTTGAGGTGCTTAATCGTGAAAGTGAATATACTTTAGGGTTCAGAATTCGTCTCGCGTGTTAAATTGCGTTAGAATATCCTGCCCTCTCGCACCGGGATGGTGTACTTATGCGGGTCCTGGCAGGATCGGTCAGTGGCGTACGCAGAAGAACAGGAAATACACGCGTATATAATTTACAAAGCGCTTAAAAAATAAGGTTTATACTTTCATTATCATAGAATTTTATACTGCCGACCTTTGCGTTGTAGCACACATTTCCGAACCCTAAGTAATAATGACCCATTGTTACTATAATAATTATTGTTAGTTTTAACATTTATTGATGTAATATTATTAATAGGGTGTTCCATAAAACTGTAAATTATTAAATATTTATTTGGCAAATACCAATAGTCAGAAAGTCGTAGGTACACAATATTTTCCAACTCCCACATGAAGACTTTTATTATAATAAGTTGATCATGCAGAGCAGAATATCAAAAATTCGGAGAATTTCAAATAAGGGCGCTTTCCATAAGAATAATGTGGGGTCCTATAAACATAATTATTCGGGCTACTTAGTTTTTACTATGATGTTAATAACAATGAAGAGATTAATAACTACTTAAATATACAAAAACCTGAAATTTTGTATCAGATGTACAAAATGTGCACCCGCATAAAGAAATTAGATAAATATGAAGGATAAGATCACACTTTCACAGACAAATGACATAAACTACATATAAACTGATTTCTATAAAAAGATTTTAAAAATAACTATTTTTTCACATCATATTATGTTGGCATATAAGTTAACCATATAGTTATTGGAAATAAATAAAACACTCCTCCTTTAATACGTCAGTGTGAATGTTGCTAACTACCTTTTGAAACTCACTAAAATAATTCCACATCCACTATTTTTAATAGTGCTGCATAAATATTTGGATTCAATTTAATGGCTCTGTCTCTCTCTCTGTCACATATTATTTTGAACCTTAAGTGATACAAATAACGTAAATTAAAACAAAATTGATGGGCATCCACTTTTGGCAGAGACACATCTGCCACACAAAAGCATATTTGCCAGATTTTTTTATATATGTATACATACATTTACTATTTTTACACCGACTCAGGTATGACCTATAATTACTCAACAACTTATTTCTTATTTATTTTGCTCTCTCTGTTGGAAAATGAAGTCATAATTAATTATTTTGGCACCGTTTCCATGCTCTCCACTCCTACATCATTTACCTTGGCATTCAAGATGTTGACAGAACATGTTATATTTGTTTTCTAACAAAGAAACTTGATTTAATTTATCTCATTTTCAGTAACTACTATAGACCAACGCCTTCTGCAGCCAGAAGCGCAGCCGGCCACGGTAGACAAGCTGTTCCCGGTGCACAAACGACTGTCAATTAAAAGGTCCTTGAGGTGCAGAGCTTGCGAACACAATGTAAGCAAGCCGGAGTATAATCCCAGTTCCGTCAAGTTCAAGATCCAGCTGTTTGCCTAGTAAGTGCTACTCACCTATATTCTTTTATTTGTCTCTAATTTGATCTGACGAAGATATGTTTGGTTAGATAGTCGACATCCTTATAACCCTATTTGTGACCATTTTAGTATTACAGTTTTAAACCACGATTGAAATTAGTAATTACTAATTTCAATAAAAGTTTGAAATAATCAATAGATTATTTCAAAATGAATGGATGAAAATAATGCAGAATCAAATCCATAGTTTTTAGTTTTGGACGTTTGTCCTTTAGTCGTTTGGACCTTTGGACGTTTAGTCGTTAGACCTTAACCCACAATTTCTAGACTTCAATATGTAATGTAACTACATATAGTTTTTTTTTTTTTAATTTCATTGTATAGCGCTGATGCAATTTTATTATCAATTAAATTCGATAATTTTGATTCATTCCGCAATTAAATATATGCAATATAATTATATACATTGTAATAATTTATAGTTCAAAATTTTATTTTGGTACCAAAAATTGGCATCAAAACATACCTAAAATTAAATGACGAAAATTGGGAAAAGTAAGAAATTAGAAGTATACCAAGATTAAGTGCAGTGGTAAATTGCTATTTTTGATTAGATTGAGAGGGTCGTCTACTCAAAGAAGTTAAAAAAAATATCATGTTTATTGTTTAGTGCGTGCATCTACAAACGGATTTTTTGGAATAAAAAACAATAAAAGTTACGAAGCCGAAAAGAAGGCGGCGCGTCATGAATGCACTATAGGTCCTATCAAACCTTCGGAGTGTAGAATTAGTGACACAGGAAGTAGGGCAGGATTGACTAGAGAGAATTTAAGGTAGTTCAGTTAGAGTCTTTTCATGATAAGAAAGAGATGCTCTACGACCCGAGAATTGCAGATTAATTGTAAGTATAATTGTTCTCAAAAATCCGGTCCTAAACTTTTTACGAAGCCATGTTCTTTGTCACTGCAGTCGCGATTTTTTCAATACACATTAACCAATTGAGCTGAAATTTTTAGTGCAGCTTTATTTTGATGAATCTTATCCTCTGCTCTCGTTATTCAATCTTGGCCTGCTTTGCTGCATCATTAACCTTAAGCTCCTAAGGATTGATATGCTCCACGCTGCGTGGACGATGTGCTGCCTTCTTTTTAGGTTCGTAGCTTTTACACATTTTTGAATTTTAAAAAATCCATTTGGGTGCACATTCTATAGACTATTAACATTAGAAAATTGTAAGAAAAAATTAATAAATCAATATTTTTTAAGTTAGGGTAGACAATCTTAAAATTACACTTATTAAATATTATCTAGAAATTTATTCTGAAACTTCAGTCCTTCCTCTTTAAAGTGCCCAATGCTCTATCGTATTCTTTTGGAAATTACAAAGTTCTAAGTAGGTAATTGATATCTGTCGCCAATCAAAATTAATTTTCTAAAAAAAAAACAAATTTTATTGTAATATTTTCTTTGCAGTTATCACATACCTGAGATACGTATAGTAACCGTTGAGCCTCTGAGGGCTGGTAGGCAATGTGAACTAATCATAAAGTTCACAAATCCCACACAACATCAAACTACGGTTACTTTCCTCGAATTAAAAATGGATGATTCAGAAGTTACAGACACCGAAGTGACTGAAGTCTCAGAAAGTTTGGAGCAAACTCTTTCTATTCAAGAGGTATGTTATCTGTATTCATTCACACACAGTATGTAATATAGTAAATAGTTGTTGCTATATTTATATACCGTATGTGTACAGCAGACATCGGCCGGTTGTGAAAAAGGACAAAGTCTACACTTCTTGTTCTAACAACTAGCACAGGTGGTGAGACGGTCTTATTCTCCCACTACCTTCGATGCATATGTGATTGCTTCTTATCTGTCATGTCACTTCAATTTGTCCTTTTTCATAACTGGCCGATGTTTGGTGTACACAAAGGGTATAAAAAAATAAATATGGTACAAACAAGATAAGTAATATATAAAGTTGGCATATGGCGACATTTTACTCACCGCCTAAAATGATCGCTACCACTCATCAACTATGTAATCTCTTAGTTATATACTTCTAGAATTTTATTTTTTAAATTGTAATGTTTAAAAAGTTATTTAAAAATAATGTATACATTTTTAAATGTAATAATAAAACTTAATTTTTCCAAATTTTTTTCTCATTTTAAATTCCATACATGACTATAATCGAATCTTACTTTAGAAACAACCGATGTCGTTAACTTCTCTACCTTTGTCTCCGAGTCAACCTAGCAGCTTACTGAGCGTTTCTTCCCGTCAACCTTCAATAACAATTAAACCGAGAAAAATTAACCAAGAGGTGAATTGTGATGTAGAGATACCCAGCAGCAGCTTTATCTTACCACCCAGAGATGATGCAGCTGAATACGATGATTCCGGAGACATGCACAATATTCAGGATGATCCAAAGTAAGTAATTTTTTTAAATACAATTTATATCATTTAAATACTAATGTGTTACAAAAAACTTTTAAATTATACACTGATGCAAAATAAAGGGGCAATCCAGTATTATTTTGAATTTTTGATATGAATAATCTTGGTGGTATGGAAGTTAGTGACATGATTCGTGTAGAGCAGGGGTTGGCAACCTTTTTCTATAGAAGGGCCATTTGGTGGTACAACGAATATAGTGCGGGCCATGTGTTATCCGAAAATTGAAAATACGTCATATTAGATTAACGAAAACAGTATGATAAGTTATAACATTTAATCGTAGATAACCGAAACTTATAACAATGAATGTGAAATAACACGGTCAAAAAATGATTCATAAAATATTTTAACCCATTAAGTCCCAAATAATAATAATAATAATAATACTCACCCTATAATTACTCCGAAGAGTAACCCCTTAGGTCCCTTTCAGGGATCTGTGCGGGAAGGAGTGGCTATTATTATTATTTTGCCATGGTGCACTGGGAGCGACTTAAGATTATTTCGGTAACGCATTTGCTTTAACAGTTCTGAGGAAACCCAGAAAACTCAGAACATTACCAAATCTAGGGCATGTGCGGTTGGATTGGCATCTATGCATCCACATCTATACACTAGTGTATTAGTGATTGCATATCAAGCCCTGACAGAGGAAGCGAGACAATTAAAAATCGTCTTCCCCGGCCAGGATTCGAACCACGCGCATGATTATTTGAAGATTACAAATGGCCTGATTATTTAAAGATTACACATTATTTTGATATTTAACAAAAATATTTTTTGTATAAACTTTTTTAAAAGATCTATAAAAAAATTTTTGAAAAATTCTAAGGTCATATTCTGAAAAAGCATGAAATTTTACGTCGGAATTGACCAGACTGAAATTTTTTCAGTACCAATAATATTGAAAATAAGCTCTGAAAGCGGAATTAGCATTGAAAATAAGCAAAAACTTTTTAAAAAATCAGGGTATTTGGGACTTAACGGGTTAAAAAGAAAATATAACTCAAACATTTTTTATTCTTCCTTGCGGGCCGCAGGTTGCCGACCGCTGGTGTAGAGTATTGCGGTTTGGTATGGTGATAGTACACATGCATAAGTTAGTTTCAAGAAGTTGTATCATGCGTAGACCCGAATCAAAGTCTGTGTGCGGCAAGTTGCATATCTACCAAGTTTGTAGACAAATCACTATTTAAACGTTTCTGGCCACCGTGAATATTTTGCGTATATGGCATTAGAAATGGTTAAAGATGCATTGCACATGCTGTGTGAAGCTTGCTGAACCCATCGACTATCATATGTTTTCAAGGTAAATTCGTGGAAATCCGGTTTCCGAAATTTGAGCGTTTTGGGTCACCGGCAACGATATCTTTGGACTGGGTTGCTCCAGAAATTATTGAAAACACTTGGGAAGTAGTACATGGCACCCTGCATAACATAAATGGAACTGGTATGGGGCAGTTTGCCTACCGTTGGGAGGGCAAATTCAGAGAAGATATACAGGGCCCGGCATAAGTCAGTTAACCAATTTGCATACTGAACAAAAAAGAAAAGAACAGTATACAGAAACATGTTTTATTGTATTGTTTCTTTGGATACAAAAGTAATGACGGTTTAAATGTTACATTTTGCCGACCATCTTCCTCAATGCAGATATGACACCGCTTATTTACAGTAGCGCAAGTTTTCTCAAAGTATTCTGGGAGCGCGGGAGAGCGTCAATTCCTCTTGAATTCGTGTTTTCAAATGTTCAATATCACGTAATGGGGTGGCAAACACTTTATTTTTTAATACTCCCCACAGGGAAAAATCGCAGGGCGTTAAATCTGGTGACCGTGCTGGCCACTCGATTCTTCCTCTTCTTCCTATCCACATGTCAAACTCGGCATTCAGATATTCACGAACGGCTAGGCCGAAGTGGGGTGGGGCGCCGTCTTGTTGGAAATATCGAATACCCGCTAACTCCGGGTTATTGTCAAGTGTACCCTTTAAATCCATAAGCAGTTCCAGATAATTTTCTGCATTCACGATGCCCTCAAAGAAATACGGACCAATCAGACTACCGGCGTGAATTCCAGCCCACACTGTTATTCCAGAAAGACTCAACTATAGGGCAATGGTTTCATAAGGGTTCTCAAATGCCTGGTAGAATTGTGCGTCATCTTCCGCGCAAACAGTGTCCCACTCACAAAATTCCAGTCTACAATCTGGGTCGTCTTCCATTAGCGCATGTATCAAACGTGGACGATAACACTGATACTTCAGTTTCTTCAACAGGCGACGTAAACTGCGCTCCGATATGCCTAATTGAACCGATGCACGAACTGCACATTGAAGATCGTCTCGTAATCAGCCTGATAACGCAGGTACAAAGTCAACAGACAGATCCTTTCTTCTTTAGTGTACTTTACGCGAAGCTGGGCTGCCATGGTGACATAAACACACTGAGTGACAATGGTAAACTAACATGTGCCACCATCTCTCACCTCTCATCATACCAATTCGGGCGAGCACTGTTTTCGGACAGCGCAGGACGGCGTTAACTGACTTATGCCGGGCTCTGTATATAACTAGGGTTCAATCCCAATGAGGCTGCCGCCGTTAAGGAAAGTTGGCTAAAATTCCAAGATATATCTGTTGAAATGGATTTAGAAACGGTTTTCAAATACTATAAACAATTACACGATGCCATAAAAAAAATGCAAGACAGTGTTGCCTTTAGTGGACTCACTGCAAATAGTGAACAAAATAAATGAAGTGTTACGTGTGCGCATTAAAAAAAAGATCACAAGTGTCCTACAGAAAGACGCCGGTTTCACCATATTGAAACAAATTTGTGACGGTACATCTTCAGAGCCCTTAAGTGCATTCAAAGACTATTTTAAGTATCTGACTATTACATCGGTAGATGTCGAAAGGTCATTTTTACAATATAAAAATATTTTTTCACCACGGCAAACATCACTTAAGGAGACAACCATTGAAACATACCTGCCACTGACAGGTTTTTACGGATCTTATCCAGTTTGTGAGGTTCCAGCTAGTTGAGAGGGTAAGTTTTGCAGGAACTATTGTAACAGTTTTTGCTTCTGCTCTTATTACTCATTACATACTTATTATAACGCCGATCCTATGTTGCCGATCATTGCGCCAGTCTCTAATTACCGCCAATGGCATTAATATGGCTTTTATTAAATTGATACAATAGATCTATTCCATTGTTAGCTTTTTTTTGTATTTAATTTGTGTAAGATAACTGCAAAGGATATAATATATAGAATAACGCGAACAGAAAAAAAAAACTGTAGCACCCTTTATATGAAAAATGGTACATTTTAGAACATATGTTAACATGAACTTTTCGACATTTAAAACTGATCCAGGAATCACACCTTAAACTAAGTACATATCATGAAGTAAAACCCTATACAATAAAATACAAGTAGTTACAAAAAGTATATACGAGGAATAGTTATCTATAAAAAGCTATATATTTACAAAGAAAAAAAAAACATGAAAAACGTTAAAAACCTTTTTGGCAAACAGTCTCTATAACAGAGGAGTTCTTATTTTTCAGTCCAGTTTTTCTTTCCAAATTTCAAAAAGTTCCTGGCCTTGAAATTAAGACCGCCTAAAAAAACTCAGGCTATTAATAAGATAGCAAATTGTAGCAGTAAAAACGACATAAACAGAAACTATACAGTTTTTCTTTCCAAATTTCAAATAGTTCCCGGCCTTGAAATTAAGACCGCCTAGGAAAACTCAGGCTATTAATAAGATAGCAAATTGTAGCAGCAAAAACGACATAAACAGAAACTATACTGGTATATACTAATGGATGTACTAAAATTACGTAGGTAGATGAGACAACATTTACTTAATTTGTCTATAACAATGAACAAAGAAATAAAAAAATAAAAACATATTGTCGATAAATAAAAAATGTCATTTATTTACACTTCTTAGATGCTGCCGTAATTAATTAAATCACTTTAACCTTTTTTAAACGTCAGTACAATTTTAATTGCCAAAGCAAAACAAAATAAAAAAAAGAAATGTTCACTACCAAATTAAACTTTTGATTTATCTCTAAATAACATCCTAGAGACATGGGATGTGGTGATTCAAGAAGCGTCAGGCATTGTTGTGAGTGGAGGGGGAATACACTAGTAAAGGCAGGAGTACAGTGGACATGGTACTGCAGAGGAGGGTGAGTGTGCAGCACCATGGCTCGATCGCAGAAACCAGCCTGAGCATGTGGGCATGACCGATTTCCCTGAATTTGCTCTGAAAAGGTAGGCAACCCGCCCCATACCGGTTCAATTATTGTTACACAGGATACCATGAACTGCTTACCGAGTCTCGTGCTTATCAATAATTTTTGGAGCTACCCAGTTCAAAAATATCACTGCCGGTGGTTGAAAACGCTCAAATTGTGGATTTCCTTGAAACTGCCAGAAACATAGCCAATATGATCCTTTATGATATTCGATAGGTCCAGTGGGGATCCAGACAGGATGTTCAATGGATCTTCAACCATTGTTGATGTTATAGACCCCAAAATGTTTGCTGCCGGTGGCAAGAAACGTTTAAATAGCGGTTTCCCCATAATCTACCATTGGCAGATATGCAACTCACCGCACACAGGCTCTGACTCAGGTCCACGTGTGGCACTATCTCTTTGGATACTCCGATAGCATTTTATTCTCTTTGGTAAAAATCTGAATATTTTATTCCCAAAAATTTCAAAAATTTATGAGTGACGCTTTTATTTTGCACCTGTGTGTATAATAAATTATTAGAATAGTAATGAATTTTTTTTTATTTTTATTAATTTATTTTTATTTTTTTCTGCAGTAAAACTTTTCAAACATTGCAGATATTGTATTCTATTTTAAATAAAAGCCAACAACTACTCTCAATTTAAAATAGAAAATGTGTGAGAGAATTTTTAATTGTAGACGAGAGCTACACAAATTGCATTAATTTTCCAGGTTAGTGAAGTGGAGGAAATCGAACAAGGCCTTTATTAAACTGAATGTCACCCCTGTTGTGGATTTAACGTTAAACTCTGAGGTTGTATGCGGTTTTATAATGCAACACATTTACACTAATACTATCGCCTCTAAAGTGGAAAACAAGGAGCCGCAAAAATATGCACACAAGGTCAAAGTATTTCTTCATCTAGGACAGTTAGTAGGTTCAGAATAGATGCTTAGAAAGGATAAATGAACCTTACTTAGTTGCAGTACATTTCGCTGATGAATATAACATTTATTTCATTACTAGTTAGTGCATTAGAGGATTATCATAACCCCTCATTTGCTAAACTTCTATTTGAAAAAGATTCAGTCACACATTCATAAATTCATTAAGCATAGAAATACACAAAGCTTGTGAACAATCTCATATCTTATATAATTACCTTGATATTGTAGAAGCCAGTTATAGAGCTATTTCATACTTACATTGTTGTTTAAACAGCTTCAGGGAACGTGGACGCCTAAAAATTTATTTATACATTAGAAAAACATGAATCTTTAAATTTAATAATCAGTCGGTTATTAAATTTTTATTTTATACACATATATAGGTCCTCTGAACTACAAATAAGGGAAAGAGCTTAAGAAAAATCTGCCTTCTTAAAGAAAAAGTTTAAAATATTGTTTTAAATTATTTTTCAAGCAATTAATTCAAATCAGTTTAAAATCAATTACAATATGTGACAAATATTTAAAACATAGA
Source organism: Aromia moschata (assembly GCA_029963805.1). Lineage (NCBI taxonomy): Eukaryota > Metazoa > Arthropoda > Insecta > Coleoptera > Cerambycidae > Aromia > Aromia moschata. The sequence goes on along the minus strand of JAPWTK010000481.1, from coordinate 299,353 downwards.
AGTAAAGCCGGCTACTCACTACGCACCGGTATCCAAGTAACGTGCCTTGAAATAAACTTGGCTAGTACTTTTCCGAGTTCAAGTAAATTGTATACATTACGCGCCTACTTTAAAAGTTACAATTTTTTCGGGAAGTGCAAGTTGGAAGACGAGTTGCTGTGACGAGTAGTTTTTAAAAATGGAGGAAAGTAAGACACCTTTAGCTGCTTTTATAATAATAAATTGTGGTTATCTTTTACTCAAAAATAGAAGAAAGGAACTCAGGCACAGAAGATGGTGGATAACATCTTTGAATAATAGTAGAGATAGGTATGTATCAGTGGCGGCCAGTGGAACTTGACATGCTCGTATTTCCGTAAGGAGGCATGGGACCCTCGCCATAGTTTAAGGGGTTGTTACTAAACCTAAGTAGAAGGCTATAATGACAAAAAATATTCAGGGAAAACTTGCGAAAATGTTTTTCAAAAATGGCTGCCTCCGGGCAGATCTTGGGAACTACTTGCAAAATATTTGCGAAATATTTTTTTCATAACCGCCGAGTAAATACAATTTTTTTTATGTACTTGTGATTTTTGCAAAATTCTTATTTTGCTTAAAGATACAACTATTGTAAAATCCCAAAAGTATGTTGGGATGAAATAAAAATTCAAATTACCATAACTTTTACAGATCTCAAAATGTCAAGAAAATCACGTGTAAAAAAAATTGTATGTACTCGGTGATTATGAAAAAAAATATTTCGTAATTATTTTACAAGCCGTTTCCAAGATCTACTCGGAAGCAGCCATTTTTGGAAAAAAATTTCTCAAGTTTTCCCTGAAGATTATTTGCCATTATAGTCTTCTACTCAGGTCTAGTAACGACCCCCTAAAATATGGCGTGAGTCCCATGCCTCCTTACGGAAATACGAGCATATCAAATTCTACTGGCCGTCACTGGTATGTATGTATTAAAAATAAAATGACATATATGTATAAGCAACTGAAATTGAAAATTAACTTTAAAATGACACCTGATAATGTCACTTTATTTATTGTGATCCAAATTTAGATACACAATAGGTACAATTTTTGATAACACTGTACAATAATTCACCTGTATACGCCACTCGTATACGCAACCCCTACCTATATAAGCTACTCGTATAAGAAACTAAGAAGCATAATGTAGCGCGCACATACAAGTATCTGTGTAAAAATCGACTTGCCGCCTTTGACTTGGGACCATTTTGCGACACACGACGGGAAGTGCAAGTAATTCGCCGAGTCTATGCGAGTCTTCATACACACTACTTGCTGCTTGCCAAGTACTTCCGAAGTACTTGACATGTATCGCGTAGAGAGTAGCCGGCTTAAGATAAACAAATATATAAATTAAACAAATTCATTTTCATGCTGTAAATTTCCGATTTCTCAGTTTTAATTAATCATCGATATATGTAATTGTATTTAACTAAAAGTATTGTTTATACATATATTTAAAGAAAAACAAAACAAAATATATTTTACTTTGCTGTTCAATAAGAAAATGTGTCAAAATATCGAATATTGATTAGAAATGAGTTCAAAAATGTAAAATCTAGAGTTGTTTATTTAGCATTCTATTAGAAACAACAGCCAATACATTTGTGCTTTATGTGTGTCACATTATTAAATTATATTTGAAATACAGACGCCACCCTACTTACGAATGATTTAAGTTCCAGAAAAATATTCATAACGTGAATTGTTCATAAGTCGTTATTTTGCCATTTTAACAAATTAAAATACTATAACAATAAAACTGTTATTACCTTTCAAATTGGTTACAAATTTTAGTTGATATGTGAAAATAGAATAGGAGATTGCATTGGGGGAGAGGGTATTGGCATCTGGTGCCACTAACGGTTATGATATTTGATAAAGGTGTTACCAAATTGACACTGGGATAGGGGCCATTGGTGTGTAAATGTTGGAGGCACTGTTACGCATGTTGCAAGGTATAAGAAGGCATGTAACTTAAAATTCGAAGTCACGGAAGTTTTGCAAGAAATAATTTTAATTACACGGCATTTGTTCATATGTCAGGTGGCGTCTTGTGATTAAACAATATTGATGAAAAATGGTTAAAGTATAACATAGTATCTATTAATTTGTCACATTATTCAGTCCAAAACTGTAAACACAAAAACCAAATGAAGTTTAGTCGTATGCAACACTTTACTTTAATTCCTAGAATGCATAATCCGAAATGGAAGAAAAATTATATCAATCAAAAGTAGATAATTTTGTGTAAAATTATCCCTGAATTGTTATATTTTGTAAATCTATTCTAATAATCTACATAGATGCAAGATTCAAAGTTATATGTAAGTTGTTTGCCCATCAAATCTGAAACAGGTGGAAATGTCCTCTAACTGTTTACTAATTTTGTTCAACTTGTGGAATTTTTTTATGACAGATAATCTATTATTTAATATTTCTGCAGACAGTAAAACTTATCCAAATAATTAATAAAAAAGATATTTTGCACTGGTTGTCATTATGCCTCATACATAGGCAATTAACTACTCTAGATATTACATATGTGAAGAAATAAGTTAGGCACTTGCACAGTAGAATATATACTATAATTAAGCTACAAGACATAAAGATGTAGATAATTTAAAAAGAGGTGTAAAAATATCAAAGATTTTCTTGTGAAATTAGTAGCTAAGTAATATTACATTATTTATTATAATACATTATGCTTTATTGATTAATATTTTTTTACAATACTCTGCTTGCTTTATTAAAATTATTAATAAACTACAAACTTGATAGTTGTACGTTTTTCTTTAATTGTGAATTGTTCCACATCTCGTATTTTCGTAAAGAAACATGGGATCTACACCAGATTTTAGGGTTTTATTTTATTACTTTAGTTTTTAGAATTCCAGGATTTTATGACTAGACCTAAGTGGAAGGTTAGAAAAATCAAACTTCAAGATCTTGGAAACGGCTTGCAAAATATTCGTATTTTTTTTTTCACAATCAAGTAAATAAAAAGTCTTTATATATTTGTGACTTTTTTGAAATTTTGACTTCTGTAAAGTATATTGTGACATATTCTACCTATATGAGATATTCTATTACGAATATATACTATATATATCTGTAGCTGAGAGGTAAAACAATCGTATGTCCATAAAAGAAAATTTCAGTAATGAGCAAAACAAGTGGAAAAGCTAATGGATTTTAAAATTTGAGATAAATGGAGATACTACATTTTCTAACCTAAAAGTATTGGCAATCAATACGTGACTTAGGATTTTTGCCACAATAACAAAATAACGACTGTAGTTTAAAGATGATCTTAACTCCGTACTGGCAAAAGTACGGAGTTACGACTGTTTACCTCTCAGCTACAGATATTCTTGCCTATACGAGATTATTACCATCAAAACCCTGGGACCTGCAAGATAAAATCTGAAAAATACTAGAACAATATAAAGATTCTTGGCGGTTCGAACGCAGCTAGAAGATTGTTCCAGAGGCTTCCAGTGGTGTATATAAGTACAACAGCAAGCCCCCAAGAGTCAGTTTTGAATTGGAAGTGGTCTAGTGAAGATCAAAGTGATATACCGGGTGATATTTTGAGTATGATTTTAAGTTGATAGTGTTGTAATTAACGTGTTCAAATTAATTAAACAATAAACGCTTTTACCAAGTAAAAAGTGTTACTATAAGTTGAGCATATCGTTTTAGAGATTTTATTAGTTTTATCTTTAAACAAAATGAAAACTTTGCAAAAACACAAGGATAAAAAGTTTTTATAATCACTTCTGACTTATAGTCAACAAAAAAAATAACAAGTAATCTCCCTAGTGCTTGAATTATTACCAAAACTTTTTTCGAGGTCTCGAATATTGTGAAAATTTTTATTTTTCTACAACATTTGAGACCGAGAAAAAATTTATGGTGATTAATTCAAGCATGTAGGAGATTTGGTAATAAAATTTGACATGAGCATCCGATTGGTTTGAAGATATAGATGTGAAATTTTCATAAATATTGTACCAACTATTTCCGAGATCTGGTTGTGCACGTTTTTTTATTTATTTTTTTTCGCATTTTTGACATTGTTATGGCTTTTTGTTTCGTTGTAAAGTTATGACGTCACGAAGTGCCAGTAGTCAGTATTTTTTTGCCGTTACTAAGCAAACAGACTTGACAGTATAGGAATCCTTTTTTCTTGGTTTAAGCCAAAAAAAATGTTCATAGTCGTTTTCTAATTTTGTTAATTGTATTTACTTTTAAATAACAGAAAAAAATAGAATGTGCAGCTCATTGGAAAATTATATTCTTTGCTTTAATCGCTTGCTGCATCGGACGAGAATATGTCATTTTTTGTACTAGATACATAAAATATTATTTCCTGTAAAATAGTTTTTCCTCTGCTTTTTCAAAATACCTTTATTTAAGAGTAGAGTTAATTTTTGTTTAAATTTCTGGATTCCGGAAACGTGGGAGGGTATTGGGTCCACATTGGGTCCTTGTGCTTCCTCCCTTGATGACTTCAACCCATCTGAATGATTAGGTTTTAAAAAAGGTGACGACGTAGTTTAACCCTTTCACTGCAGCACTTGATTTCGCTAGGTGGACCGCCAGAACAGACGCCGCAGCCGCTTGCGGCAATATCTGCTGCCGTTGTCACAATAGTATTATTTTTTTAGAAAAGAAGGTAATTCTAATTTATTTGTGATAAGTGTAAATGAAAACAAATACAGCAATGCTTTATTATTGAAACTTTAATACAAAATAAAATAAACAAATAAAAAACTAAACAGTTTTTTAATTCAGTGAAAAATTTGAAAATTTATATAGCGAGTTTATCCGCTTCTCGCAGTGAAAGTGTTAAGGGAATATCCGTTATGTTGGCCAAGGATCTATACCCAATATGGATTTTCTTGTTGATGAGACGGCGGAACAGTGCTTACTACATGTTGCACGGTCTCCTTTTCTTGCTGGTCTCAGGCATCTCTACAAAGGGGCGTTTCATTTAGCTTCAAGTTGTCAGGGTTTCTTAGTTGACTATGTCTAGTGGGAATGTCTTTTACAAAACGATGATTTTTATAATCAATTCAGAGTTCCCTACCAAGTGGGCAGCTGCTTGTTTCATCCCACAGTTCGTTAAATTTCATATGGATGTCTTCTTTAAATTGAATTATTGCTGTAGTCGGTAGCAAGCTAGGAGCAACCTATTAGTTTTCTTGTTGCCTTTGCATTGTGCGTGGCCCTTGACCTTATAAACAGAAATATTGTTTGTGAGAGTTGCATGTGCAAGTGCTTGATGTCTTTTATTGATATTGAATCGTTTATCACTCGTCATTATTTTATAGTTTTGTAGGAGGAAGTTATGACTACAGTTCGTGCGAGCGCGGAGTGTAACAGGACCGTAGTCAGTTAACGAATGAAAATATTACTGTGTTTACATAATAATAATTATAATAATAATAATATGCCTTTATTGAGTAAAGTAAATCATACATTTACAATTTCAAATATGAAAATAAAAGGCGAAGTCTAGCCGGAAAGCTACTCAACTTAACCTTTGTAATAGTAAAGTAAATAGGTATCAGTCACAAAGTCATGTGACTACAGAGTATGTTGCTACATAAATTATGTAGAAACATAGTACTATTTTTACCAAATAGTACGGTTAAGTCAAGGATAAAATACCTATATAAATTAAGATAACACGTAACAATGGCAATACTTACCCGACAAACATCAGTGTTGACAAGTTTCCCATGGCAGGTTGGGGTGGCTGTCATTAGCAGTCACTTTTTAACGCACCAATTAAAAAATTAGCTACTGAACGCCCGCAAGCATCGGTAGCTTCGTCTATAATAAAATACACGAAATTGTCCGCAATGTCTTCGTGTATTGATGTCACTACATTGTTGTAAATTCGATCGACATATGCAAGTCTTACCGTACTTTCATGAGGAATTTTGTGGTCCATATATTTTTCTAAAAACGTATGTAACTTGGAGTTCTCTAGTTTGTTTAATGGAATATTGCTTGCAACAACGGCTTCTGTAAGTTCATAGAAAAATATGGAGTCGTCGGCGCTGGACGAGGCATGGCTTTTCAGATGTCTTGTTACTTTAGTTTTATCTGAAGAATTTATAATGCGTTCACATACAGTACAAAAAAGGTAATTTCCTTGAATACGTATGTCCATAAAACCCACGGGACCACTGCCAAACCACGTTTGAAATACTTTCCGTCTATTTCTTTTTACTTTTAGCATGGTACCTCACTTTATTCACTTCTCCCCTCAAGCAATAATTATTAATATTTATAAAGTTATTTAAACACACGGCGAATACGTAAAAACGAAACGTATCAACGCGGTGCAATACCGGCGACTGTCTGCTACAGCGTGCCATAAATAACTAAAATTGCTAGCGCTGTTTTCGTAATGCAAGTCAGCTGTGAGCTGTGGAGGCCAACGAGTCAAGGGCAGGACATGCACAGTGTCGGCCCTGTGACATTCGCGCTTGGTAATAAGTGATATTTAATAAGGTACTATGATGTTTCTGTGAACATATTAACATTTTCATTCGTAAACTGACTACGGTCCTGTTACACTCCGCGCTCGCACGAACTCTAGTTATGACTGTCTACTAGCTGTGTAGAATTTAATCATTTTACCTGCTATTTCCCCGTCTGTAATCTCTTTAGCAGCAAAAGTTATTCCTTCTTTAGCACTAAAGGTGACAGCTTGGTTTTAGTGTGCTGTTTGTATGCATATCAAAGTTGTAGGTTTCTCGAGTATATCCCGCAGCCTGTTTCTTCCTCTTTGAACCATCCATAAAGATTTTGATTGTCCCTTCTACAGTGGTTTCATACTCACGTTTAATAATAACAGAATAAGGCTTGTCAAAAATGGATTGGGAAGGAATGTTATCAGTGGCGACCTGAAGAAATGGTAATCTACTGATGGCGACATTCCACAGGCCACCCTGCCCAAGTTTGTCTGTATAGCAATAGCTTCCAGTCGTACCACCATTGTTATTGTTGTCTCAGACATACCACCTTCATTGCTGTACTTGTGCTTTTCGCATTGCGCTAGTTATGCTTAGGCAAGCAGTTCTTTGTACTTGGTTAAGCCCTACTTTTGCCGTGATTTGTTGTCATTTGGGCCATCAAGCATCAATTTCGGTCTTATGATGGCTGTATACATCACATGACCACAATTTAAAAATTATTTGGTTTTTACTCTTCTGATAGCGATAGGAATTAAGCCCAAAATAAAATACAATTTCAGTTCAAATCAAGCATTTAATGAAAAACAAAAAGTGTACACTTATCTTAAAAATAGAGGAGTAACACTTGATTGGAACCAAGTTACACCATTCCATAGATTCTCAGGAAAATCTACAATCTACGACCACGTCTACCTCCCTTCCTGCGTGTGGAGTCGGATGGTATAGGAGTCACATCTTCAATGCGGCCAATTTTCATGTTTGAACGTGCCAGAGCCCTGAGAGCGCTCTGTGCTCCAGGTCCAGGCGTTTTAGTTTTGTTGCCACCAGTTGCACGCAATTTAATATGAAGTGCTGTAATTCCTAAGGACTTACATTTTTCTGCAACATCCTAAAAAAAAGTGTATGTTACTTTTATACATCTAAGTTGGATATTGTATTACGACTGATTTATTGAAATTAAGTAGCAAAAAGTATGTTGGGATGTCAGCCCTATTTATTAGCAGCCATGAACTTCCTTTTATGAATCGAAAGGAGGCAAAAAAAGAATGTTACCGTCATGGGATTGTAGACAGAAGTGAAAAGTTGAATTAATAAGGGTGAACCATTACTTGATTTGGTTTTATGAAGTCGCTGATCTTTAGAACAAAATTAACATTTGAGGAAAATTAACAAATAAACATTATTAAATTTGGTATGAAACTGATACTAAATGTTGAAAGCCTAAAAAAATTTTTCTACTGTACATTCCAGGTATGGAGTAACAAGTAATTCCTAGAGGAAGTGAAAACAAACTATTAAAAGTTTTAAAATAATGTGACAGTTATGTTAGTGATAAGAAATTGTATGCCACCTCATAAACAGTGTACGGTGCTATATTTGACGTCACATACTATTGAAATATGGGCTCTATTACTTAGTAACTTAAAGGGATAAAATATAAAATCGAAATTTGTAATCCATACTTCGTAATTTGTAATTCATACTTCGACATACTATGTCTAGTTATGAATTATTAGGTTTGAAAATTTAGTTTTCACAATTTTCGGTACTTCAAAGTTTAACTTTGTAAAATACAGAAACGTTTAATTCAAATTTCGACTATTTATAAAAATATATGTTTACTGGTCATACTGTCTAAATCAGTATTTCCCAACCACTGGTTAACGGACCGGTGTCGGTCTGTGAAAAATTTTAATGTTTTTTCTAAGGTTTTATAAACCCCTCAACCAGTGGTGGCTCGTGACTATTTTTTTGGGGGAGGCAAACAAATTTAATAAAAAAAAATTTTATGGTAACATTGTTAGTTATATACCGTATAGCTAGGAGAAGGACCTCTACTTGGTCAATAAAATATATTAAGTATATTTGTCTAACATAACGTACCTACTATATTTTATTGGTTCAGCAAAACCATCGGGAAGGTGTGGAGTTTCCGTCAAATTATTTTACAATTAAAAGATGTTAAATAAAATATGGATTTATGCCAAGACTGCGTGAATATCGATTTGACGGGCTGAATAGATGATATTCATATTTTGTTTGCCTAAAAGATGTAGTTTACAAACACAACTAATATGTTCCTGAGTTTTTGAATGTGTCAATTGAACGAGATAAATTTTTAAGATTATCAAATCCAGACTTTGTTCAAGCATCTTCCCCACGATTTGAAAATAATACACATAGTCAACACAGTAATTTATTTAAAGTTAAAGAACCACTAAGCCATTTACATTTATCATATCACGTATTAAAAAAACTACGAGTTGGCTTACCCTGATTAATTAAAGTTTTACTTAGATCTGGCCGCGGTACTCTTACATCTTTAACAAACAATTTTTCCTCATAAGACAGGCAACTAACTTTGTACTTCAACATTCAAAATAAGATACTCAACAATATCATTGCAGGTTCTAATATTTATTTGAGTGCCATTACAACTCGTATTATTACTATTATGAAAAAAACTGCTACACTCGCCAGTTACCTCCATTATAATTTTGAATAATTAATTAAATAAAACTTTCAAATACTTACTTACGTAAGTAATATGGTACACTTTCAATAATTGTTATTACCCTCCTATACCACTCAAAGCCCTCAAAAAACCCGGCAAGAATAATGGCACTTTCCAACGAAAATTTCCAAAAGGCAGAACAATAACAGATAAATATTAAATTTTGTAGGTTAGATTGTTAGGTTCATGAAATCAAATAACTCCTTTTCTGCGCTGTCACGTGTGAGAGGTGGGAGGTGGGCGTGTTTGCCTCCACTCTGCAGTTTTTTAAATGACCTTTAATGCCACAGACATTAAGGGTTACATTTTTTAACAGACAGATGGTTGCGAAGCGCAAAGCCCGCTACCTCGTGTAAATACATGTGTGAAAACATTGGCATCGGAGGCCTGCTACCTTGGCGATAGGCGCATGGTCGTTTATGAGGGCTAATATGTTGCAAATAATAGTGCAGGAACTCCTTTGACATACTTATGTTTATTAATATTTTTAATTTTAGAAATTAATTTTTTACCCGACATATGAATTCAGAAATGAAAGGTAAGTACTTATTATAAGGTAGGTGATTTTATAAAAAAAAAAACTTCTTTGGAATTTCTCTGCCTCCTCTGACGAGCCGCCACTGCTCTCAACTACTTACCACAAATATAAACCTGAGAAACAATATGAATCAAAAGAGGACATATTAAATATGTCGCACTAACAAAAAATTATAATTGTATAACATTAAATTTAACAAACAAAACACCTATTTCTATATTGTTTTTCATTCCTGGCTGACGCTAGTCAGCGAAATATTTTTCATGTTTCTGCCAGTCCGTAGGAGTAAACGGTTGGGAAACACTGGTCTAAATCACGTTCCTTCAGAGACAAAGGTTTCATTTGAAAAAATGAGTGTGTAACCATTACTCTACTATACTTATTTTTAGTAAACAAATGATTACGTGGTGTTTTCTTAATAGGTGGTGTAAACCAGTGCGGATTACCAAGTAGAACATATACAGGCAATTTGACAGTAAATGCTTTTGCTATGAAAAACAAAGATTCACAATTCCTTAGTTAGTTACCGATCCTTAGTATTATTTTATACAGTAGAATTTAGCATTCTACTTAATGACTAACTGTTTCTCAGGGACGTCTAATTCTAGGTTACGTATTGCTTTTCAGAGGCTAGTTTTAAACGTACCTGTGCGGCTAACATAGCAGCATAAGGGGAAGCTTCGTCCCTGTCGGCCTTCACCTTCATACCTCCAGTAACTCTGGAGATTGTTTCTCTCCCAGACAAATCCGTTACATGAACAAAGGTGTCGTTGAAGCTTGCAAATATATGAGCTACTCCAAAGACAATTTCACCTTCACGGACTTGGGGTCCAAGAGATACCTGAACTTCCTCTTTTTGAACTTTTCCCTTCCTTGGTGCCATTTTGACCTAAAATAAGGCATCAAACTGTTGAAAGTTTACTCTTCAACAACTGTCAACAATAACCAAGAAACCAGGCACCGATATTATCTACGATCATCGCAAAATAAAAGCACAGAAGATGATGACTATTATGTTACAATAACTCTACACAATACATTCTTATACTAGAATTATATATTTTTGCAAAAAGTCTGATAAAAGCTAATATATTAAAATTAAAAACACATGATATACTCACACGGTTACTTTCTGCTAAAAAGGGTTGTCAAAGGGGCGCTGCTGCACAATGAGCGAATTAAGATACCAACTGTAAATATTAAAAGTAACCAAAACAGGAACTCCTAAGCATAGCCGTAGAAAATAAATTTTGTTAAAGGATACGCACGCTTAAAAAAGAAGACAGAGTAGAAGAAAATTTGTTTGAAAATGTCACAATCTGTAAGCCCGTTCGCACACGGGGCAACACGAAACTATTTCAATCGGAATATGATTATCTCCTGTCTGTCACTTTCTAAGTAAAGAAGTGGAGACCCACTAATGGGGCAATATGAATTTCATATTGCTCCGTCAGTCTTGTCTATTTTGTTTAAGTGACAAACTGGATAATTGCGATTGAACTGGTTTCGTGTTATACCCTGTGCGATCGTTCTAAATGTAAAAACATCACAATGGTCTATAATTATCTGTCTATTTCTTTTGCATGTTCCTGATGAGATTTCAAGCAAGGTTTTAAGGTTTAATCTATCTCAGTGAATGCCATTTATGTAAGTAGTCAAATCTGTTTGGCATTTGCCACCTGCAACCGAATTGTGCAACGTTGTCGTCGTAGGTAAAATTAAATTCACTGTGAGTAGAATTTTTATTGTGACGGTTGTGGTTTCACGAGATAAAAATAATCAAAAATAGGAAAAACTGATAGAAAGATTAATGTGTAAACATATTTAAAGTACCTTTAAATATCGTAAATTATAAAACGTCATAGTTAATCATTTTTGGTAGTTTTTTCCTGATGAAAATCCTGGTGAAGATCCTATATAGTGCCGTATTATTTCCCAAGTATATGACCTTTAGACGTCTGTCTTTTTCTTTGACTAAGGAACATATAGAAAGGAATGAGTTTTCAGCGACAAAATTGAACAAAATACGGCAGCCGTATCAATTGAAATGCGTAAGTAAGGGTGGCTGAGGAACTGTAACCATTGTTTTGATATAAATATTTCAATGTTATATAGCTGCAGATGAACAGTATCTTCGAAATTATGTCCATATGCAGAGCATACGCAGAGTATATGTAATATGTATTAAATACAAAATAAGTATTTCACAACAAAAGTCCTCGTATTTTTCTATTACAGTCATAATTTGCATTACAATGAAAATTAGGCTTAATATATTCGACTGCAATGGTTGACAATGTATTTTTTTGTAAATTGTGTTTTTAAATATTTAATTTTAGAGCCTCTTTATTTTTTCTAATCGACGCCTTTGGTAAAACAATGTGCAGTTTCCTATACCTCACGACATTAACAAACCTTAGGGCTACCGGAAGATGGTGGTATGTGCAGGTCATTGACAATGGCGCCCCTGGCGTGGGGAGAAAAGAATGACAGTTCAGCCAGGCAGGGGCCAGTGGACGGATGGATTGCTATCTATTCGCTGTCAGAGACAGTCGCCATATTTGTTGTTGTCGTTGATGGGGGAGGTCGTGAGACGGTTGGATATTTTTCGTTTTACGTTGAACTCTTGAGTGAAACCCCTGGGTGCATGTGTTTGTGCGGTCGTAGAACAGCCCGACTAGGGTAATGTCGAGCTGAGGGAGGCGTTCCAGCCTACGGTGAGTGTCTTGGTGTCAGGGGGCAGCTCTTTGTTCGAAGCTGGCGGCGGCTGGAAATCTGGCCGGAGGCGGTGGCGGCGATGTCCCGGCCGCGATGCTCGATTGGGGCGACAGGGAGGGCGACAGGTTCAGTTTCGAGGATTCGGACCGCTTCGAGGAGGACTCCCTGTGCAGCTGGAGCTCGGAACCGGAGAGCCTCTGCAATAACTGGAGAGGATGGAAGAAACCTTCCGCCACCGCGACCACTTTCTTCGGGTCCAACAAAAAATCGGCGGATGGTAAGTCGCTGTCTACGTCCAGTCATTAACGTCCTCTTTGTTCTTTGTTAGACGGTTACTGGCTCTCGCAGAGCAGATATCTTATTTTGCCTTCAGTTCTTTGTTTTCGTTCTCCAACCCTTGAGGATTGACGAGCACTGACCGTTGTCTTTGTATTGAACAGTTTATACTCGTTTAAGTTACATAATGTTAATCTTTATTTTATCAGTTTTATCACAGAATTAAACCAAATACATAACATGTTTTATTCAGCATTAACATTAATGTATTAATGACGGTATGTTTCAACACTTTATTTACGTTTGTGCATTTAATAGTTTATTTATACTTATGACAAACACGAATCCCCATAGAACCCATTTCAGGATATATTTATGCTAGTTTCTTCACGTTATCCTCAAAGTTATTCATAGAATTAATTAGTAGACGTTACATTGGATTAGACTTCTAAAATTTTCATAGACAAATAAATATCTCTGAAGACTCGCGGACAATTCTATAAATATATACTCATTATGCTAGATATACAAAATATAGTAAAACCGAAAATGTTTAAATGAAATTAAACTAAATTATTACTATACCTAAATTACTAAAATACCTACTAAATTCATTAAGGTATGATATTAAATAAGTCAACTTTCATAGAAAGATTATCTTTATTTTTTAGCCAACAATTTCCTTGCCTTTTCAAACCTTAAATAATTAAGGCATGAAAATTGAATTGAATTGAAAATGTATATATGTATTTACACCTCGATACATAAGGCAGGCATATGTAGTTATGTAGACATTTTTTATATCCTATATATGTTTTTTATTATACCTACAAAAAAATGTGAGTGTCAGGCCTGTCAGGCCTTTAAAAATATTAAAGTTTTAGTCATGCCAAAGGATTCATTCTTATTTATTCCATGTAAATAAAGGTACCTGATTAATAATTTGTTGGTACATCATTGCCTTATCTATATTATAAAAGTAGGAATAAATAAAATATAGACACATCGTTTTTAATATATTTTCAGAAACCAATACTTTTGTATCTAAATTGATTTATGTGTTAAAAACGTGTTACGTGTGTTACGTGTCAAACACGTAACACGTGTTAAAAACTTATGAAATACCAAACAAAGAAAATCTGTAGAATGTAGATATTCAACAACGAGTTGTATTTGACGATATTGCGCTTTTTTCTAAAAATTCAGTTTTATAGAAATTTACTGCCGAACTATATTTTTATTGGACAACATGCACAGCAGTATTTAATTCATTGTCAGTGGTTGCGTTTGATGTAGGCGAATCTGTAGCGACTACTGATTTTACTAGGTTTATTGATAGAGATCGCCAAAGCGAGGCTCATTACAGGGTTGCACTAGCCCATATAATTACCTACGTATAATAAACCAGTGTCTTACCTTATAAATGCTTGTCAACACAGTTGAATGGCGCAGGAAGGTAATGGGTAGAAAACAATTTCTTGCTCTTTGTTGGAAGATGTATGGCAAGTGAAACGCACCTAATTAACACAACACAAATACTGTAAACTAGTATAAACTGTTCGGTACTAATTCTAGCCGATTTAAATACAATCGTGAAATGTAGCTAGATCTACGTGGTGTATCCAATATGATTAATCATTAATCCGTTTTTAGACTGAATAATTATCGTACTGTTCTCGAGTTATTTGAAAAATGTGTACAATTTTAAATAAGTTTACTCCTAACAAATAAATTTAATGATTAATTCACTCTCAAAAAAATGCGGAGTCACCTCCAAAACATTTTTTATCCAGAAGGACATTAAATATTGATTTGAAACGTGGATATATTAAAGAGGCATATCCTACATGGGTATTAATCCGTTTGCAAATTGAAGATCTATTGAGCCGTTTTTGAGTTATTTGAAAAATTCGGCAGACATTAATCTAATCATAAATAAATTCTTTTTTCTTATAAGAATAACTAAAGATGAAGATATTTTTTTCTGGGCATACGTTTTGCACACCATACTTGAGATATACTTTTTTTATACAATCGTGATGTCATTCTGGGGTCACAGGATGTCACTCACAGATTTAAGAATATTTGATTTTTTTCTACCGTTCGAAATGCGGCCGATCGCTTATCTGTAGGTGGCACATTAAGTACCATGCGCGGTTGTGCTGAGGGTACTAAGATTTCACACAGAGGGATTTGAGTCACACAAATTTTAACCTGAAGGGCTTTAGTAGCAACGGGGCGATGCAATATAGGCATTATTCCCTTTACAAACTGAAAATCCATTGAACCATTCTCGAGTTATTGAAAAATTCATAGTATGACGTCACGTCACAATGATATTCCACCGATCACAATTAGGGATATATTTTCTGTAGATGGTTGTTTCGAACCGTTCGCGTGAGTTGTGAACCGTTATTGCATAAAAAGTGTGAACAAAAGTCCCTTATCACTAACCGATCAGCTATATTTTTTGTAAATATGGAGCCTTTTTTCACGCCAACCAATCAAACTCACGTGCTGACTGCGGTGCCAACTGCTTCAGCGTGCCGTGTACTAAAATGTAACGGCAATAATGTTTTATGACCTCCACACCTCCACCCCATCTCAGCTGCATGTCGCCCAGTCTTTTCCAGTTCGGTAGGTCCGATCTGTTATGAGCCTCACGTCCACGATGTATGTATATTTATTATACGTAGATACATATACGGGCTAGTGAGACCCTGAAATGAGCCTCTCTTTTGCGATCTTTAGTAATCAATATTAATTAATTGTTTGTTATTCTTGGGAATAATATTGAAAACTATAATAATTTAACAACAATTTACTTACTTAGAAGGTATCTTTTGTAAGTTTTGATAAAATCGCAAAAACGTTAAGTTTTTTACCTCGTTTTTTACCGATTTTAATTTGTGTTTTAAGAAAGCCTAAAAAATCAAAGGTTAACACTCAGGGTGGTAAATATCTGGTGAAGATTTAAAATAATAGTTGCTAATATTGGTCAGTTAACGACAATTTTTTTCTATTACTTTCGTTTCCAAAATTTATAGTATGAAAGCCGGTATGAAAGTTATAAAAGTATTAGAAATATATGTTTCATTTACGAAACGACACCTCCTCTTGAAGTGTACATCGATTTTTAAGCTTTTTACATTGGTTTTCAGATATAGTAGTCTAAATATTACCTAGTACTTCCTCATAAGGTGTGAAAAATATCTGAAAAAAGATAATACGTTACGTTTTAACCTCATATACAAGTATAGTTTTGAGAACTTCGATTAATTTGTTATATGTAGGGTCCGGAAATGTGTTCGGTAACGCAGGGCTCGGCACTATAAAACTATGACAATGAAAGTATAAACCGTATTTTTTAAGCGCCTTGTACATTATATACGCATGTATTTCTTTCCCGTGCTACATACGGCATTGGTCGCTGGAACACGGGATACTCTTATGGAGGTTATTACGCGGGCACGCAAACATTCGGAAGCAGATACATACTTACATACATATGTGAGAAGTTTACACTTTTTAAATGGGTAAATTTAGCTTGACCATGATTTATTTCTTTCCATTGTCAATTTCGGGGACCCATTTTTACTTATTTTTAACATATTGGTGTTATTACCACTTCTAAGAAGGTACTCAAGATTTTTCCTGTAATTGAATATTGATAGGTTGCTGCATTATAGCCTCGATTTTATTTATTTTTTTGTTCATCTTGATTCAAATTAAAAATATGATTTAGGTAAAAAAGTATTTTTAGTCGCTTTTTGCTAGTGGTTCCAGTAGTTTCTACCAGTGGCGTAGCCAAAGCTGATCTGTAGGGGGGATATAATTATACTAATTGTTTTTACCAGTGAGTTCTATATCAATTAGTATTTCCCTGTGTAAAAGAGTTATTACTAATAACTAAGCTTGGCAGAAACGAGTCGCACCACAGAGGCGTACGCATCATACGCCCGGACTCACATTGGATGCAGAAAAGTGCGAATATGCGAATGTCCGTTACCGCACCAAAACGCACCAATGGAAGGTTAATCCGCACGTTTCCGCATTTTGTGTGCGCTCGGCTTAATGTAATACACGAAAGTAACTAGTAGCCTTTCGCAAATGTGTTGCGTTGCCGTATGCCAACTTACTCATAACTTTTGGGGGTATATCCCTTTAAGCCCTCGTGGCTACGCCGCTGGTGTCTAGCCATGAATTAACTAGACTTGTTAGAACATATACCTAATTTAGAAAGTTAAATTATAATTTCTCTCGGAGTTTCTTAAACTTGATTTGACGCCTTTATTTCCGCGAGGGCGAGATTCAATTTGAAGGTTGTTCTATCACCTACTCTCATCATTTAACTTTGTTTTTTTCGTGCGCATAAGCACACTACTTAGGTAGGCATGTATGTCAAGTTTATGATGTTAAACGTAAAATATAAGTAGCTTGCTTGGCCCTTTAATTTTATGTAAATCTGGGGTTTCTTTCCATTGTTACGGAGATTATTAGATACCTTTCAGGAAATATTTCCATCAACAGGTAGACTTGTACTACTTGCTAATTTCGATAGTGCTGAAGTACCATTGATATCCTGCCAATAACATTTCGAAAACAAAAATGATATTTTATTTGGAAATCGCTGACCGATTTTAAAAAAGCTGAAGCTGCGTTGAAGACAGATTTCAAATACTTTTCAAACGAGGTATCACAAGAACCCCCTCCCCATTGAAAAAATTACGATGACAGCGCCCTCTGTGTGGTGGATTAAGTGACGCATGACACTTTTACTTTAGAAGGTAGTAAAATGAGCCGCACTGTATGTAAGTATAGGGCTTGTCGCTTTTAGTTTCTAATAAAACCTCGAATAAAACTGAATGAAATGAAGAAAGTAAAACTACAATATTATGTTTACGCACCTTTTTAATACACCAATATTATATGGAAAGTATTATATAAATTACGTTACGCAACTATTATCAATAATAAGTACTATAATTTATGGAAAGAATAATTATTTTTCCTTGAGATAATATTTTATCTCGTATATGTATATGTGTGTAAGTAAATATATATTTGAAACTTTTTACGAAGTTTCTTAACCAGATTATTTATTTATTGTGTATAAGTGTATGGAATGGGTATTTCTGGTAGATAACAGATATGAAGTAAGTATCAGTATTATCAAAATACATTGTAGTAATTAAATTAGGCCACGTATAACCACCAACAGGATTCTCGTTAAATTGGCACGTGTACATATTTATTCAGGTATTTTTATTCACACTCGGTTTCATTCTTAAGAACTTGAGAGAGAAAATAATTATTGTTAAAACATTATAGACAATATAACTACATAGTATATTTTTGTTATTCAATTTTGACATTTAAAAATGACGTCAATAAAACCCGAACTACTGCACTCCATCCTCAGTGAAATGGCATGGTTGAACGTCACAACAAAACGTTATGCCATTACTTATCTAAATTCGTTTCTGAAAATCAAAGGGACTGAGACAAATTGCTGCCACTCTTCTTGCTATCATATAGAAGTTCCCAGTATGAATCAACTGGCTATATGCCATCTATGCTGACTGCTGGAAGAGTAATGAAACTGCCTGCTGACCTCTTGCTTGGACATCCAGTAGAAGAGACTGAAGAGCGATCTCTGCCCGAATTTGTGGAAGATTTGCGAGAGAGAATGGACCGGGTTAACGGATTTGCCAGCGAAAAGCTGAAAATGCAGAGCGACAAGATGACGCAACGTCTTGACACTACATCGACAGGGACTGTGTTTAAACCTGGTGATGCAGTATGGTTGTACGCCCCAAAGAGGTTGAAAAAAAAAGGAAGTCCAAAACTCCAGAGAAACTGGGAAGGCCCGTACACCATCATACAGAAAATCGACGACCTGGTCTACCGCATCCAGCTTTGATCCAGCTAGGAGTGAATATACAGGTATATAGTGTTATTCGGGACTAATAACTTTAGAGAGGGGAGCAGTCTGACATTTGTGAAGTGTCCTTGGAGACACTGACAGTTGATGAGTTTTATAGTTTACATGTAGAGTTTATTTAGTTTATACACTACCTGTTAATAAAGAATTGTATGGAATGACAGCTTAACATTCCAGAAGTCGTATGAATTTTCTAGAACATATAAAAACTATAACTAGTGGTGTTGTTGCTAAGAAAAAGTTAATTGTGATTCGAATGTTACAGAGTAAAGATCAAGGAGTTGTAAGGTATTAATAAACGTGTTTTGAAGTGAAGAAGTAAATTATTTAAAGAGAAATACATAACAATAATATAAATATTAAATTCCACTAGCCATCACTGTTTACTGTTAACAATAAATTTGATAACAGTTACAATTGGCTTTTCCAAGTAACCGAAGAAATGGGTAAATGCCGAGTTGTGCTGTATTGTTTTTGTTTATCCTGATTAGACTGACACTGCACGCCACTGGCTGTAGCTCTTCACATTTTCCTCACATTTCGGAGCACGTGAAATATAATCCCCCTTTTAATTAAAGCCGTATAACCTCGTGAAAAAAAAACTATTTTCACGATTTTAAATAAAATATCGGGGGTAACATACAGTTTCCTCGGTAATAACTTCTCATACCTACCTGGATGCCCGTAATTGGGACAGTAAATTAAGTTTATGGTAAAGCATTACATTTACCGCCAACGTCTACTTCTGATGTAGGGGAAGGTGGGGCAATCCGAGGCTAATTGCGTGTTATATTTGCGTGTTAATAGGGAAGCATTTATTGTAATTAAAAGTTTAGTGTGTTGTAAAAGAAGGATTTATGCAATAGAGGTAAAAGAAACCCAGCAAAATCCATTCTTTCCATTTTATTCCATTACCTACTAGGTCAGGAGTGGGGCAAAATGGAACCATCGGATCAAAGTGAAATAGGTAGCGTGGAATACGGTTTTATCTAATATAAGATTGAATACCTAATTACAGATATTTATATTTTTGTTTATTAGAGCTTGTTTATTAAATCCACAAATATTTTTTTTAAATACATTGAAATTAACTTAAATGCATTGAAATACAGAAAGGATATAAATAAATCATCGTGAGCTTATCTCTTGAACTGACTGTAGGAAAACTGTTACTTTACATGGTTTAGAATTTAACTGTTATCCAAAAATAATGCATCGTGTGGTCGTCTTCTTCATTACTTCAGTCCCTTTTTTCAGGTCCCTTCATATTTTCTAACCTCTTTTCCATGTTCATGAAATATGTTTATTTTCTCCTCATTATTATTAGAATCACAGTTTTTATATGTTATCAATAATGGTTTAGTATCCCACTTTGCTAGATTCCACGTACATACATTATGTACTTAAGTAAAAAAAGGTGGAAAAGGGAAATACAAGGGAAACAAGGTTGAATGCATTTGTTTCGTTGTTGCAGTTCACGGGTCTTTGTCCGTTGTTTCCTTGGTCCTTTCAAATCATATTTTTTTTCTTAGTGTGTTTACAATTTGACCCGCTATTTTCATTTTGCAACTGTATAAGTACTTTTAAATTTCTTTTGATTCAATAACTGTCGCGGTATCGACCGAAGCGTTGGTTACACCTCTTGCTATTGTTTGTGAAGAGGGGTAATCATTAGGCTCTGAAAATGTGTGCCATGCCGTAGGGTCGGCAGGTCGGCAGGTCGGCACTATAGAACTCTGATAATTAAAGTAGGTATAAACCGTATTTTTTTAAGCGCCTTGTAAATTATATAAGCGTGTATTTCTTGCTCCTGCATACTTGCCACTGACCGATCCTGACAAGGCGCCGGCACTCGCGTATGCGCGGTAGTACGCCGGTCCCGTGCGGGAGCTCTGGATAGTTAAGTGCAGTGTACCTCGCGTGAAAGCAAACTTTCCGAACCCTAGTAATCACACCTTTTCCTCTCACACACAGGTAGAGGACATTTCAACGACAGCGGCTAGAAGGTGTAACGTGATGTATCGAATTCCACTTTGCCCTCCCTTCCCTTTTACCCCGCTCTCCCCTATTTTACACTGTGCTCTTTTACTACGTTTCTAACGATCTGAAATTGTCTCATTAACGCACCTACTTTGATCACTTAATTTAATGCTGTTAAATTGAAGCGTAAATTAACCTTAATTAGTCATATTTAGGACTATTTTAGTTAAATTGATATTGCGTAATTTAACGCCTAAGCTTCCGCTTAGTTAGTGTTCGTTTGGTGATTTAAATTAAGTGCGATTAATTAGTTAGTTCGTGCGATTGGTGATTTATATTAAGTGGTCACCATATTGTGGAAATATCGTTTTGAAAACTTTTGAGATTCACAAATGTCACAATGTCTGAATCTGAGAATGAATTTATAATATGTAGTCATCCTAACAACAACTAGAATCGGGGCTAGGATTAGAAAGTGATAGTATTAGAAAATATTAATATAGTAATACACATTTATTTTAGTTAAGTTTAACTCGGAACATACATTCTTAAAATGTTAAAAACCAACGCGATGGCGATGACGGGCGGATATTTATATGTAAGATACCGAAACTGCACTCACAGCAGCGGTCAGTATCATCCATATAAATATCTGCCCGCCACCGCCACCGCGCGCGCGTCACCGTACCTGCTACCGCGTTGGTTTGTGCGCCCCAAACGTTATTTTATCTTATACCTGTAGAGACAGCAAATTGGTAACATTATGACGTTTTGACTTTGACAACATTTTCAAGGTCATTTGAGAATTCTAAAACGTCACAAGTATCACTATTTGTGATGAATTTCAATTTTGTCAGTTATCGCGTCGTTATCGTGTCAGTGATATTAAACTTTTAATTATATTAAAAAAGTTAATATACCGTGAGGTTCATATAATCAGATAAAAAAATACTCCCATTTTCCTGTACATAGATTAGGATTTTCTATAGAGAAATATTAAGTAGTTTCTTTTTAAAAAAATAAGTTGGCCATTAAATATCCTTGAAAACGTGAAGTTCTTTCAAAACAAAATCAATACTGTAATACAAAAAACTATTTGTCAGAATTTTTCAGTCAGAATTTAAGCAACCTTCGAAAATGGGGGTTTGAAGGTGTGAATTATTTCGTCGCTGACTGTATATTACTGTTTTTACTTACTATTTCTAGAACGGAAATAAAGTTACCGTTTTGTTTATTTTCATAACTAGTAAAAAAGCTCAGTCATTGCAAAAATAAATACAAATATAATTTATGTAAATAACACCTCTACAACACCCATTATTTTCCTGAGGTTGGCTTAAGTGTGTAGGTTAAGATGAGGGGCGATCCGCTAACAAAAAAAACGTACGAGGACTGCTAGATTTCTGAAATCTTTGTAATCCTTCGTAGAGATTTCAAAGATTACAGCTTGAAATCTCGAAAAACAAGGGATTTCAATTGTATTTCTTAAGATTACAGAATATTACAAACTACTCAATATCATCTGATTTTTTATCCATTATCTGATACTCCTCTGACCCCCGATCCCCCTCCGGAGCCATCTCACGCCTTCCCATCAGATCCGCCATCTTGATTACGTCACATGCACCCCCATCGATAACTCAACCATCGTCACAGTATACAATAACTGTGATTGTAACCCTAACATCCCCATCGCGCATCGGCACCCCCTACAGCATCGGTGGCCTTGAAGTGGAGTCATTCTGTCACTACATAACTATCGACTATAATGATTAATTACCTAGATCCAATAATAGATAATGTGTAACTAATCATATTGTAAATCTAGATTTTTAGCCACGTCCCTGTTTTTTTTATCCATCGTCACCCGCCTTCCCCATCATCTTCAGTATCAGATATATCGCTAAATATTTCGTGACACAGGTACCAATTTATATGGCGAAATTGTTAGGGAAGTGAAGTCATTCTCTCACTACTTAACTCAGATTCAATCGCGAGGTGGCAACTCGAGGCTCATAGATTCTAGTACAGGTAGATTAGTGGGGGGTGGGGGATGATGCGTGAGTGGTCGGGTATCTAGAACCGGTGGGGTGGGGGTTCGAAGGTTCGAAGGGAAGAGTTTCAGGGTGAAAGGTACCTGGCTCACGTGACTGGCGGTACGGGTTGATGAAGTGTGTCAGGCTCTAATGACGTTTATCTGGCCATAGTACCACTTTACCTACTATGTATTTTTTTTCGTTACAACCAGTAACGTGTTATTTTGCTGATTTAAAAAAATACATTTTTGGTTTTTTTACTCCAAATTTTTTTTCTAATTTGGTTCACACCATTTGTTTACGGTTAAAAAACGGCAAATTCCTATGTGCATACTTTTAACAAAGAATTTTTTAGATAGATGTTCTGCTAATTCTGCTTCATGTGAAGTTAGCAGAACATTCAAATTTTTAAAAATGAAAAACGGTTAATTTAACACTTTCTCGATTAATTTACGGCTAATTAACGGCAAATTATTAGCCTATGCATTTCTCGATTCTTCAAAGTTGTTCTGCTAACTTCATGCAAGTCGAGTAACACATACACTCGAACCCCTCTTATTTCACTTTCGCTTAATTCACATCCTCTCTTATTTCACCACGTTTACCCCTAGTATTTCACGAAACCGTCCCGCTTAAGTCGCCGCCTGTAAAAGTTCTAGAACTACGTTTGGAAATTGGATTCTCGCATGAGTATGTACAATTTTTATTGAAAAAAATGATTGTGTAATACATTTATTGATTTAAAATAGGTTAGGTGTCTTTTAAAAAATATTTAATCTTTAAAATATTCATTCAAGTGGAAAATTCAACTTTGTCACGCACGACTGGGTATACGTACATTGATTTTTCGTTCAGTTGGCTCATTTTTCGTTATAACAAGTGCTGTGGTATATCTCTAAATATTTCTTTTTGCAGCTAAAACACGAAAAAGTTGAGGTTATGATCGCGACTTAAGAGAATACATTTCGCGACTTAAGCGAGGTAATGATGCACGGATTTGGCGACTTAAGAGGGGTTCGAGTTTACTTCAATCTCTACGGAAATGCACGACGCAATTTCCGAGTCGCCGTTCGCCGTTTCGGATTTCAAAAGAATATACAGATTATTACTGTGATTGCAAAGTGATTTTAAGGGTTACAAAGAGATTTCAATAAATTCAAGAGATTTCTGAGATTTCAAAGAGATTTTATACGAGATTTCAAGATCCTGTCGGATTGCATTGCATTTGAAGAAATTCTATGATTTCAATAAGAATCTCTTGGGATTTTAAAAAAAAATACAGTGGGATTTTAGGAGATTTCAGGGCAAACGTACGAAGATTACATATCCGCCCCTCGGATTAAGATTTTTTTGATATTCTAAAAATGTATTTAATTAAGTTGTCCATTTTAAGTAGAGTAAATTATTCTCGAAGCTTTCATATTCTTTATTAGATTTCATTGCAGGTTTTATTATGTATTTTAAATTAGATTGAAATACATAATAAGGGTAAATATTAAATTTATCAGAGTAGTTTGACCCAGAGGTCGACTTTGTAAATGAAGCCTTTGAAATTAGGTTGCTGAAAGGAACTATTAATTTTTCTTTGATCTATTTCTACAGATTCCCTTCTTTTTGTGTTAAAATTGAGTCCGATTTGCTTTGGTTCAGGAGCTTTTGTTTAAACATTTTATAATACTGGAAAACCTGTTGGCTTGCTCGTAGGTTTACTACTGGCTGTATAAGAGCAACACTAATTTTATTTAATAACTACCTTACTTAATAACTGAACGGTAGGTATTTTTAAATTAATGATGCCTAATCTTTAACAGGGTGAGTTTGTTTCGACGTTTGTTATAGAAATTACGAAAACTACTGGAGTTAGAGAGACAGTTAGGATAGGAAATTAGTTAGGAGTTAGGTTAGAATAGGAAATTATTTCCAGTTTTATGAGACCAGTTTAAAATCCATTGCTTTGTGTTCTAAAAAAAGTATAGCTAACTAGGTATTTCGATTTTTTTTTTATAATTTCCCTTAAATGCACACCTATGTCTCCCTTTTGTTTTACAGAAAAAAAATCTAAGGGAGAAATTTATTATTAGAAAGAAAGTAGGTGATTGCATTATCTATAAGACATGATGAGTCAATTTTTATTTCGTATGTCATATTGAGGTTATGGATATGACATGTTTTTTTTAATGACAATTCTAGTTGGTTATGTGGTTATAAGAAATGTATTTTTGTAAGCTGTTCAACGAAATAACACCTAATACATTGTTTTTATATCGAAGACTTACCATTATGTTGTTGTGGTGCACCAATATGCTCCACCTGTGACACCAAGCACTTGTTTCTAAATCCAGCTTAACCAACATATTCTCGAATTCGTTTTGTATAAAATCTGTGAACCTGCATATAATGTAGCGTCAAAAACATACGGACCGAGAACTCTGGAACCAATAACACCACACCAGGCATTGAAACCAAATTGAATTTGAGGTTTTCTTTGTTCCACATGATGCAGATTATTCTGCATCCACCGAGACATCCATATACATATGTTCATTATGTCTATTAAACATATCGTAATTCGTATATCGAGTTTCATCAGCAGAGCTTCCATATCGCGGGCTACAAACAGAACCTGATCCAGGTCCTTATTATTACCAACCACTATGGTGACAATGTACTTTTTGTGCTTGGGATTTAATGGGTTAAATTGTTCTCATAAAACTGCAAACGTTTTCCTGTTTAACCGTCTCTCCAACTCCGCTAGTTGGACAGATTTCTATACTTTTTCGAGATTCCTATGCTTGACGAACGAAAACAACTCACCCTATATACATACATGTTTATTATGGTTAAAAAATTGCGAAACGTTTCCTCCATTAATTTATCAGTATCACGCTATAAATATGAAAATGTATTTGGTAATACCACTATTATAATAATAATTAATCCTCATCGGCCCACAAATAGAAACGGGACTCTATTTACAATTTACATATATGGTAATGTGAAATGTCCGAATGTCGTTAACTGAACGAAAGCGTTTCGCTGGCATGTTTTTTCTCTTTATTTGAGCTTTATTTCCGAATGTTGGGCAGTTATCGATCCGGGTCCCAGTAATTCCTGGCCTAATAGATACCTTTTTCATCCTTAACGATAATGGCCAAGATTAAAACTTTCACCTATAAAAAGTGGCCTGTCCATACTCAACCTAAGTGAAAAGTCGCCATTAATCTTTATAACTTCGTCTGATTCAGGCGCAAAACAAGGGAAAACTAATCGATTTTAGATGAGATCTAGAATAATATCCTCTAAAATTCTATTTTGTACAAGGTTAGTTTTTATAATTTGACAAGTTATTGCGAGTTTATTATTGACATTAGAAAAAAAGTTCATATCTCAACTCCATAACTCAAGTCCTTAAAACTGAACCAAAATTAGGTTTTTTTTTTAAACGGAACACCATATATATTATTGTAAATTCTGATTCCCTGAATTTTCCCTTTTCAAAAAATATATAACACGCCTATGTTCGCTTCGGCAGGTCGCAACATACATATGTATTTCATTTAAAAATCAATAAGAAACCTCAAACAAAAAGTTATTATGAGTTTATTATTGAAAATAGAAAAAAGTTCTTCAGACAAAAATTATAGATTTTTGCGTAAATTTTTATAATGCGATGGGAAAAGGACAATTGAACATCAGAAGCCAAAAAAACGGAACCAAAGTCTTATGGAACACCCTACACCCTATATGTGGAATGCCCTTCTGATTCCTTGAATTTTTCCTTTTCAGAAATATATAACATGTCTATATTAGATTCAGAAGGTCGAGACATATTTTATTTAAAAAGTAATTAGCGACAACGGATTGCAGCTACCATTGACGACTGGACCAGAACAAGAAAAAGAACGAAGAAGAAAACAGAAGAAGAGAAGTGTCATTTAAAAAGTATTGAGCTATATTTCCTTAATTTATATTTATTACTAATTGTGTAAAACAAGGATAATTTTTAGTGAATAGGAAAAGTTTGAAGTGATTCGTTTATTTTTAAAAGAAATATGTCGCGAGCTGCTGAAACTAACATGTTATATATTTTTGAAATGTGAAAAAATTTAAGGCATTAGAATATGCAATAATATACAGGATGTGCCATTTAAAAAACATTATCTTGATTCAGTTCTATGATTTCTGATGTTTAATTGTTTTTTTCTGATATCAGGTTATAAATATGTGTATGCAAAACTCTATAAATTTTGTCTGAAGAACTATTTTCTAATTTCAATAATAAATTCGTATAAATTTGTCAAATTAAAAAAAACTAACCCTGTACATATTACTGCTAAAAAAGTAAAGTATGAAAAGTTTAAAAGTTTACAAATTGCATAGTACACATACAGCAATAATTGTCTAAATGTGCGTGCCTAATTTATTACTCATTTAAAAAATACGTTTTAAAGTTATTAAAAATATTTTGGAAACTAAAAATTGAATTTAATGCATGGGATACCTTGTGGGATACACACCTTGTGTAGATTTTCAGCTTCAATAATATTATTTACGTTTCTCATCCTTATCAGAATGCCCAACTGAACAAAAAAATCATATTCCGTGTAGCCGTGAATAAGACCTTTTTTTTGTTTTGTTTAATTTTTTGTCTTCTGGTTTGGGAAAATTTTCCATTCAACCTTTTATTTCACATGATTAGATAACAGCCTTTATTACTTTCAAAAGTAGGGATATTTTACTTTATTCCCTAATAAACTTATTTTTAGACGAAGTTCTTTTTTACCTTTTGTATCTTAGGTGTATGATGATACACGACTTTTTTATTCAAAAATTGCTTTACGTGTTTTTTTTCCTATAGATAAACCACCGATTTTTATTACAAAAAATTACTAACGACCTTTCCTAAGTAATGACCAGGGTAACGACAAATAGAAGAGGTTCTGATATGATGTACATAGTTACTGTTTAAACATTGTATGTATACAAATTATAAACCATTGTGTAAAAGCTAAATACGATACAAAGTAGGTTGATCAAATAATTATGGCACTTGTGAAATGTTTATTTATAAAAACACACCTGCTGATTCACTTGTGTGGTGACAATCGACGATTTTACGGTATAAAATTTCGTAAACAATGGCGAATCGTCACAAAAGTCCACTCGAACTTGTTGAATTAAATATTTTCTGATATAGACCAGGCAAATTAGACCAAGAAACGCCGGAATAACTAAATTTGTACATACAGCCCTGATCGACATGCAGTTTTCTGCATCGTATTTAGGAAGGCATCAGATAAACAGTCGACAAAGGTCCAGACGGTGCCGGTGCATAATTACATCCGGAGTGCATAACAATGCATCTGAAAATGCACACTTTTTTTAAAAATCTTAAAACGTCGTGAAAAGCCGTCAAAATGATTATCCGGGGGTTGTCAAGGTCGCTGATTACAATGAAAATATCCTTGACACCCGAAACTCCCTCGAAATGCATGCATCGATGCGTTTTATGCACTTTTTATGCACTTTTTGGGCATTTACCTGTAATGATCAACTTTCTTCAAAAACTCTTGTCCCGGGGGGTTTCGAGGTCGCTGATTACAATGAGAATATACTCGACACCCGAAACTCCCTCGGAATGCATGCATCAATGCATTTGATGCATTTTTATGCACTTTTTGGGCATTTACCAATAATGATTATTTATATACATATATCGAAATAAACTTAGCAAACAATCAAATTTATTTGGCAAACCTCGGCTGACGTTCGGCAATCGACCTGGGTCAACTTGGTTGAATTTTCGATAGATGGCACAGCTAACTCTCCCGACTTTTTTTCTTCTCTTTACCAAATGTACGCGAGTGTTTATTTCATTCGTATCCTATGGGAGATTCCAAGAAGACCAGAACAAGGAGACCTAGTTCGCGTAAAATAAGTACCGAGAGAATATAGAAAGAATATGTCGAAAAAAAAAATCCCTGAAAGTTACAGCCCTTAATATTAATTTTAAGTACTTTCCCAAAGCGTGAAAAAATTCTCCAATTAAAATACATGTAAATCGATTTTTTTTTCAAATTTCTATAACTCAGTCGCATTTTCTGCTATTACATTGGTCTTGGTCTCGATTTACTCAGAATAAAACACTCTACAAAAGTGCCCATTGCAGCATAACTCAGTCGTATTTTATGCTATTACATTGGTCTTGGTCTCAATTTACTCAGAATAAAACACTACAAAAGTGTCCATTGCAGCGAAAAGGTAACTTGTACTGGTGAGTTGGTACGGGTTACAGAAGTTGATTTTTACCCAAAATTCTCAATTCAAATTTACACCAGTACAAGTTACATTTTCGCTGCAATGGACACTTTTGTAGAGTGTTTTATTCTGAGTAAATCGAGACCAAGACCAATGTAATAGCATAAAATGCGACTGTTATAGAAATTTGAAAAAAAAAATCAATTTACGTGTATTTTAAATAGAAAATCTTTTCAAGCGTTGGAAAAGTACTTAAAATTAATATTGAGGGCTGTAATTTTCAGGGATTTTTTTTTCGACATATTCAACAAAATTTCAAGTGGGGACTGAAAAACAAAAAAAAAATAGTTAAAAAAAAATCTCCCTAGTATTTATAGTAAATTCGTTTCAGAGTACCTATTCTTAAAGATTTAGTTTTGACTAGTAGGCCGTGCTTTTAAACTTAAGCATAAAAATAAACTCCCAAAAACACTGTGCATTAAATCGAACAAATAACTCGTACAAATAAATTCGTGCAAAAAATATAATTTTTGTCCTGGATAAAAAGGTCGACTGCCATTTAGTTTGGCAGACAATAGTTATTGGAGATTATATCTAGACGGATACCTATAACTGGAAGCCGGAGAATTAATTTTTATAATATTGTTGTAGAGTTTTGTGTAGAGGCCTATGTCAACGCATTCAGCGGCATAATGTGGATGCACCATTAGTCGTATATGGTCAACAAACGATATAGTAACTTGAATTCGTTTTTGTTTTCTATGAACGGGATGAACCCAATAAAAAAAATGCGTTCAGAGTCGCTTTCTTTAGCGCATGTAATCAAAGTCGCTTTTTAAAAGCCTCAATAGTGTTTCCTCTCAAGTTTATTTTGGTAATATTCTGTAGTGTTTCGTTGTGTAGGTCGCTGTGTACCAAGGACGTAGCTAGTATTTATCTTTGGGGGGGGGGGCGATCGCTAGATAAAACAAAAAAACCAAAAAAAAAAGGTCAGTAGAGGCAACGGCGACCGAAAGCCCCCGAGTATTTTGGTTTTTACTTGACCCTTTGGGGGGGGGGGGGGCGATCGCTGCAGATAAAACAAAAAAAACCAAAAAAAAACAGGTCATTAGAGGCAACGGCGACCGAAAGCCCCCGAGTATTTTGGTTTTTTACTTGACCCTTTGGGGGGGAGTTTGGGGGGGGAGCGATCGCCCCCATCGGCCCCCCCCTGACTACGCCCTTGCTGTGTACCTACATACTTCAGTTGATCAGTGTAAGCTGATCCGCGTGTATGTAACTAGTAGGACGTAGGATACTGTATTGTGTGAGAGGGCCGTACTTAGATTTAATTACATCATGGACAAACGAAAAATCCAAACGGATATATGTATATAGAAAAAAAACCTTTGGTGGAATCTTTTGATTAATATAAACATTATAAACTGAGCTTGGTAGGTTCCCTTATAGTAAAGTGACCAGATTTTGAGCTTGCCAAAGACGGACTGATGTTCAGCTAGTTCACATTGATGAAGCTAGAGTTAATTTTTCGCGCCGTGAGGCGCGAGTCAAATAGCGCCGCAGGCAAAAATTTTTAAAACTTTCAAGGTCACGCGTTTTCCTGGCACTTCAGAATGTCAATGAAAAATACATTTACATAAAAATATAAACTTCCACAAGGATACTTTTTGGAATTTGATGCCTTTTTGAAATACTAATATTTAATCACGATCGATACGATACGTCGATACGTCTTCAGATTAACCTAGAAGACGTAATTACGGACATTTTAATAAAAAAAATTTCAATGACGGACAGTTTGACGGACTGCTCTTGAAGACGGACAAGCTTTCTGAATGACGGACGTCTGGTCACTTTACCTTATAGGTCCAGTAGGCAGAGATTTTTATGTGTTCTTGAAATATATAGGGCTAGTTTTGACGGAACACAATGCGCGGGGTCCGTAGAGCCGAAACCGTCCGCTAATTTTTTAAATTAACAATTTGTGAAAAAAAAACTTATTTTTTCACATGTCTGCTTGTATCTCCGTTCCTTGGCATATTTTAGATAGCATATGAATATAAGAAGTTCCTAAATTGAATTGAAATGATTAAATCCTATTG
The DNA here is from genome assembly GCA_029963805.1 of Aromia moschata. Lineage (NCBI taxonomy): Eukaryota > Metazoa > Arthropoda > Insecta > Coleoptera > Cerambycidae > Aromia > Aromia moschata. The sequence goes on along the minus strand of JAPWTK010000481.1, from coordinate 268,250 downwards.
AATTTCCTAAATTTTAAGCCCACGGATTGGACTTAATGTGTCTCTAAGTGCTATTGTTAACTTGCAAATGACTACTGAAGTTGAAAAAGTGCTTTTTTTTCGCCATTTTTTTACTTCGAAAGTAGGGCGACTATGATCATGAAATTTCTTAGAGACTGCTGTTTGTAGTATGAAGTTACAAAAAAATTTCAGCTCGATCAGTTTATAACGCCATTTCTTTGTTTATTGTACGATTTTGACCGGGTTGGGTTAGAAAAATCATACATCTCTTCAAGTTTGCAAGACTTTTTGAGATTTTGAAAAATATTAATTTGGGCCAATTTTCTAACGTTTTCTACGCGACTACTTTTTTGACGCGACGTATATGTTTTATCGTTGCGGCTTCGAAATTATCAGAATTGTGACTATAATATCTTGACGCCCATTTTTTGTTTAATATACTCGTCTTGTAGTGTACTTTCAAGGTATTATAAAAAAGCGTCAAAAAAGGTAGTGCGTAGAAAACGATATAAAATGGCCCAAATTAATATTTTTCAAAATCGCAAAAAGTCTCGCAAACTTGAAGGGATTTATTATGATTTTTCTAGCCGAACCCGGTCAATATCGTACAATAAACAAAGAAAAGGCTAAAAAAAATGTGATCGTTAATTACTCGAAAAGTAATTAACGGATCGAGCTGATTTTTTTTTGTAACTTCATACTACAAATAGCAGTCTCTCCAAGAAATTTCATGATCATAGTCGCCCTACTTTCGAAGTAAAAAAATGGTGAAAAAAAAAGCACTTTTTCAACTTCAGTAGTCATTTGTAAGTTAACAATAGCACTGGAGACACATTAAGTCCAACCCGTGGGCTTACTTACTTTTTACTTTCGAAGTAAAAAAATGGTGAAAAAAAAGCACTTTTTCAACTTCAGCAATCATTTGCAAGTTAACAATAGTACTTGGAGACTTCGGCTTGGACTTAAAATTTAGGAAATTCAATAGGTTACAACTTCTTATATGCATATGCTATCTAAAATATGCCAAGGAACGGAGATATAAGCGGAAATATGAAAAAAGGCGTTTTGTTTTTTTACAAATTGTTAGCGGACAGTTTTCACAAAAATTAGCGGACGGTTTCAGCTCTACGGACCCCGCGCATTGCGTTCTACGCAAAAAATACATCGGAAACCGTCAAAATTACCCCCTATATCTTTCAAGAACAGTTTTTGATGATTTTAGCTCTCTGGCTTAAGGCTTCCACAAACTTCATTCATTTTTAATTGACTTGCCCGTCCGGGTAAAACTGAACGGGCAAATACGAACAACGAATACATATCTACACGTTCCGCACTCCGCGTTCTTTTCACTCAGTTTTTCTAAAATCACCGCGTTATGAACAGGGATGCGGCAAATACGTTATCAGTGGCGGAGTCAGTAGGTATTAAAGCACAACATTCAAAAGGAAAGCGTTCATAGAGGGCAAAAGTGTGGTTGCTTAAACGAAAACAATTTTCCCACATATGTAAATATTTTATGAATTACGACCAGAATCGGGTGACTGATTGTAGTTTCTTGTAACTTATGAACTACATTTTCGTATGTTTTCTTTTGTCTCGATCAGAATACTCAGCAGACTTAAGGGGTTACCTGCAGATATAAAATTTGAAAAAAATCGATTTTTGAAAAATGTCACAGTGCGAAAGTATGGCCTTTTGACTATTCAATTCCAAAGTTTAAAGTCGGTACGAGAATAGGAACCTATTTTTCTCGACCGCCAAAGCGAACGCTGTACCCAGGCGCGCGGCGCTCGCTGCCAGCCCACCAGGTGCTCTGTCTCTTATTATTCGTGCTAACCTGCTGGCCTGTTTATAAGGTTAAAAACGTATTATGTATCATCGTGGCGTCATTTGAAATCATTTTAAAAAATATTTAAAGAAGAAGAACTTTAAACGCTTTTTTTTTCGAAACGACATTTTCCAAATCGGTGGCCAGGATTACAGACAAACTTCTCAACGGGTTTTAATGAAATTTTTTGGAATTATTGGCGATAACATTGGCTCGTGATTGAACGCAGGATTTCTGATCAAATCAAAATGAATATATTTTTTTAACCTTAAAAGGGTCGAATTTGAGGCTAAAAAACAGGTCTTTTCTTCAAACGGTCGCCATTTTGCGTAAAATCACCGTAAATTAATTTCCAACGTTCAATCACTAGCCGATTCTATGTAGAATAATGCGCAACTTTGCTTGTTTGTTTCTGATTACCGGTTGCTGAGGAATCGTGGCCACCGCGCATCCCTACGCAAACACGTGCTCCCGAGGACAGGCCATAACTCCGCCATTTTTTACTATATATGTATGTTCATAAAAATTCGCGAATAAAGTTTAAGAATAAAGTATTTAAACGTACTAATTGTTGTTTTAATCTACTGCTTACTTTCAGAGAACAAAAATGTCAAAAATGAGGTCTAGAGTAAGCTCGTGACCGCAGGTAACTCCTTAACCTTCCAAAGACAGGGATGCCTTCTATAAAGTTCTATAAACTCAACCATCATCATTTATATAACCTTACATCAAAAACTATTGGTAGATGCTATGTGTACTATTCGTGATTTCTTCCATAGCTACCAGTACAACTGTTTTTTACAAGGCACAAATTCTATCCCATTTATGAAACAGATAAAGTCTAGAATAAATATTTGTTTGTTAATCAGGTGACTATGACCAAATGTCTATCAACTTATCTGTCAGTTATCATTTTTTTATATTAATACGTTAGTATAAGACATGGCCGGGATCGTTTAGATTTTAATTAGAGCGGAATTAAATGGTCATAGTACATTTAAATTGAAAATTAGAAAACGATTTAAATAATGTTTGGGTGCCTAACTACTCACTTATTTGATGTCACAGAACTCTGAAAATTATGAAAATTTCGAGAAAATATAAAGAAAAATAAGAGAAATATATGTAGCTGGACGTTTGAAAACTGACTTTGTTTCAATAAATAGAGGGAAAATGGGGGCATATGATGATCCTGTGTCATCTGGTTTACGCTATTTATACAACAGAAGATAATTTTGAAATGTTAAAAAAAATTCGATATGTGTATCCCAAAATGTTTCATTTACAGTAGTATAGGTACACTTAATTCGTGTAAGTAGATTAAAATATAGACGGGGAACGATAAGCCGATGTTTTTTTTTGTCAGAACGGGTTATAGACATTAAAGATTCAATAACCTCCGTGAAATACTTGAACATTAAGTAAAAACTTGGGTACAATAAAAAAAACCTAATTACGGAGCAGTGAACTGGACTTCAACTTCACTCGTGCAAATAATAATACTCTTTTTAAACTACATCCTACGCCGTGTATTTCTGAAGTGGACGGTGAACACAATAGGTTCCGAGTTCGCCTGTAACAGTAGTAAAACGACGGAATCGAAGACTTAGATCTTCAGTTATGTATGGAGGATTTGATGGTAAAATTAGAGGAATAAATATTAAATAAACAGCCACACAAAAAAAAAAGTTTCTGACCTGTAGTAGGTCTCACTAGGTGTACTATATGTTTTTGGGGTCGCTGGATCCGAATCCGGGGTTTCATCCCAACACGTCTGGGTTCGGCCATAACCTCAAAAAAACGCCCTAAAACCACAAGCCCTATAATACAATAACCAACTGACCCCACAACCTAATAACTCCATAACCCCATAGCCACATAACCACATAACCCCATAACCCTAAAACCCGGTAAAAAAAAGTTTCTGACGTGGGGGTCTAACTATGTGTACTGTATGTTTTTGGGGTCGCTGAATCTACATCCGGGGTCAGTTTTATCCCAGCACGTTAGAGTTCGCCCATAACCTCAAAAAACACTCTGAAATTCACCATATCCGTAAAACCACAAATCCTATGGCTCTTAATTCTCATGAAACTATAATACAATAACCCAATAACCCCACAGCCACATAACCACATAATTATATAACCATATAACTCGATGCTGTAATCATGTAACGCAATCTCTCACAATGAAACTGATTTTACAGTTCTCAAGCAAATATACACCATAAAAAAATCTATAAATGAATAAATCTGTAAATAAATTAATGAATCTGGGAATGCCAGAACTCCGATTGTATATGTAAGTACATGTACATGCCGTAATCCAATGTAATGTACAACCATTGGGTTATTGTATTATAGGATTATGAGGTTTCGGAGCCATAGGGTTTGTGGTTTTAACGGATATAGCAAATTTGAGGGTTTTTTGAAGTTATGGCCGAACCCAGACGTGCTGGGATGAAACTGACCCCGGATTCGGATTCAGCGACCTCAAAAACATATTGTACACATAATGAGACCCCCAGGTCAGAAACTTTTTTTTGTTTGGCTGTGATATTAATAATCCCTTTTCACCAAATTTTCTCGTATAGTACAGGGTCTTTTTCTCATAATCAGTGCGGCTTCTGGTGGATTTTGCGTTACAAATTATATTTTTTCAAAAATATTTTTTTTATAGTTTGTAAGAAGATCTACAAGTTTCGTTTGAAAAGTCTATTGTCGCTCGTGCTACCTGTGCGGTTGCATCGTCCCGCTGGAACCACATGTTCGTCAAATTGCGGCTCCATGTCGCGTATCATGGTTCTTTAACATTGCCCAGTTGGTACCACACGACCAGGGAATCGACGATGAAATTCACGTTGAGCCAAAACCACCGGTTTTGGCTCAACCAACAAATCCATGGTTTGTCTACGTGTATTCTGCTTCTGTTTACTTCACAAATAATGATAAAGCGGTGCCATAACACGCTATTTGGAAAAATGAGAGCATCTTCCTATAGGGTGATGACTCTAGAGCCCGGTGCAATGCTTGGCAACACAGAATCGGCCTCGTAATAAGCATTTAACGAGTAATTAAAGCAGCTAAACTGTTACAATAGTTCATGCAACTTACCCTCTTAACTAGCTGGAACGTCTCAAACTGGATAAGATCCGTAAAAACTTATCAGTATCGGGTACGTTTTAATGGTTGTCTCCTTAAGTGATGTTCGCCGTTGTGAAAAAATATTTTTATATTGTGGAAATGACTAGTCACTGTTGTGGCTTATGATTGATAGTCTTTAAATGCGCTTAAGGGCTCTGAAGATGTACCGTTCGTTACAAATTGGTTTCAATCTGGTGAAACCGGCGTCTTTCTGTAGGACACTTGTGATCGTTTTTTTTGATGCGCATATGTAACTCTTCAATTTCGTTCACTATTTGCAGTGAGTCCACTAAATGCAACGCGCTGTATTGCATTTTTTCTATGGCGTCATGTAATTGTTTATAGTATTCAACAGATATGTTTTGGAATTTTGTTTGACTTTCCCTTAATGGCGGCATTCTCGTTGGGATTGAACTCTATTATTACAGTTTTTATTTGTTCAAAATATTTAGCATAATAAAAAAGCTGCCTCTAACTCTGTTCGGGAATATTGGGATACCTGCTGTGGAATGCAAGACGTTTTGGATATTTCAGAAACACTTTTCTAGTATTCGCTATTAGGGCATCTACCTCTGGAAAACATTGTCTAATAGTTTCGGCCACAAGATGCAGCGCATACACATATATGTAACATGTAGATATCATGTTGAGGAGAACAGTCTACCACACGCGTTGTCGCGGCACCATCAACATTTAACTTCTTGACAGTTCAAAGGACCCCCGCACAAAACAAGTGGGTAAGGGGGTACAGTCAAATGGACTGAAAATTTAGTATGTTGTACTTCATTGCATCCTGATCAAAAGTCCTCATGGACAGAACGCCTGAAAATTAATACTTTTTGAGATACGAAGTTGCAAATGACGCAAATGACGCAAATGAGTCCTGTTTGTAATATCTCGAGCACCATCCGCGTAAGTGTTTCGGCAGTACACTTAGTTACATGCTTGCTAATAGCTGTGTTCTTTGAGGCACCCCAGTCTTTTTCTGTATACAGTACGTGTCAAAAGTTCCGGGACGGCTGGATAACTCGAGAAATACGCCTCCTAGAGAAAAAATGGCCTTCATAAAAGTTGTAGGATTTTCCCCCTGACAATTCAATTGTGACCTTGAATTTGACCTTAACCATTACCTTGAAGGTTATGTCAGGGTAAAAGTCCGTTTTATCAAATAGGACCCCCATTTTTGACACCGGAAATGAAAAGAGCAGAAAAATTTAGTTACAATCGATTATGACCTTGACCAACTCTTGGGATTTGACCTTCAAGGCTATTCCAAGGTCAAATACATGACGTATGCGATGTACATACTAGATAAATGCGATGTTATGGCAGCTGAGTATTTCATGAATGCAATCAACAGTTTTTGTAATCGATTGGCTTACTGTCAAAAGTTAACGGAGCACAGTTTGATCACTTATTATACTAATTAAGACTGTTTGGACGAGTCTTGCCTTAGCCGGCTCGACAGTAAAGTCTTGCATTAACTGGCGGGAAAGTAAAAAGTCTTGCCTTAGTCAGGCTAGATAGGTCTTTATATTGGTCACCTTTTTTTCCATGATGCGTATTTATTACGCTTCAATGCCTCAATTGTATAAAGTAACCTTGGAATAGCCTTGAAAGTCTGCCAAGAGTTGGTCAAGATCATAATCGATTTTAAAATTTTCCGCTCTTTTCATTTCCGGTGTCAAAAATATGGGATCCTATTTGATAACACGGACTTGACCTTGACATAACCTTCAAGGTCACATTTAATTTGCCAGGGAAAAATGCTATAACTTTTATGCAGGTCCTTTTTCTCTAGTAGGCGTATTTCTCGAGTTATCCAGCCGTCCAGGAACTTTTGACACGCACTGTATGTTGCGCACTATTGACATGCTTTTTGCAGTCGTATTTATCCCAACACATTAGGTCTCTTTTGCACACCTTATTCATTATCACAGCACCATTATAGTATAAATCCAAAAAATCCCTGATAAATTTATTTACTTTGTCGGCGTGAGGTAGTCTTTTACCCTTCGGCATGTTGGACATCATATTTAATGTTAAACGTACTATACCTTCAGTATCGCGTCAAAATATAACGCGTATCGTATCTACTCCACGGCTCTGGATGAACTAAATTGCAAGTAGGCGATGTGCGATTTGCTGTACACGTTCGGAACGAATCGGTAACCACTGCCGACGGCCGGGGTTCTGTTTAGCCGATCGGTGTCCGGGTTCTAGACTGATGACCTTTGAGCCACATGTTATTATTGTTATTTTAAATTTATCTTTTAAATTTTTTATCTATATTTTAAATTTATAAATTTTTAATTTTGCTCACTGTATATAAGTTCGGCACTTTTTTAATTCTTTCGTCTGTTCGGCCTACGTTTCTAATTTAAACAGGCACGAAGCGTTGACGTTGTCTTTAATATGTAATCATTGTGGGCCGCTAGTTTCACATGCGGGATTTAGAGTGGGTAAAACAGGAACCTGCTGAATACATCATCGCGGTGGACGGAATACAAAACTGTAACAGATGTGCGGTTTAAAACATACTAGGAGATGGGACGTCCACAAACTTATCCTATAAAACCAGAGATACAGTTGCTGGCCAGCCGGTTGTTTCGCGGCGTGAATAGAGAAAACGGCTCATTACATTCGTCATTAGTCTGCTCATATTGTTCCTCCGGCTTTGGGTGCATAGGCGTGCGTTAGAAAGGGTGAATGCCCAGGCATTGGGTAAAATACGGGAGCGTTTAACTCCTTTATCGCCATGGGGTGAAACTTCTTTCGCTGATCTTTTACACGTACAGCTATGTGCAAAAAAATAGCACCATAGGGAATACTCAAATTAACTCCATAATCACGATTGACTGCTCTGCTTATGCACTCAAAAGTTTTCTCAAGATATTTGTTTGAGATCCACTGAGTTTCTGAAACTAATGAAGTCCGGAAAATTCTCGCTTCGGTAGGGGAACTCCCTGTTTCTATAAATAAAAGCAATATTGACCTGTGTAAAATAATAGCACCAATTCAGTCTATGATAGCAGTTCGACGCCGTAACATCCAAACATCTTTCAGCATAGAACAATGAAGTCAAAGGTAAAATAATATAAGCCTATAGTTAATATCTGGATTGAATTTTAATTTAATTTAAATATTAAATGGGTCGTGGAAAACATTGCACGAAAGAAGAACGTTTGTTCATAAACAAAATATTGGCTAAAGGGCAAACACAAATTTATTAGAGAAGTGGTCGGAATTTAAAGAAAAAGAAAAAAATAGGCCGAAAGAAAAAACTGTCTTTAACTGATGAAAGAAGCATCGTAAGACTAATAAAAAAATCCTTTTATGACGTCAACTCAAATGAAAAAGGAGTTAAATCTCAATGTAGACACATCTACGATAAGAAGAAGGCTCATAGAGAAAAACTGGATGGCCAGAACTCCTAGGAAAGTACCGTTACTCAAGAAGAAACATCTTGAGTTTTGTTTGAAACAACTTTGAGTTTCAAAAAAAATTGAGTTATTTGGGACTCCAGGCTGTAGAACATTTGTCCGCAGACCAACAAGAGATGAACTTAAACCCCAGTATACAGTCAAGACCGTTAAACATGGCGGAGCAAAATTAATGTGTGGGGTTCTTTCTCGTATCATGGTGCTGGGCCAATATTTTGGATCAAGCCTACGATAACCGCATTAGTCTACGTTGATATAATGAGAGGAGTAATGTTGCCCTATGTGGACTGGAATATACCGCTCAGATGGATCTTACAGCAGGACAATGATCCAAAACATATCAGCAGACTAGCAAAAGGCTTTTTTGCACAAAATCGAGTTCAGGTAATAGAATGGCCCGCTCAGTCACCAGACCTGAACCCAATTGGAAATCTTTGGGCAGATGTTAAAAAAGCTGCTTTTAAAGCAAAACCGAAGAAAACAGCAGAATTATGGTATGCTGTGCAATCAGCGTGGGAGGCTATTCCATTACAGCGTTGTCAAGCGCTGGTTGACTCTATGCCACGGCGTTGTGCTGCTGTTTTGTACTGCAACAAAGTATTAATATGTTACAGTTTAACTTTTTAATTTTATTTGATTTCTTGTACAGTAATTTGTATGTTTCACGAGCGGTGCTATTTTTTTTGCATAGTAAAAACTTGAGATATTATAAGTTAACTGAATGTGCTACATTTATTTTTAGTTTATTTGGAACAATATGTTATATATAATGTTTTGGTATATCATTACTCTTTTGTAATAAAAGATGCAACTAAGGCTTGCCTTTTATATTTCATGTTTTTAATGTAAAATACAGTCGGTGCTATTTTTATTCACAGAGCTGTACATATGTATGCCTTGAACTTGCTTATAATTGTTCAGTGGATGACTCAGATTGCCACACTCTGCTACCACCCGCTAGATGCCATTGTCCGATGTAATTTAGTACAAACCCTGTGTACTGAAGCCGATGCTTATTGTGCCCCCCATAGATTATTCATTCCATTAGTCCTCTTTCCTTAAGGTATTTAAGAGCAGTTTCCAATGGAGCGCCTGTTACCTCCTTTCGTCTTTTGTGTTTGGTCGTATTGTTGAATGCATGACAGCAATCAAGGGTGGACATTCGCATAATATGTGGAAGGAGTTTTCTTCATCCTCCCTACACCTACAATCGGGATTATCTTTCACCGCAATTGTGGTGAAATGCCGCATGAGTGGACAGTGTCCTGTGAATAGTCCGACTATCCCATCGCATTGGAGATGCAAGATGGAGACGCAATTGGTCTTTATCCAGTTTTAGATTTTTTTGCTCTATTACAGGGTGGTTCTTCATGATGGTGCGTCAAATCAGGAACCTCCGCCCAATAGGTCCTTTATAGCCTGGCTGTTAGTTGCCCGATAAGCTAAGCCACAGATGGGTTCCTGCCCTATCAGTGGAACTTCTGTAAGAAAGTCCGCTCTTTCTTTCTCTTTGTGACCCCTGTGTCTTTTGAGCCATTTCAAAATGATGCTGTAGTGTTCCACTGATTGCACTAGCGAATATAGGCAGTCTTTAATTACTTAGGAATCAAAGCTGCTATTCAGAGCTTTATTCGGAGCTGCTTGGATAATAGTGACCACATGGATTCTCTTATTTATTTATGACCTGATCGTTTCCTGCACACAACCATAACTTTTGGTCTTACTTATCAATTCGTACAGGGAATCGGAAAAGGGCGAACTTTTCGATTAAAGCCCTCCCTGCAAAGTTAATTGCACATACAGGCAAGCCAAAAGTGTATTTTTAATGTTGATGTCAATAACGGGATAACAAGAATTTGAGATTTGGTGTGTATCTTTTGCTAACAGAATGGCATCTTAGGATACTATTTTTATTTTTCCTCTGCACACCGCTTGGAGTTGCAAGCAACCCTTTATCTCAACCCTCTATAAATATATCCACGATATAGTACAGCTTTTTTTAATTGCACCTTACAAAGTATTCGACATGTGTCCAATGTAAGTTAGTAAGTTAATTTTGTGTATTTCAAACATGTTATTCATTTTCTTAAAAAATCTTCACAACAGGACAAAAAAATCAATTACAAATAAGACTAATCTAAAAACACCTAATACTTTATAAAGTGCAATTAAAAGAAACAGTAAAGTGACACATGCCTGTGCGTTTTTACTAATTTATATTCACAATTTAAATAGGGCAATAAAACGAGTTTAATTTTTTTCTTTGATAACCGTTGCACAATCGAAAAAGTAGAAAGAGGTAAAAGATATTTTAAAAGAGCTGTACTATATTATGCATATTTTTATAGTGTTAAAAAATTAACCTACAGAAAAAATATGATACAAAAATAAATAGGGGTTGCTTATTTCATTCCCATGCGGTACCAGAGGGAAAATAAATATGTTGTCCCAAGATGGCCTTCTGTTAGTAAAAGACACACATCAAATATCAAGTTCTTGCTTTATTCCGTTATGAAATAAAAATAAAAAGTGTATTTTTGGCTCGCTCTGTATATTAATAACTGTAGTGAGGGCTCTAATCGAATTAAGGGGTTACCTGCAGTCACGAGCTTACTCTGGACCTCATTTTTGACATTTTTGTTCTTTGAAAGTATGCAGTAGATTAAAACAACAGTTAGTACGTTTAAATACTTTATCTTAAACTTCGATTTTTTTAGATTAAGATATATAGTAAAAATTGTGGTTATAGTGTGGCCAGTGCCAGATTTGTCGGACCGGTAATCAAAAACAAACAAGCAAAGTTCTTATTTACACGACGCTAGTAACGTTGGAAATTAATTTACAGTGATTCTATGCAAAATGGTGGCTCTTTGAAAAAAAAGTTGTTTTTTTGGCCTAAAAATTCGACCCTTTGTACCTTAAAAAAATATTAATTTTCATCAGAAATTAATCAATCACTAGTCAATGTTATCGCCAACAATTTCAAAAAATTTCATTAAAATCCGTTAAGAAGTACGTCTGTAATCCTGGCCACCGATTTGGAAAATGTCGTTTCGAGAAAAACGCGTTTAAAGTTCTTCTTTAGAAATTCTTTAAAGTGTTTCTTCTTCTTTAAATATTTTTTTAAAATGATTTCAGATGGCGCCACGATGATACATAATACGTTTTTTACCTTTTAAACAGGCCAGCAGCCTAGCACGAATGGATGGTGTCTCCTATTCTCTTTACCGATTTTAAACTTTGGAAATGAGTCAGTCATATTTTAGACCAATTTTCGACTGAGACATTTTCCAAAAAATCGATTTTTTCAAATTTTGTTGACTGCAGGTAACCCCTTAAACTCACCTGTAGAATACATCCTTTAAAAGTTTTAACATAATTATGGGACACCCTGTGTATATTCATGCTGCTATTAGAATTTATAGTTTCGAAGACATTAAACTGCTATTTCTGTTACATTTCTTATTAGTTTTAAGTTCATAATGTCCATGTAGGGTTACCACTTTCAAATATAAAATGAAAGGATAATCTATCGTCACTAGCGCAACTCAACAACTATTGGTTGTTTTTTTTTATTATTTGGGTTCCCCTAAGTTTTTTAGGCAATTTGTAAGTTTGTAATTTATTTTTTTGAGTCGTTTGTCGAAGTCATGGCATGCGTAGCTTTTATTTAGTCGTCGATGGTATGTCGCGGCTCCACCACCTCTGTGTTAAAAACCCCGAGGCGCCCCTGTTTCAGGGCGGCTGAAAACTTCTATAGAAGTAACTTTAAAAGTGTTCTTTCTTTTAGCCCGTAGCTCGGCTGGCGTTTCGTGAGAGTTTGTTGACACAGGAACAACGGAAAGCTATTCGTTTTATTCTGTCGGGCTTTCGCTATTTTTGCGCTGCCGCTGCTTACTGTTGACATATATATTTTTTTAATGGCGCTATTAAACGCCACAAGGAAGAGTGAGATCTTCGCGACCCGGATTACACGTTTAAACTGTTTGGCCGCGGTGGAAACGTACTGAATCCGAATTTGAATAAAATGGGAGAACGGCCCTCTGAAACAATGGTCGTTCGTGAAGCAGAATACCCGGAAATAGGAAGCATGTGGGTACTGCTAGGCGCGATGTGTAAAACGGTACTCGAACTGCCGAGGAAAACGAGAATACCGTGAAATATTACTCGCAAATGCAAACGAGTTTTTACACTCCAAGAATTACGGGTTGAAAGGGGAGTTTATTTTAATTCGTTACGATAAATAATGTAATTATCATCATTTAGATTGTGATACAAGAAAATACAGTACTGAAAAAATTAGGGGAACACTTTTTCATACACCTGTTACTTTTTAAGATACGCGTCCATTAGCAAATAACTTGCAACATCTCTCTAAGATCTGTCATTTTGACACAATATTTAACAACAATAAACTCATATCATTGCTTCGGAAACTCGTCTAAGCTTACTGCAATGTAACCCTTAAACGCAGATCACTTTATTTTCTGTACCTACTTCGGAAAATTAAACTTATCTTAGAAGCACCTACGTACCAGTAATTATAGTTTTTGTTCTATCAAATCTGTAAAATTAATTGTACAGGTTTTTTTTATTATATATTGAATGACAGAGGATGTAGTGTTTTTTAAATGCTATGTGTACTAATACTGTGTAAACAGGGTATGTTCAATAAAATATACTATATACATATTTTTACTGGAACACTCTGTATAATATTACATTTTTGGGTTTCTCTTGAAAAGCTGATTTCAAAAATCTATAATACTTCTTAAAACATTTCTTACAATTTATATAGGTACATATACTATTAAAAAAAAACTTGACGTTTCCCACGAAACACCGAACTACTATATTTTCTCGACGCCACGAGATTAAAAACTTAGTTGACGAAACGCGCGTCAAGAAAAGTGCAGTAGTACGGTGCAGTAGTAGGTGTTTCGTGGAAAACGTCTAGTTTTTTGTTTCTACACCAAAGGTTCCAGTACCCATTCCAGGAACATAAACAACTTGTATATTAAATTATTCCACTTCGCTGGAGTAAATAGTAGTAGTCCAGCAGAGTAGTCTAAATCTATTACATATTTACTCCTGAGGCTTATTCGATGTTTATGCTTAGCATGTCACGAAATATTCAAAATATATATACATTAAATACTATATATATTTATATTTGTAATATATTTGTATACAAAGTGTTTTATAAAACAAATAATATAATACTATATATAAACAGTAAAAAATTTTTAGAGGTCAAAGCCATCGAAAAACTACGAATTTTAAAAGTCCTAGTTCCTAAATATAATATATTCAAAAAATATAATATATTTCATTGAACGCATCCTGTATACATAGCTGTGGTATACATATCATTTAAAAAAAAATCAGTTAAAAGAGATGATGCCAGTCAAAATATAATGAAAAACCCTGGACCTCGATTATAAAACTATAAATATCACTAGTTTACAGGTAACGGTTAAAACGTTACACGGGTACGAAAAATTGTTCCCCTAATTGTTTTAAGCAGTTTATATTTTTACCTTGAAGGTTTTTTATTGTTGATCAAGTTGATTAAAAGCGTCTAACTCTTTTTTTTAATTCCCTTGGTTTTTATCCCAAGCATCCCACCAAATCTTATGGTTAACCATTTTGGTTAATCTAGACGATGGGAGACCACATCCTTCGTTTTGCAGTAATGTATCGTGGCCGGCAACAGTCTACGAAAATAAAAACTAAACTCGAAGAAACTTGATTCACAATGCACTATAAGGTCCCTTGATTAAACTTTAAATTCCCAATTATAAACCTGGGCCATACATCATCCGTATTCTTGCCAGAGATCACATGTCTCTGATGACTTCACAAAAAGACTGCGTCATCCTCACAATCCCATGGTACTATACTAGTAAAATTAGCTGGTGATGTTACAGTTGCACAAAGCAAATTTAAATTACAAAAAAGAATGAGTGAAAAAATAACATTTAAAATATTTTTTTCCAGAATTCACAAAAAATTTGATTGTCCCCTAAATAAAAATGTAAATTACAAATGCAGAGCATCACACATAAGGAAAAATGATTACAAATGCACCACGAGGTGCGTTTTTTATACCACTCACATATCAGCCAATAAATACCATTATTGTAAACTAAATTAGCTAACAAGTGCTAACAAGCAAATGAGCGGGCTTTCATTCTCCATGACCCTTGGGAAAAGCCTAGAATTTTGGAATAAGGCGGTCTCCGACACAGGCCGGAGCATTATACTCTTCATCGTGCGTCGGCTAAATATTAATCGCCGTTACTCAACTTTTTTTAAACATTAGTGCGGCCCTGTATTTCAACAAAAGGTTAAAAGTCTAATCGCCGTATTAATATTCCCATACAAATCCCGTTTAAATGACGACCTTAACCTTAAGATTAACTTAACAAGAAAGGTATTACGTAACCGGGTAATAAAAATATTAATGTTTACATCTGTTTACAAGCCAAGATTTTTGTTTGTCGAGAATATCGTTTATATTACCTACATGCTTGGAATTTTTGATAAAAATCATCTAAAATATGTATATATACACGCCAACTGGAATATAGGTACCTAGGTATGCAAATTCAGAATACCCTTTTTTGTTTTTAAATTATGAAAACGTGGAAACGTGGGTACAATATTAAAACAAACACGTCTGTTCCAAATTTAATATATGTAGCCTAAATTATAACATACATATGTATGTATGTACCAAATTTGAAGTAGTACAATAATTTAGAACATATTCAATAAAAAAATAATAATTTATTAAATTCTGTATTGTAAAATTCTTGAGTTTTTCCGAATAAATAATTAACTCGAAATAGATAGACTGCAACCTAAAATATCACTTTTTAGGTAGCAGTCTTAGTAGTCTTTAGGTTTAGGTAGCACAAAAATAAAATATGTTAAACACATTAATATATCTTAAAACACATACGTTTCACTGATCGTAAGCAATAAAGGAACTAAAACAGCCATTTTTGTGTTTATTTTTGACAACAAAGTAACTATCCACGGCATTGATGTAATAAAAAAAAGCGGAAGTACAGCGTGTTTAATAAAAAAAATTATTTTAATTAAGCAGGTACCCTATTTTTGTTTGAATTGTGTTTCACATAAACAGCATATTTTCAAATTTCAGAAAAAAAATGGTTACCCCCTGTAAAAAAAATCCACTCTAATAATTTTTAATTGAGTTAATAATTTTATATATTTTAGTTACTGCTATACTTCCTAAAGTAGTAAGCTCTAATTTTTTTTAGAGCTCTACGCACTAAAATGTATGATAAACACTTCATCAAGTGTTTATCATATTTTTATTTTAGTATTTTTAAAAAAATATCACCTAAATCGAATAAAAAAAATTAAGCAATCTAAAATTTCTAAGAAACGAGACGATTTTAAAAATTCTTTATAAGTATACTAAGGCCAAATTTTTTCAAGAATCCTGAATCTGAGGTCAAACCATGAGAATGAAAAAAAACTAATCGCATCGCATATTATTCGATTTTTCAGATATGTCCCACATTAAATTGTTTTTCTGAAAACGGCAGTATGTAGCAAAGATTAAGTAACGATACTTTTGCTCTTATACTGTATTTCGCAGGTCATATATTAACTGTATAACTATAAATCAGGCATCCTGTATAATCGTGTAATTATTCTAGCTCATTTAACTGATCTGCCCTATATGGTAACACTCCCGAAAATCAGCAAAACTGCACGTCGCTGATAACAGTGTTCTGTATTTATTTATTTCGATAATTTTTACCTATAACATCAACAATATGATTTGATTGATTGCAAAGCAGGTATAAGGATGTATCTATTTATAGTGTTTCTAAACTCAATGTGAAGACGTATATTTTTAAATCCTTTGAGGGCTAACGCCGCCCAATGACGTGCATATATCATTTATAAATTTTTTGTGAAATTTCAAATTTTGTGAAAATTGTGAAATAATTTTTTTCATTCAAATCATATTGGAGATTAAAATTAGCCTGCATCAGTGGCGGTGCGTGATATTTCAGTTAGCCATTTAGTTCAGTTAATTTTAATTTTATAGGAACATTTTGTTTCCCAAAATTAAAATTGCCATAACTTTTTGAAACAAAAATATTTTGTAACAAATCAAAAAACGTCTCCTTATATTTGTTTCTAGATTATGAAAAAAAATATACTGCAAATATTCCACAGAGCGTTACTGAGAACCCAGGAGTGCTCCAGTGTTTTTGAAAATTTTTTTCGCAAACTTTGCTGACTATTTTTTCACTATAAATCCTTTCTGTAAGAGGTGTACAGTCATCACCTAAAAAGTGAAGTGGGTCCCATGCGTCTTTTTCAAGATATGGCTAACTGAAATATCACGCACCGCCACTGGCCTGCATACAAAACTCTTAATATTTGTAATATAATTTTCTGTAAATAATGCTCATTTAGCCAGACAATCTGAAAAAATTGTCTGTGTTAATACACCTATCTGAAATGCACGTCACTGGCGGAAATAAGTAAGTATTCCAAAAGTCATAAATCATTTTAACGACGTCCTAAAACATTTTATGACACAATGGACCACATAAATCTAACGCATTAGATTGGATGCATTGGATGCAATACTCTAATGGGCTACTGCAAATGGATCTACCTGACCAACGGCTGGCTAGCTAAACGGAAGACGTTGCCAGCTCTTCGCCGGCAGCAAAGCGTTGCCGACGAAGCATTGCCGGATAATTATTTTTTCCAGCAATTTTAAACGCCTTATTTTAATGCTAACTAATAAATTTATATCTATGAATTTTGTTTTAAATATTTCCAAACTAGCTTTCTAAGAACGTCACGAACTAACAGTTTACTGAAGTATGAAGTATAATTGTATAGTGGAGCTTAGCAATTTTAGAAAATATATCTGACAACCTTGCTTTTTTATGTCTTCACATTTACATTAGAAATAGTATACTAACTCTGCACATAAAACTAGGGCTTATACAAAAAATGTATTTAAGCATTAAATACAGAAGGAAATGCTTTTCTTTATTTGAAAGGGAAATTCGCGCGTATAAGTGAGGCAAAAGCTTAAAGTAGAAATTTTCGTTGGGCCGCAAATACGAGAACTTTTTAAAAACGAAAATTTTGAAACTACACTTTCGAGAAAAGATAGGGCATGGACTGCCTTAAAAAATGTATGTGGCAAATTCCTAAGTAACAAATCAGGGAAATACAGCGATCTACTTGAAGAATTTATACAACCTTACAAGACGTTAAGTTGCAACATGTCACTTAAGCTGCATTTTCTTCACTCCCATTTGAAATTCTTCCCTGAAAAAGTAGACGCAGTTTCAGACGAATACGGCGAAATATTTCACCAGCAAATTGCTTAAATGGAGAAGCGGTATAGTGGAAAATGGACTCCAAACTTGTTAGCGAACTACTGTTGGGCCTTCAAACATGAAACCAATCCCGGCGAATACAAGCGAAAAAAAGACAACAAAATAATTTATTGATTGTATTATACCTTTGTCGACACAAAATGAAGTATATCTTGTAAAAAAAAAAGTGATTTTGTTTTTTTTTTTAATCTTCGAAAATTCACTCGATTGCTTATGGTTTGGGTTTCTCATATTTTATATTCTTCCCTTCTCTAAAAACTTTTGGGTGTTACATAAAAACCGAACTCATATTTGAATTCAGCACTACAGTAAACACAAACAATACATAAAATATCAGGGAGCGACAAAAAAAATCAAAATGCAGAACAGTATAATTCATTATTGCTTCAGGCGGCAGTCATGATTGTTCGTATGCACATAAAGGCATTGCGTGCCACAGCCGAAGCCTGACAGAATCAGACAGCCAGTGGCCACTAAAAAGTGTTAACAAGTATCAAATTATTTTGCAGGCACGCTGGAATTACCTAGCGGGTTATAATCTATTCATTATGTCCATAATAAAATCACGATATACCAGGCAATGAAAATAAGTTATCAAATAAAGCATTAGAGTTTTCAACATAAGCCCATGGCTTACAACAGGATAAGTTGAAGTTCAATATTCGTATTTAACATGCAAGTACAGGAATAAAACATCTAAACTTATCAGTACCATACAATGTGTATAGGTAAAGTGACCAGATTTTGATCTTGCCAAAGACGGACATGTTCAGCTGGTTCACATTGACGAAGCTAGAGTTAATTTTTCGCGCCGTGAGGCGCGAGCCAAATAGCGCCGCAGGCGATAATTTTTAAAACTTTCAAGGTCACGCGTTTTCCTGGCACTTCAGAATTTCAATGAAAAATACATTTACATAAAAATATTAAACTTTCACAAGGGTACTTTTTGGAATTTGATGCCTTTTTGAAATACTAATATTTAATCACGATCGATACGACACGTCGATACGTCTTCAGATTAACCTAGAAGACGTAATTACGGACATTTTAATAAAAAAATTTCAATGACGGACAGTTTAACGGACTGCTTTTGAAGACGGACAAGCTTTCTGAATGACGGACTGTCCGTCGTAATAACGGACGTCTGGTCACTTTACAGTATGTATAGGTAGCAGAGTGTCAACTAAACATTGTTTTGTGTAACCGTGAACTGATTTTGGTTCTTATTTTTCCAGATGGGCTCAGCAAATATGTGCTGAAAAGTTAGTTACGTTACATACGAGGTGTGTAAATTAAGTAATGAGACTGGCAACGTAACGCCCGATCTAGTAACACTACGGGGACGGGACTTGGAAGGGCGGTAGGTTAACATGCAATGCACCTTCAGTACAGGTTTGAACTTGTTAGAGTCATTTGCTTGTTCTTTGTGACTGTTTTCGTAAATCGATTAATTCTAGTGCGTTTTAAAAATGAGTGACATTAATTTTGGGCAATGGTATTGAATGGTTTTTTTTCAAGAGCCCAAGTTTTTCGGTGGTTTAAGGCATTTTCAGAACGAAGATAGTCGATTGAAGATGAACCACGCAGCGGAAGGCCTTCATCTTCAAGAAGCGATGAAAATGTCGATAGAGTACGGGATCTTGTGCGTTCAGATCGTCGGTTGACGACAAGAATGATCGGGGAAGAATTAAATTTGAATCACGCCACTGATTGATTGATTGATCAGATTTTGAGTAACGAATTGGGGATGAGAAAAATTGCGCAAAAATGGTTCCAAAAAACCTTTCGCAGGAACAAAAGGAGATCAGGAGAGAAAGGTGTCTTGAGTTATTGGAATCGATTGAAAATGATCCCTATTTCATGTAACGTGTTATTACTGGTGATGAGACTTGGGTGTTTGAGTACGAGCCGGAAACCAAGCACCAAAGCATGGAATAGCACACTTCTAGCTCTCCAAGGCCCAAAAAATCAAGAATGAGCCAGTCGAAAATCAAATGCATGATTTGCTTTTTTGATAGCTAGGGAATTGTGCACAAGATGCCTCCAGGCCAAACAGTAAATCAACACTTTTGGAGAGAGGTTCTTGAAAAAACTTCATTCACGAAAAAGGGTCATGCGTGCGAGACCAAACATCAAGAACAACTGTATGTTGCATCACGACAATGCGCCTTGTCTCACAGTCATTTCAGTAAACGAGTTTTTAGCCAGTAAAAACATTCCTGTGGCTCCTCAGCCTCTCCTTATTCATCTGAATTGAGTCATTGTGACTTTTTCTCTTCCCGAGATTAAAAAATCCCCTCAGGGGACGTCATTTTGGAACCATAGAAGACATTCAAACGGCTGTATCCGACCAGGTGAAGGCTATTCCAGTATATGAGTTCCAGCACTGCTATGAACACTAGAAGAACCGTCTCCAGCGCTGTGTGGCTTCCCAACGAAATTATTTTGAAGGAGACAAAACTGAATTGTAATTCTATTCGAATAAAAAAAATTAAAATCCGTCTCATTACTTAATTTACACACCTCGTACAACATCCGCGTTCGTGTCATAGGTCACAAGTCTGTTATTAGGTCACAGGAAGACTTCGACATCCTGTCAATCCCTGGGGAATGTTCTACGAGAATTATCTCGTGATGTTACAGTTTCACAAAACAGTATTTGGTTATAGCCTTCTAAAGGTAGTCCTCGTATACACTGTTGTCAAAGTCAGATCTTCCGTCGGGAAATTGATTTTTATTGGTTAAGGAAGAACTACATACCACCAACCCTTTACGGTGGCTCCGCCTACCACCATGAAAGACGTAATGTGATAAAAAACTTGGTCGTAATGTGATTGGTCTGTAGCCTTTATAACCAATAAATGACTTACATGAACTTCCCGACGGAAGATCTGACCTTGCCAATATTCAATCATTTCATTATCATCAGTATCATTTGCCGTTATTTATAACCAGCGTTGTTATAATTCTTATCCAAGCAGGATCTGCCTTTTTATACAATCCCAGTTTCCGATTGGCTGGAGCTGTTAACAGCCCTGTTATGAATAACGCCAAATAATACGCCTGATGGTCTAGTGTTCATGATTAATAGTAAAGCCTCACGAAGAGGTCTACTAAAAGGGTCTAAGTAAAAAAAACTACAGTTGAAATAAAATTAAATAGTAATTAGAAAAATAAGCTAATGTTCTTAGAACGAATACGAATAATATGTCGCGAACGAAATATTTGGCAAGAAATGTAGATGCCCAAAAATGAACGTTATTATTCATTTGAAGCATGGCCCTGCCATCCAACAAATTGTTAGCCTTCTAGTATGTAGTATAATAAAAAAAACTAGAGTACCACCTAACGCATTACATTAGATTGTTCTTTATTATACCATTTTTATTTGTTTTTGCTGGAATAGAAGTCAGCTCAAATCATTTGAATGAGTTTCTTCTATTAAAGAAAAATGTATGTGTATACGAGTCTAATTTCCAAAGTAGTAAAATATACCTTTTACAGTATCTTAAATTGAAATAAACTTATATATCCCCATTTCATACGCTCTTATAGTGCTCTTATAGTTTTCATCAAATTGTGGAGCATCCCGAATGAAAAGACAAAGCAAGTTAATGCTTAATTAACGTTAATGAATGCCTATTTGCTTTTGTCTTTTTCGGGCTGTTAACACAAAGACCTTTTCTGCCAGCTTTTCTGTACATTATTCAGATTCAATTAAAAGTCGGTTTTAGTACTTTTTTTTTGCCCTCGGACAATATAAAGAACCTGCCTGTATGAGTTTTCATTAGAATAATGCCAGTGGAGAGATATATGAAACCGTTTCAAAAACATTTTTTTTTTTTTAGATTTTTCAATTATCTATTCGATCATACACAGGGCGGCTGAGGTTAATTTGATCAGTTCTGAAACGAAGCCAGTTACCATTGTTTTAAAGGATTTTCTAGAAAAAGCCGATATCACGCTTCAGTGAATCTTTGGCTTCAGTGGAAAATATTTAAATTAGACGTATTCATAGATTAGTTTTTTTTATTACGAACAGAAAAAAGATTTTCTATCTAAAATTATGACAGTGTAGGTGGGCCTCCGTTTGGCTTCATCGATTTGTCTGTATATCTTGGTCTAGTTAGTCTTATGTAATTATATTGTTCTTGACTTATTCATATAGAACTCATTAAATGTGATTCAGAGACACCCTTCTAAAATATTTATGTGTACCATAGGACAGAGTGACATTGTTTCACTTACAAAATACAAGGACTACTATGATTTTTTTATTGATGAAATTCAAGAAATATTAACAATTTTTATACAATAAATCTGTATGTGCCACTGAATTCAGCATCTAAAATGGGTGTTGTCAATATGTGCACAAGCGCCTCTATCTTATCGGTTCTCAAAACTTATCAAACTTCCGAGGTCGTGAATTGTATAACGTTTGCTTAAGGGTACCCCATAGAAAAAAATAGTGGAATTAAATCTGACCTTGGTGATCAGTTAATTAAAGGACTATTGAGACCTACCCATTTGTTTTCAAAATTGGCATTTAACTATTCTCTCTTATATTTTGCGTTGTGTAGGTATAGGACAAGCATCCAACTGAAATTTGAAATTCAAATGATTTTGAAGTGGTACAATCACTTAAACGATGTATACAGAGAGACCATTTAATGTATGTACAGTTGATATATAACTACATATATACAGTTTGTGTAAAGGCGACACCGGCCAGTTGTGAAAAAGGACAAATGCTACCCTTCTCTTTCTAACACCAAGCACTACCTTCGATGCGTGTGTGGTTGCTTCTTATCTGTCGTTTTACTTCTGTTTGTCCTTTTTCATAACTGGCCGATGTCAGCTTTACACACACGGTATATAATTCATCAGCTACGGCTTAATACCATAGATGCGATAATGACAACTCTGAAAGGAAAGCTGACAGAATGTCAGCTTATCAGAAATAAAAAAAAACATATGGAAATAAAAGTTTATTAACAAGAATGTTGGCTTTTATTACATACATAGGACGATCCACGTCAACCGCATTCAAAGCTCTCTTCAAAATTTGACAGCACTTATATAAATGAAAAGAGAAGGTTAAACAAATTTAAGATGCCGAATTCAGTAACCTTAATGCCAAAAACCACAAAAACTTATAAATCATTCCACATCATTTACGGGTATATTCAATCAGAAAGTTTTTGAAATAACCTGAATTGATAATTTTCTAATCACACATTGGGAAATAAGAGTCAGAATAGCAAAATTCAAGATAGCTACTCAATACGGTGTCTGAGAAGGCCAAAAAACGAAAAAAACCATCCACAAATTTTTAGTTATATTCCCTTCAAACCCGTATCGAATGACCTAAATAGATAGTTGTGGATCTGTCCATATAAAATCGAAAGCTAGAATAGCGAAATCTAACATGGCCCATTCAATATGGCGCCTGAATAGATCCCTGAAAAATAGCAAGAATGATCAAATAACATATAGGGTCCAGATAATTCATACGCTATGTTTTCGAGGTCGCTGAGTCCTAATTCGGAGCCGGTTTGTGGCAGGTTCCGTCACATCACGTTAGGTTTCGCCCCTAATCTCAAAAAAACTCCGAAATATCGTTATTTTTGAAAACTCTAGGATATGGTCAACGCAATGTTAAGAAAATCGTTCTATTTAGTTATTAATATTCACCCATCAATACATTGAAGGAGCTTGTGAAGTTACTCTAATCATGTTCGGATTTTTGAGGTTGTCGTTAGTTGAAACTGTGTCCATATTCTGGTATATTCCAATGAATATATGTAAGAAAAAGACGATTTCCTCAACATTCCCTTGAACATATTCTTGAGTTAATTAAAAAAAAACGTGGTTAGGGACGGAATCTGCCATGATGTGACCAAACCGATAACATGAGTGAATGAAAACATAGGGTATGGCACTCTGGTCTTTGAGATTGATATTTTTGTAGCTCTGTTATTCAATCATTCCTGCCAGTTTTAACAGATATAGGCGCTGTATTGGATCCGCCATATTAGATTTCGCTAAGTGAGCAGATCCTAAACTATCACTTTAAGTCATTTGACATCAATTTGAGTGGAATATAACTTATTGGACCTTGGATGTCTCGATTCTTGATGATCAGATCCAAAACTCTCTATTCACATCATTCGACACCGGTTTGAATGGAATGCAACTTCGATATTGAGAATGAGAAGCAGTGTTTTCGGTTTTTGGCCTTCTCAGACGCTATATTGATTTAGCTATCTTGAATTCTGCTATTCTGACTCTTGTTTCTCAAATACTCTGATATTGTTTTTTCATAGTTCTAGGCGCCATATCCATTATCTTGGATTCATACAAAAGACCATACAGCATCTGGAAGTATTTGAAAAGATATATTTTCTGAGCTTTCACTAATTTTTTTAAGGGCATTCAAATCTTGGAGAGACCTTTGATCTGGTCGACGTGGATTATATATGTATATACCGGGTGTGTAAAGTCGACATCGACCAGTTATGAAAAAGGACAAACAGAAGTGAGACGACAGATAAGAAGCAACCGCACACGCATCGAAGGTAGTGAGGTAATAAGACCGACCCTCCCACCACCTGTGCTTGTTATTAGAACGAGATGTGTAGCATTTGTCTCTTTTCACAACTGGCCGATGTCGGCTTTACACAATATGTATATACACTTCTGACATTCTAAAGAGTTTGCTTTTGCTAAGAATAGTTTTAAGCTGTGGCTTATGAATTACAGTTATATATTCCTTGAATGGAAAATTGTTTCACTGTATTCTTGGAATTGTGTTCATAGGGTAGCGATTTTTTTTACAACATTCAGTTAGGAACCTCTCGTTTAATATATGCATCAAGTTATTAATATTGCAGCCATTTCAAATAGAAAATGCTTCTTTCATTTTAGTGGATTAGTTTGAAAAGTAATGCATACTTGAAAATGTACACATAAAAGTTAAAAGTGTAAGAAAATAATTCATAGGATTCTGCATTAAAGGTATATTACTTTTTCGGTGTAATTTTCCTGACTCTTCCAATTTTCAATTTTTTCCCCGAATTAACGTCGTTATGTTCGGTTCGTTACGTCTTTATGTACGTTCTCTGTCCGAGAGAGGACAGAAGCGATTTTATTTTATGGACCGTAAAATATAAAGCCAGAATTTAACCTACCCTCTTTACGGTGGTCTTTAACATATATTGCACCCTAAAAATGTTACTTTTGTGCAGTCAGTTGTACATGCAATTGGACTCTGTTCTGTCGTGGATGCTACATTACTTGGCCATTTGTTAAAAAACGCCAACACGTTTGAATATCGTAACACGTACTGGTTACGTGTACCGGTCGATAGCAATGTGTAATCCAGAGTTTTGAGGACCGAATTTAGCCTGGATTGGAATTGTAATGTCAAATAAAAAAAAAAACAGAGACGTGTTTGTGGAAAACTTGTCCGTTTTTTTTTTGTTTAGCGCACACTTTTGTGCTATAAGCAAAGGTTGACATAGGACTTTTCAAAACTCAACATTCTGACAGTATGAAACAGACGTTCATTGTTTTAAACAATACTTATCATTAGTGATTCAAGTCGACAATTTTGCATAAAATCGTCAATATAAATACAAATAGAGACGCACAAGTGTGTAAATTAAGTAATGAGACTGATTTTTTAAATTTTTTTATTCGAATAAAATTACAATTCAGTATTGTCTCTTTCGAAATAACTTCCATGGGAAGCCACACGGCGCTGGAGATGGTTCTCCATTCCTCATAGCAGTGCTGGAACTCATATACTGAAATAGCCTTCAGCTGGTCGGTTACAGCCGTTTGGATGTTTTCTATGGTCCCAAAATGACGTCCCTTGAGGTGATTTTTCAATCTCGGGAAGATAAAAAAGTCACAAGGACTCAAGTCAGGCGAATGAGGAGGCTGAGGAGTCACAGGAATGTTTTTACTGGTTAAAAACAGTTAGTCAGAATTCGTTAGTTAGAATCTGATAAATAGTGGTGTGATTCAAATTTAACTCTTCCCCGATCATTCTTGTCATCAACCAACGATATGAACGCACAAGATCCAGTATTCTATCGACATTTTAATCGATTCTTGAAGATGAAGGCCTCCCGCTGCGTAGTTAATCTTCAATCGACTCTCTTCCTTCTGAGAATGCCTTAAACCAATGAAAAACCTGGGCACTAGAAAAAAACGGTTTACGAAAACAGTCACAAAGAACAACCAAATGACTAACAAGTTCAAACTTGTACTGAAAGTGCATTACATGTTAGCCTACCGCCTAGGGCATCCAATCCCGGAGGGGATAAGTCAATCCCGGGAATCGGGATCTTAATTCGACTGAACCCGGGATTATCGGGAATCCCTGGAAAATTGGTGTAAAATCGAGATCTCGGAAATCTCGATTTCTAAAATTATAATAAATATTTTATAAATCAAACCCAAACAATATGTCCTCGTTAGTTATATTTTATTAATATAATATAGTACTTAGATTGTGTACATTTAAAACAGAAACCCATGTTATTTCTTAAGTAAACAAAGCTAAAAAAAAAATCAACAAATTTATATGAAAAAAAAAAAATAAGATCAACTAATAATTTTTCTCCCTGCCTTTGTTTTTGAAAAATGACCTCATCCTGGCAATTTTATCTAACGTATCGTCATTAAGTGAGGATGTGAATTTTGTGCAGAGAGCTCCTGTTGCAGAAAATACCGTCTCTGATTCGACACTTGTGGGCTTAATTGTTAAAAGAAACTCATAAACCATTTCAAGGTAACTTCCACAATTGTCCCGTTTCAAAAAGTGTGAACCCACGTGGTGTCGGTAACAAGCTAGTAGAACGTAAAATATATAAAGTTCTTTGTAAATGAATCCCGAAAATCCCGGGATTGAAGTCTTCATTTCTCGGGAATTTTGGTCTTGAAAATGTTCGGGATCCCGGGATTGGATGCCCTACTACCGCCCTTACAAGTTCCGTCTGCGCAGCGTGGCCAGATCGGGCGCTACGTTGCCAGTCTCATTATTTAATTTTCACATCTCGTATAGCATTTTTAAAAACCACTCATACCACAGAGAAATGAAAACGTGTGGAGTTAACGGTTTTTTGCAGTAACCTCAGGAAATATGATTCCTTCATTTTTTTTTAATAATTGTCTTCTTTCTTCAAATTTCTTGAGACAACCATTTAACCGTTTTTAATGATAAACTGTATGCGCATATTTATATCTATAATTGTACCTACCCAATATTCCTTTTATTGAAGGAAATATTTATCCAACGTTAAAAGTCAATTCCTTAATTTGAGAATATTTAGGTATGTAGATTTCTTCAGTTGAAAAAAAAAATTGATTGTATCTACCTATTGTTTGATTTTGATATTTGTGCCCCTCTCTACCCCGTTTATATTCATTTGCGATAACAATTTGCAAAAAAAAGGTGTTCTATTTTTATATATTTTTTAGATATACAAGTAATATTGTACTGAATTGAGTGAAAAATCACATTTCAGGGGCAATTAATTCGATTTTTTAGCTTTAGGAAAATCTAGTTTCTCCACTGTATCTGAATTCATCGATACGAAACATAGCGGTATTATCTCTGACAAATCGAACATTAATCAATTTTTAACCAAAAAAACCGTGGAAGGGCTCTATCCAGAAGGCTCTAATTTGGTATGGCTATTTCACAGCTTAGCTCTAATCAACGCAAAGTTGATTAGAGATATCCTTGAGTTTTACTAAAATAAAGTATATTCCACCAATTTAGAGAAACTATTGGATATACTTGTAGGTGTAGGATGTTATACACGAAATTTAGAATTGCCCATATAATCCGAAATATAATGATATACAGGATGTTCCATTTTAAATAAGCAAGTTGGCATCTACTTCTGATATAAGTAGATACATATCCCAGATCATTCAAAATATTTTAATTAAACAGAACGTACCTATACATCCAAATTTTCAGTGGTTTAGTAGCTATACATAGTTGATGAGATATCAATTTAGGCCTGCCTTTGGGACATCGTGTATAAACGTCTTATTTGTCACTTACGTAAAATTGTAGTAATAATAAGAGAAAATCTGTTGCACTATTAAGGGAACTGATAGGAAACGTTAGAAATGATTACTTAGACAATTATTTTTTCAAGAATAAAATCATTTGTAGTAACATAATATCGCTGCAGTAACGTGCATGATTCTCTAAAATTCTCCTGTTGAAATTTTCTTATTTGTTTTATAAATTAGGTCTTTCTTATCTTTTGGTCGATAAATTTTTCTCAATATTGGTATTTTAGTGACTGGCAACGGCAGCAGTTTTGTTACCGAAATGTAAGGAGCTAAAATCTATGTTTTTGTCGGCCATTTTCCTATTTTAGCAATTAAAAGTGTTAAGTATGAAGTATGCTGTAGAATTATCTATTAGATGATAAATTTAGAGCGAAAAAAATATGTATAAAAAAACCTCATAAACCCCCATAAATCCCATATGTTTCACCATATGGGAAACATTGTGTTCCATTTAAGAAATTATTATTTTGACTGTCAGTTGTTTTGGGCATGTCTTTAAACTAAAATACCCCATCAAACCTAGTAAAAAGTTCATAATATAAATAGCATACGAAAATTTGGAACAACCAGAAAACTACCTTTATTTTCACCTTAAAAAAATATTTAATTAATTTTAAGACCACCAATATGAAGTTTCAGTGCAATATGGTGAAAAAGCGGTTCCTGCATTTTTTGTTGACAACAATGTCGTCATCATTAAAATTTTTTTTGAATTTAAGAAAAATATTGTTATTGTTTAAAAAAATGTAAAGACAATATAACTCAATATAAAAATTCAAAAAATAAACAATTTTTTAAACTTTATTTTGTTTCAAGAATAATACAAAATAGAGACATGTTTAGAATAACATTTTTAATAAATTTTTTCAGAAATATAACTCTATAAGGTGGAAATAATTTTAATTTTAAAACAATACGACAAGATATAGACAAAACTTTTAATTGAAAACATAATAAATTAAAATAAATTACTTTAAAAATATAATTATATTTTTAATTATTAAAAATATCCTAAAAATTTTTTAGTTTTCATAACTATTTTTATATATTTGAATAAAATAAATTTACAAAAAGTTTTTATTTATAATTAATAATTTCTTTATTTGTAAAAATAAATAAAAAATAATAATATAATTTTTAGTTAAAACTTTTCCCTATGACTATTTTTAATATTTTTTAATACTTATTAATTTTTTTCCTGGGTTTGATGGGCGCTATTTTGGTTTAAAGATATGCCCAAACAACTGACGGTCAAAATTATTTCTCAAATGCAAACACAACAAAATTCCCCATGTGGTGCAGACTTTATGGATGGCACTGTATTTAGAGGGCAAAAAATGTAGATTGCAAAAAAATGTCACACGTTGCTGAGCTTAATGAAACTTTTAGACGGATTTAGAAGGCTTCTTTTAGGTAGACGGGTTAGAAGGCTTCTTTTAAGTATAAATAATTTGGAAAAAGTGATGTCTTTCCTAAATATAAAATCTTGTTTTTTATTTTTATTTGTTTTGCCTTACGCTTTGTTAAAAACGTGGTAAATATTTAAAACCTGCCGTGCATTAAAAATAGCCAGCGCCAATAACAATTTCCGAGGTATCTTTTTAAACGGAGAGAGTCGTCTACCTGTGCACTAAAATGTTAAATGTTCTGCACACGCAGGTTATTAACGTGACTGCCATTTTAAAACAAGAACGATGCGTCATACCGTTATTTCCTTCCGGTCCTCTTCTTTCTTTCTCACTGAGCGTGAATGTATTGTTATCGGCGGATTTTTATTTATTCGTTTAGACAACATACAATTGTGTTAAGGGTGTCAACCGAATTATCCTGTCACGTAATTTTTCGATAAGAACTATCAAAAGTAGACATATATCTTGCTTCCCAGACGAGTTTAACATTTTCGAAGTTGTACATTCACAACATTCGGTGAATTTGTAGAGACCAAGAAGTCTAGTCTTCTTGGTAGAGACTCTTGCCTATCGTCAAGAAGTCAATGGTTGGCAATTCGTGAACCAGCTGGCCTAATCTTGCATTTTATTTTTAATGTTGCAATTAATTTTTAGTGATAATATTTGTGTTCCATAATTTTCATTTCGCATTTAAAATTTTCTGATAAAATGTGATACATTTTTTATGCAGTCGTATTAAATAATACTAGATTTATTAACACCAACGCCAAAAATAGATAATCGTTATTTAAAAAGTTGAGGATGACGTCATCTCTAAAAAACAATTGATCATCGAAATGGTAGATGGTGATATGGCAGTCAAAATGTATATTTTTGTAATTAAAATTTGAATCTATTTAGTTTTTTTTTTTTGCAAAAACTGTTTTTTCGGTGTTACTGAATTTGTGCAATACTTTGCCGTTTTCTATATGTATGTACAAGTATCGCCCTTTAAGTGCTTGGTGGGACTCGACATGTTTTGGCGTGTTTTAAGATAATTCCGTCAATCACGGGAATGTCCCGTTCCAAATATTTAACGGATCTCTCGGAAAGTTGAATTAATAGATGTTTATTTAACATTCTTTTGGTATTGCTATAAAAAATAACTCGATCTGTATTTTTTTTCCAAAGACTAGAACTTGTGCTACTTTCCAAAACTTGGCATACAACGAGAAATAGATGATATCTATTTATAAACATCGACACTGTGATTTCTATCTATTTTTTCTATTGTTTACCTTTTTATTTTAAGCATATAATATTCTTTTACGCAGCTTATGTTTTGCCATTTATTTAGTAAGCAAAAAATATAAATAAAAATATACGTGGAATCGAAAAAATAAAAAATAAAGGTTTAATATTTTGTTGGTCTACTTACTAAACTCTGTCAAAATTAACCCCCCATCTCTGACCAAATGCGAGTGGGGGCGGCTTAAAATTCAATTTCAAATAATATTGTAGTTTTTTATTGCGTTTGTTATTCCTTATAAAAAAGCAACAACTTTCTAGCCTTTTCGAAATGCCGGAAATGAAATGCCGGTTGTTCCGTGCGAATTACTGTGTTAAAAGTTGTGTTATGCGAATTAATTGAATTGACTTTCCTCCTCTTGGAGAGTGGGAATCGAAGGTTCGAAGGAAACTTGTTCGGAGACGCTGCAATACTTCCGATGTTAATGTATTTGAAATATTACGTATCTTTCTTTTAAATCTTCAGTATAGTTGAGATTAGTTTCATAGGATTTTTTTCAAATATTCTCAATAAAAAATATCAGTGGTCACATCAATTGACCTTGCTGGCCACTGTATTGTCCTCCGTTAAGTGCATCGTTGGTGGGAATACTTTGCATTCAATTAATCTCAATATTAATGTAACAAGACGTCAATGTATTCCTCAACTTTTGTGTACATATGAAGTATTTTGTCACTAATCGAAAAACTGCTTCCGTCAAAACCTACGTATTTCGAAATGCTGAATCCGAATATGCAGTAAATAGTGGCGTTTCCATTTGAAAAAAAAAAGTTGTCCCCCCGCCCCATCCCAGAGGTCAATGGAGGGTGGAATTCATTTTTCCATGATTGATTGGATTGATTTTGATTGAGATTGAATAGAACTTCTTTTCTCTGAGTTTTTTCAATCCAATTAGAGGGAGGTTAATTTTGGCTGAGTTTAGTAGTATTCAACAAAATATTGGACTCGATTGGACCGGATTTTTTTCGATTCATGTATATTTTCTAAAAATTTCAACCGTTCTGGAACTTATGAACCACTCTGTATTTGCATATGTACATCATATACACAACTAGAGTTTTGCGTATATGTAACTAGAGTTTTTTCCTGACTTGTGTCGAAATCATGTTCCCCATCGGATATTGTGCGGAAAACAGGAAATTTCGTAAAGGTCAAAGTTCGAAAATGTGTCACACACGAGGGCCTTTGTAACCGGTTATGCAGTTTATTGTAATAAACAAGGTAGGTACAAGATATGTAGGTAAAAACTGTACTCGGATTAGTTTAATTCTCAATTGTGGGTAGTCATTTCCTGCGTAGGAAATATAGAACAGGTTCGAAAGTGTCACTAAAAAAGTTTTGTTCCTCAAAGTTGCTATGCCAGATCCAGAACGTGTATGAAATAAAAGTAACAACTATTGACACAATCAAATGTACAGTTAGTTTTATAAATAAATACCCTCTTGATTTTTTATTTTATTATTGATGGCTTTCAAAAAAGTAAAAATCTATTTAAGATGTTTTTTTACGTAGAATCAGATAAGATAATCGTTTTATTAAAGCTCCTTATAAATATTGTAATAAATAATAGAACGCCCTGTATATTTTAATATTTTTCTGTTCTTGTTACATTTTGTCTAATTATCAATAATTATAAAAAAATACAAATTTACTTATCACAGATACATATATTGATATGTAGTAAGTTTGGAAACCAAGTGAAAATAATGTTGTGTCTATAATGGATTGAAAGTGAATGAATCTCGGTTTATAATCATCTGATAATGCTAACATGAATATCTACGAGTTGAGTAAAAGTGTAGTGTTTCGATATTAGTGGAAACCGTATTTGTTGTTATAAATGTTATTCAAGCAGGTTTGTTAGTTTTTATATAGAGGTGGATTATGTATATGATTGTTACATTTAAGGAATATATGGTTTATTTGCTCTTAAAGATCTCTCTCCTCTAAATATTATATGTAATCCGAGAAATTTACCACCCTTTATATACGTAAAGGGTCGTTTGAATTTAAATATAGAAAATATAATAGTCTAAAAACTGATAAAGTGTCAAAACGTGGATTTGATGTATTTTTCCGGTTTAAAGTTATTAATTAAAAACCTATTTTTATTGCTTCATCTTAAAGGGGACGTAGCTCCCTTAGGGTGCATTTTTGGCACATACTTTGAATGGTATTTTTGCATTATTTTTGTGTCTAGAATGGACTATAAACTTTCTGTATTTAAATTCGGATCATCCTATATTTGGCAACAAAAATTAACATGGTAAAGTAACGTTGGTGCGTTCTATTTATCTAAAATAAGTATTCGTATTTTGAGGGTCTAGTAGCTCTGCTTATATGGGTGATTCTAAAGACATTTCGTATATACTTAACCTATACCTATATCCAATAATTTTCGAAATATATACAATTTTCGATCAATAATAACAGTTGGGTATCTTAAAATAATTACAACAAATGTTTCTAATGGATTTGTATTCAGTTATCAAAATAAGGGTAACGTGCTTAAACTTGGCAAGGTTAAATATGCTATAGGTACGAGAAAATAATCAAATTATTCAGAAATGTCAAAAACATTGTAGTGTAACATTTCTAAAGAACTGTATTGTAACACTTACCAATTCTCTTATTCAACTTTTTGACAGCCACAACAAAATGGCGTGACTCGATACAATAGGAACTTCTTGAAAACACCAAGCTGTTTTTTCGTAGCTAGTCATTCTGGAACTAACACCAGTTTTCTATTAAAATTAGAATGTGTCGGTCATCTCCGTATTTATAGGGAATCATAACGGTTTTTATGTTTTCTTTGTTTATGAAAAGACAACATGAAAACAAAAGTTTCGGGGTATCTTCTACTCAATAACTCGTATATTATTTTGTGTTTCCGACAATTTCCTGAGGGAAGGCTATCTCTCGGTTCCGTCGACCGTGCGGTAGTTCCCTTTTTGTAATGAACAGTTTCGCTCTGTTATTTTTGAGGAAGCAATCATCCGGAGCCGGAAATACGGCTTCTCGTTCCACTGCAACATTTTATTATTAGTTATTTACGTCTGCGGCCAAGCTGGGAATAACAGATTATTGTTTTTGTACTTTTCTAGCTGTTGGGGTAATTTCTTTTTATGTTCAAGTCCCCTATTAAACAAAAAAATCGTAAATGTCGTGATGGGGTGATAGGGTCGATATGTATTCTAGACAAGGTCAAATAACTTTTAAGATGATGTTATATTAACTTTAAAACAAAATAAAATGTAGTTAAAACCGATATAATATATGTATTTTCGTCACTTGAATAAGGGCTTTCTTAAAATATTGTTTGCTGTATATAGGGTGAGTCAAAGTTAAACCGCCAAACGTTCAGGATCGATGTGTCAGGTTAAAATAAGACTTTTATCATCTATAATTTTTTCCCCCAAAAATGCACTTCCTCCGAGCTAGAGTGAAAAGGAAAAAATATAAAGAAAAATGCGTCTCATTTCGTGGCATTTATTACAAAACGGATAAGGTTTGAAAATTCACACTCTGCTGGTGTGATCTCCCGGGCTGCTTCAACAATCCTTTCCTGGAGGGCAGCTTCGTCGTTGACGGGCTCCGCATAAACCTTTTCCTTCATCGTACCCCAAACAAAAAAGTCCAAAGGAGTCATGTCCGGAGAGCGCGCAGGCCAAGGGCGGTGGCAGTATCTACCGCGACTGACCCATCTTAAAAATACGCACAAACGCACTTAAAATGCGCTACAACTCCAATTAATAAATTCACTCAGAAAAATGTCAAAGTTTGACATCCACAAAAACCCCAGGAAAGGATTAAAGGATTCAATCAGCCCGGGAGATCACACCAGCAGAGTGCCGTGCAGCAGCTCAGTCTGTCGTCCGTAGGTGTGAGCTTTGCACTGAATATGGTGGCAGTCATTTAGAGCAATTTTTGTGAATTTTCAAACCTTATCCGTTTTGTCATAAATGCCACAAAACGAGACGCAGTTTTCTATATTTTTTTCCTTTTCGCTCTAGCTCGGAATGGGTGCATTTTTGGGGAAAAATTTATAGATGAAAAACGTCTTATTTTAACCTGACACATCGACCCTGAACGTTTGGCGGTTTAACTTTGACTCACCCTGTATATCTATCTACATGAACTACTGGCATACTCTACGCCACATGAACAGGAACACCTACAAATTTCATAATTTTTGAAATGCAACTTGACTGAGGAGTCGAAACCTTATATAAAGTATTTATAATTACATATTATGTTTTTTAGGGACTTTATAAAATAATTTACGTTGATATGGAACGAAATAAATTGCACTCTATGAACAAAAATTGTCTTAGTAAAAGTACCTTGTAATTTGTGTTACCGTGAAAGATTTTGTTCCCTATTTTGCCAGATGGGCTCGAGAAATACGTGCTGATAAGTCAGTTGCATTAAGGTGCGTCTACACTTGCGCTCTGCTCCTGCTCCGCTCTGTTCGCGCTCTTCATTGTTGCAGGTGTGGACGGTGTTTGAGAGGAGAGCGCGAACCAGTCGCGCTCCGAGCTGAGCAATCCATCTCCTGTCGGTCTTTTCGACGAACCCTTTGAGTGTTCGCAGTTCTGTTTGGACGGGCACGTTGAGAGGTCCTTTACATTTCAGCGCACACGCTCCGCTCCTCTACTAGCGCCTTTACTTTCTTTGTTCAACTGTGTGTTGTGTCGTGTTTTGTTTATTGTTTATTGTAACTAGTTTATTGTTAAATTAGTAATGGAGTGGTCGGAAGACAAAGCTTTGCAGCTAATTAATAGCTATAGACAGCAAAATTTGCTGTAGGATCCTCGTCACAAGAACCACTTCGAAAAAATATGAAGGAAGATGCTTGGCGAGAGATCTCAGCAGAAATTGGTATGACCATTGTAGAAAGAAGATGTTGTCATTGCTATCGGAGAGAGAAGGTAAAGGAAAAATGCAGCAAAGGAACTGCCGGACTGCAAAATGACTACTGAAAGTTCGTGGGTTTTCCTTGGAGCGCGGGATGTTCGTTGAAATCCTCAAACCTCCGACGATCGGAGCGCGTGAGGAGCTGGAGCGGAGCAAGTTCGTGGAGCGCAAGTGTGGACATACCTTTACATAAACCGTCCCCATTCAGCCGGTTCTTTGTGGCCTCCTAAACCGTGATTCCTCAGATGTTTTTTCTTACATAGCTATGGTAGTTAGTAGTTAGCTCAAGATATGGTTTTACATTATATGTGTTTTATATTTTTTTGTCAACAATTGGTTACATCTTACCAAAATATGCTGTAATTTTATTTCATGAAGTCTATAAATATATATAAACTGCTTGTCAAAATTAGCGTAACACTTTTAGATTAGCGCTATTTGCGTTCTATTCGAGTTAAAGACTAATGCTGCCAAATAAATTGGTGTGAGGTGCCACAACTCACTTTCATCCTTTGACAATCCAAGCACCCCTCTAAGTCACATCTACATCGCTGATCTCTGATTCCGCCCCTGTAGAAGGCTGCGTGTGGTGTCTGTCTCGAATTCATGTTATGGCATTACTTGAAGGTTTTTGAAGTTGACGGGGCCCACTGCAAAAGTGATATTCCATCTCAAACCTAACCCCCTGAAAATTTGCCGCACTGAGGGATTGTAAGTAGGTCTTGATGCGTGAGGTGCATCATCCTCTTTTTTTGACCCCCTCCAAAAAATTTTTGAGTGGATGAAAATTCCTGAAAGAAGGCTCGTTGGGTAGGCGGAACCTTCCATTGCACTTATGTGAATCGACAATTGCGAAATTCGCGAGAGATGCTTGGTACGCGCGGCAAGTGTTCACTGTGACTTGGGCTTATGAACCTGCTAGCGCCTGCGATATAGGCCACCCAAACATTCTTTCGCACGTAAAATTAGTGGAAAAGTTGTTTGGGTGGTCTGCCTCGCAGGTGCTAGCCCAGTCGAGAGTTCATGCGTCCAACTGACAAAGAACACTTGTCGCGCGTACCAAGCATTTCTTATGAATTTGACGATGTTCGATTCACACAAGTGCAAAGGAAGGTTTCTCATACTCAACGAGCCCTTTTTCAGGAATTTTCATCCACTCGATGATTGCTCGTCAGAGCAATCCCAATGTAAATTTCACCAATTTGGTATACCCAAATGTCAATTTGGGTACATTTGGGTTTTTGTTCAGCAATGTTTTTTCCCCAAAGTTTTGAAATTGAATCACTGATTTTCTAAATAATCATTTGCTTTCCCGGGGGGGAAAAAAACCAATTTTCCCCAAGAAAAATTTTTTTTTGAAGCTAACAGATTTTCTATAACTTTTGCTCGATTCACTTAGAGAAACATGCGAGTAATATAATACACTACTCAAAACGAAGAAGGAGCCACTGTTAAAAATGTGGATATTTTTTTACTGAAATAACTTTTTATTACAATTCTTTTTTATTTAAATACATTGGACTGTTCTCTAAAAATTTAGTACAATTTTTTTGTAATCTACTTGTGATGCTTACAGGAAAAAAGAAAAAAAGAAATGTGCGGTTAAGCTCTTTATTGTTTTAATTAAGTGGCTCCTTTTTCGTTTTGATTAGTGTACTTTTGTAGTTATTATATTACAAAGTGTAGTAAGTTGTAGTAATAAGTTCATCTAATTGCAAATAATTTGTTCCAATGATCTAGCTTATTTTTAGGAATAACGAATGACTGACTAATGGTAATGTGACGAATTTTGAGTAACTAGATACTTTAACCACTAGTTAATGCTAATAAATTGTGTTAGTTCCAGAATAATAGGTACATAATATAATAATTCACATGTACCTATTTTGGATCATAATTATATGTAATCATCTAATTATTATCCAAAAAAATATATATCGTGTGTAAAGCCAACATCGGCCAGTTATGAAAAAGGACAAACAGAAGTGAGACGACAGATACGAAGCAACCGCAGACGCATCGAAGGTAGTGAGGGAATAAGAGCGGCCCTCTCACCACCTGTGCTTGGTGTTAGAACGAGAAGGGTAGCATTTGTCCTTTTTCACAACTGGCCGATGTCAGCTTTACACAAACTGTATATTAATATCTACTAGAAAGGTTACATTTGCATAAAAAAGTACTATCGTGTAACGGGCAATTGATAATTTAACTTCTTTATTGAGCACATGTAAACATCAGGTGAAAACCAATCGCGATCTAGTCGCTAGCGCAGGCGTATGAAAGGCATCCGGTCTGTTAGTAGGGCTGTTTGAGTTAAAATTTGAAATACCATTGGCCATATATAAAAAACCATATATTTTATTCTGGTCTAGTGCCTGATTAGAAAAGTGCGTTATTACGAACGTATTGTAGAAGCACTACATACATTCACAAAAATAAAAATGGATATTTGTCACATTGACCAAAAAGTTCAAATAATTAATGGTATTTTGGTGGTCGTCCTGTAAGGGATATTAAAGCCATTTTTAACGAAAAATTTCCCAAAATTATTACAAAACGATAGTTCACAGAAAATTAAAACGTACTAAGGGGCTAACTATTACAAAATGGAGCCGTATTTAGGTGTGGTAATGTTAGTGGTCCCGAAACATGGCACCTAAAAGAACTTACCCACGAAGCTCATAAAATTTCGACCTAAAATGCGAAGAACTTTGATTCACAAGTTATAAAGTTATTATGACAGTTACATTTTTAATGACCAGTTATAAAAAGTGGGGCATACAGGATCCATGTTTTGCCATAGATCACAATTCGGTGATAGCAGTACACTATTGCTTTCTTCGTCCCTTGTTAGACAATTGCGGTTTCCTTACAATTCATTAGAATTTACTTCATCAATTTTACCTTTAAACCGACAAAATATTCGAGTCTTACTTGCCAAATTTTTATATCTGCCAAACGGATATTTGGAACAGGTCTGCCCTTGAAGGGAGACTCGTTTTTCCAGGGTACACCTGTTCCAAATTCCTGCTCCCATAATACCTGTTTTGAGACAAGGAAGACTCTAATATTTCGTCAGATTAAATGTGTAATAGAACGCTTCATAGTACGTTTATTCGAACATTCACTAATGTATTCTGATGTATTTTCTGTGTATCGCTTTGCAATAATAGTGGCTTGAGCCCGACTCTGACCTGAGCTACGATTCGCCGCAACGTTGCTCTTTAGATTTCCGCTAACAACCCCCACTAAAACCAAGCCCCGCCGGCCCAAGTAAATTCGCCTAACTATGACATAAAAATGTATCATTTAATATGTTGTTAATATCCACCTATGTACGCAGTAGGCTGCCACTTACTGTATATGTAATGCCATTAGGCCATTGTGTAATGTTAGGTCACATGCAATTTTCGCTATCTTATCGTTTTTAATACCAATATACAGGATAATACTTTCTACACCTTTAAACGACAAAGCATTTCTACGCATATGCTACGCCCCTAAAGCCCCACCTGCGTTGCTAACTAACTTACAAACTGGCTGCTGTTCAAATCTGCTGAAAAAAGTTTAA
Organism: Aromia moschata; assembly: GCA_029963805.1. Lineage (NCBI taxonomy): Eukaryota > Metazoa > Arthropoda > Insecta > Coleoptera > Cerambycidae > Aromia > Aromia moschata. The sequence goes on along the minus strand of JAPWTK010000481.1, from coordinate 229,131 downwards.
AAGCGGAGTTTATTCTACTGCTTATCTATTAGTATACAGCGATTCCGACGATCCGACGCCGGGTTAGAGCGAAATCCGTGTAATAGTTGCCTTTGTTGGTATCTTTCTTTTAACCCCGAGGTTAACCCTAAGCAGTTTCAAACTTTGATATTGTCATGCATTCGTTAGCGGATTAAATATAGATTTTTATACGAATTTTGCTGTAGTTTGTGTTGCCTATAGTATTGATGAAGATTATTCATATAATATATCATTTCGTTATAAATAAACCATTTTAGTCATGGATTTATGAATCAATGGCCTCTGACAAATGATTCGCATCTTGAAAAGAGTAAATCAACGGTTAATTTACATTTAATGAATAGGATTCGTGAAATTGAGGTTACTTTTGCACCACTTGTAAAATAACATTTCTTCGTTATTTCGTAGAATTGTTGAAATGTTTTTAGTTAGTCGTCTTTAAATAACTTTAAATGGCAGGCATAACAAAAAATAAATTTTACGTATGTGATGCGGTCTGTGAAAAGGTACCAGATGTCGGAAAAACTGTTTTCGGGTGGGGATCCGATTTCGATAGAGCATAAATTTCGCTTCATTTAAAAAAAAATAAGTCTCTAGCGTCAATATAGCTCGAACTGGAAGCAGGTAAAGTTGCAATATATAAAATCGTAATTTTGAGAAAAAATTGGTATCTCGTCTTCTATTGCTCCAATCCGACTGAAATTTTGGTATGATGTCCTGCGAATATGTACCTACAGATCCTGCAGGTATGGGCGATACATTTTTGGACTTGAAACTGCGTTTTGGGCTGTAGCGCAAAATTCACTTTTCCGACATCTGGTCCCTTTTCACAGACCGCATCACATATGGTAGAATGCAGGCTTTCACAGTTGTTATCTTATGTTGATGTAGTTTCTTCCGGGTTCTGCCGCGGTCGTCTAACTTGTCTTGACGTTTTGCTGATCATACTAGCTTAGAAGTTTTCCAAAGACTGTCTTTGGAAAACTTGAAGACAAGTTAGACGACCGCGGCACAACCCGGCAGAAACTACTTCAAATTTTACATATGTATGTATGTACCTTTAAGTATGTATAAAATAAATTATTTAGTTTTCTTGTGAAACCTTAGCTTTTCTGGAATATGTACGTGAATATATTTTTTCAAAGTTCAGTACCTATTAAATCCTAAATACCTAGTAACAAAAAATATTTCAAATATTTATCAAGCGAATATAAGAATTTTTTATTCTTGCTTAAAAATATTCATTTTTCTTAATAACGCAGCTTATCTATGATAAGCTGATATGAAATTTTAATATTTATTTAAAACACTTTTCAAATTTGAGTATAGCGTTTAATATAAAGATTCAACAACCAGATCTTTTACTAAGTGTTCAAAATATGCTCCATCTACTTCCTATTGATAAATTTTGTCGTACTCGTTCAAATGTGTGAAAATTAGAACCCTATATTCAACAGTTCGTTGTTGTAAAACGTCAATTCAGTAGTTATTTAGCGAAATATTTAAAAAAATTAATTTGTAGTATGTGTGAAATTTGTTTTTTGTCAACACCCTGTGTACTACATATACTTTGACTGACTTCACATGTAGATGTAACTTGGGCTGTGGGAGAAGTAGGGTTTAGTAATATTTCTGCAAATATATCCATTTGGTTGATCAGATCGTTCGGCATTATTAACTCTACCTCTTTTTTTCAAATTTATGAAGAAGCTCTCTCAAATAAGTCCTCGGTATATGGCGATCGGGGTACTTATAAAAATTACGAGGTAACGCTAAAAATGCGTTCCGCTACTTGCAAATTGATTCCACTTTCACCAAGTATTAAGTAAGATAACTGTTACTTTGTCAGCTAGAACACCATTTTGCCCATTTAGACACATACAAATCTCGTTAAATAATTAACGTTAACGCCCAAGAGAGTGCAATTTTTAACTCTTTTTTCGAGCTGTGTTTTCAATAGTAAAAAGGAAGAATATTCCCACCAAACCTACTACCTCTACGTAGATTTTTGGGTGTGCTCTTTCGATTTCCGGGGTCAAATTTTGTTTCTGATCCTCAGAAAAAAATATGGCGGCTTTAAAATTGAAAAATATCGAAAATTCGAGGAAGTTTCTTTTTCATATTTTTTTTGAGCCAATAGTGCTTTAGAATTAGATTCCCATTGTGATCAGTGGTGATCTAGATAGTTGAAATAAGGCAAGACATTTTTTCCGTACCTCGAGTCAACCTAACTTTTCCAAAATAATGAAACAACGAAATTTTGTGTAATACGGAAATTTCTTGGATTTTTTTCGGGGCGGATCAAATAATGTCGAAATATGGAATATATTTCGATATTCTCCGATACGGAATTTTATGTTGAAATTAATACACCTGAATGTGTTTTATAAATGGCGGTCAGGTAACTGAAAAAAATGATTACTTTTTTTCGTAAAAATAAGCAAGAGCATCTATGAAATTCTTTATCCCTGATGTTTTCCCATGTCTCGATCACATGTGGATTCAAACCCGGTAACGAGTTATTGAAATTCAAGGTGGCGGATTCAATATGGTGGGTAAGATATCAAAAATATCAAAATTAGTTGATGCAAAAACTACTGTCGTACTGTGGATAACAAAACTACAGTTTTGTTTCACATTTATTTGAAAATAAGAGTGATCAATCTGATATCTGATATCTGAGTAAATAAGACCTTATAATTTCTTACAGCCGATGTTCAGTAGTTGCGATAAAGGATTGTTGAATGAATCATAGAAAGATGGTACTCTCAAGTCCCAAGATTTCATGATTTTTTTCTCAAAAACAACTCACTCAGCATACAAATTGCTGACAATACTTACATTCACAAATTTATGCAAAATACGACAGTATTTTTCAATCAACTAATTTTGATATTTTTGATATCGTACCCGCCATCTTGAATTTCAATCAGTCATTACCGGGTTTGAATCCACAGGTGATGGGAAACATGGGAAAACATCAGGAATTAAGAATTTTAAACGAGCTCTTGCTTATTTTTTCGAAAAAAGTCAGTTTTTCAGTTACCTAACCACCATATTGTATTCATCGTTATTGTGAATATTGAAATTGATAAAACACATTCACGTCTATTCATTTCAATATAAAATTCTGTATCGGATGAAATATATTTCGATATTATTTGATGCGTCCCGAAAAAATTCAAGAAAAATCCGTATTTCACAAAATGTCACGTTATTTCGTCATTTTGAATATGTTAGGTTGACTCGAGGTACGGAAAAAATTCTTGCCTCATTTCAACAATCTAGATCACTACTGATCACAATGGGAATCTAATTCTAAAGCTTTATTGGCTAAAAAAAAAAAAAGATGGAAAAAAACTTCCTCGATTTTCGGCAGGTACCTACTTTTCAATATTAAAGCCGCCATATTTTTTTTCTGAGGAACGGAAACCAAAATTTGACCCCGGAAATTGAAGGAGCACACCCAAAAATACTGAAGTACATAGATTTAGTGGGAATATTCTTCCTTTTTACTATTAAAAACAAGCCCGAAAAAGAGCTAAAAAAGTGCGTTCTCTTTGGCGTTAATGGGTTAAACTCAAAAGTCAAGGTATAAACACTTGTAAAAAACGTAGCAAAGTAAATGAAGTTGGAGAATATAAAAAACCTCAACTTTTTTGACAGTTATCCAGAGGCGGCCTCTTGAATTTTCATTAATTGAACGCTTAAATGAAATTTTAGTGTTTATTTAATCCATCAAAACTACCCTAAACCCAAACAAAATTAGTATGACTGACTGAATAGGTCTTTTAAATATATTTCAAACAAGGTGTCGCTTGCCATAGTGTCCCATTTAAAATTATTGGTTACAGTGGCTCTATGACGTTATCTATGACGATTATGTCACTCATTACCCCTAGTAGAAGAAGATTACATCCGTTTATTTTGACTCAAATTTCATTAGTTTAAGTATAACCGTTGAAAAGATACGAGTTGGGGGGAGGGGTCTTTTGACTGGCACTGTATAGCCTTCTTGGTGTTAACAACGGCGCTGGCAGCGTGCACGGTGCATCGTGCACTGTGTTAGTGACTCCGCGGAGGAGGTGGTCGAGGTCGATCGTACGCTACGGGGCCGAGCTCGAGCGCCGACAGTGGCAGAGGGCAGACGTTACCCGAGGCACCGATCGGGGGTAACGTCCCCGACAATAACAAACCTTCACTCGCCGGGGCCGCCTAACCCGCGCCACCCCGCTCCACCTCCCCCGGTGCATCGGTTACTGTACCGCTTTGCCTCTCGATGAAAAATAAACATCTGTTTGAATACCAGGTGGACCGACTGACTTCGGATTGAATCAATACGTAGACGTGGGCCGTCGATACATCAAGTCAGGTCGTAATACTAGTCAAGTACAAAAAAGTCTCATTTATAGTTACAGGTGGTAATTAAAATAATTTGAACTGCACGTACATTACATATTGCACTGTATTTTTTAAACGAAGAGAACTATGTTTATACTATATTTATCAACGAAAAAAATATGCTTCTACATTCATGACCCTTCAACATATACACATATATAAACGTTTTTGCGATTTATTAGATAATCTTTTGGTAACACCTCAAAATAATCGTCAATAGCAGTTTTCAGGTCATCATTAGAAGAAGACAGGGATAGAAGTGCTAGATTCGAACTAAAAGGTGGAGGTCACGATTTTTGGAAACCATATTCCTCGGTAATATCTTGAACATTTAAATTATTATGCACCCTGCAATTGTCATGCAACAGCAAACTTTTTATAAACGTCACCGGTAATTGTAGTGCCCTTCTGCATATATCAACCAAATACCTCACAATCCCAGAAAGCCATTGCTATCAATTTTTCCCCCGATCAACAACTTTGAGCCACTTTTTGAGGTTTTTTAACTGTGATTACTTTATTATGCATCGTATATCAATGAAATTTTTACCCAACATACCTACATATTTCACTTATCAAATGCCATGATGGTAAAAATTCATTCTTGTAGGCGAGTAGAGGGGAAATTTTTTTGTGGCACATTTTTTGTACCCCATGAGGGTACAACAATGTTCCACTGTTTTTTTAGCTTGAAAAGATATGATAATCGACCAATCGCAACTCGATGTAGTGGTTTTCTTGTTATTCGGCATTGTTGACTTTGCTAAGGGACTAAGAAAAAAAAATATTTCTCTAAAATTTACATTTTTTTCCAAGTTTTTCAGGAAACGTTACAATACAAAGAAATGCAAAACAGTTCCTTCTTTATTTTTTTTATTCAAATACAGTAACTATGTAGAAAATAACATTTTCCTCTTGAAGAGTAACCTTTACAAACCTTACAAAATTCAATTTCTCAAAATCTTTTCCTCACTCAAAAAGTTTTTTAACGAAGGTTATTACTTAGAAAAAATCACAATATTAGTAGAAAATACCACAACGGTAGGAAGCTCAAAGGCTCAACTCAGTGGCGGTGCTTGATATTTCAGTTAGCCATATCTTGAAAACGACGCATGGGACTCACTTCACTTTTTAGGTGATGACTATACACCTCTTACAGAAAGGATTTATAGTGAAAAAATCGTCATCAAAGTTTGCGAAAAAATTTTCAAAAACACTGGAGCACTCCCCTGGGTTCTCAATAACGCTCTGTGGGATATTTGCAGTATATTTTTTTTCGTAATCTAGAAACAAGTATAAGGAGACGTTTTTCGATTTGTTGCAAAATATTTTTTTTTTTCAAAAAGTTATGGCCATTTTAATTTTAATTTTATAGGGACATTTTGTTTCCCAAAATTAAAACGGCCATAACTTTTTGAAAAAAAAATATTTTGCAACAAATCGAAAAACGTCTCCTTATACTTGTTTCTAGATTACGAAAAAAAAATATACTGCAAATATCCCACAGAGCGTTACTGAGAACCCAGGGAGTGCTCCAATGTTTTTGAAAATTTTTTCGCAAACTTTGCTGACGGTTTTTTCACTATAAATCCTTTCTGTAAGGGGTGTATAGTCATCACCTAAAAAGTGAAGTGGGTCCCATTCGTCGTTTTCAAGATATGGCTAACTGAAATATCACGCACCGCCACTGGGCTCAACACATTAGGTAACTATGTAGAAAATAACATTTTCTTCTTGAAGTGAACTTCATAAACTGCAAAATAAAATTTCTCAAAAATTTCAGTCTTGGCTTGGCTTGTCAGGTAAGACAAGAAAAAAACAAATGACAAAAAAACCTTTAATTTCAATGCATGAAAGGGGAAAAGTTGGTGGCACAAAGTTGTAATTTACAACATCGTGCCAAAAACGATAGCACTAAGTTGCACCCTGATGTTCCCATTTTTGACATTTGTTGACGTTGCACAGAAAATAACGCACTTTTGAAAACGCCTAATATGATCATTTTTAGCCGAAATTATAGGGTAGAATATATAAACTTCAGATTCGTGAACTAATTATAACTGGTGTAGCCAGATGAGACTCACTGGACATCACTGGAAATCACAAAATTGATTGTGAGTAAAAACGGGAAACTGATAACCATGATGTCACTGCCCTAAGATTCACTGATAATCCTGTTGTATTGGTGAACCTGCGCCTCTGCTATCGCGCTACACTTGGGAATTTTTCCAAACTCATATCTTCACCCTAGAAACCACTAGAGCATGCAAACGTTCAAAAACGTGTGGGCACATAGTTGTATGGGGTGGCCAAAGTTGTATGAGTTGACGGCATTTAAAAAACTCCCCTCGTATTTATAATAAATTTAGAAACAAAATGAGGGAAGCGTCTATGAGTTTTAGTTACCTACTTTTCCTTAGTTACTTTTTTAGTATTCCGCCTAACAGATCTTCGCATTAATGTCGTACAATACAAAGTACAGCTTCGTGGACCAAACATAACAAATGATCCTCGTCTGATTTTTTAAAGAATTCTACGACAGTCACTATTCGTCTGCTTCACATCTAACTACTAATAAAGTTTTCAAAACACTAACATTTATAACGAGAATTTCTACATCGTCCACCTTTATTACAACCGTCTTGTACGTAAAATAATTTATTAATGGTACTGAAACGAATCCACTCGAATAAATTCTGTCTCGGAGGCCATAAACGCATAGAAAATGCATGATGCACCTGTGTTATTTTGTAGAAACCAGACAATTTCGTAGTCTATTCATTTCTGTTTTCTTATACAGAGTGATTCACGAATTTATCGTAGCGTTCAAGGAACGTGTTGCTGATATTATTTCAAATAAAATAACAAGTTTTTCCTTACAATAATAACACAGCTCCACAAAAAAAAATTGGTCAAACCCAGAAGGTAGACCCCTCTACTCCCATGTATTTTGATGCGCTGAAACCGATTATGACATTAAAAATTGATTTTAACTATTTTCCGATGAATTTTCTGATAGCAAATTGAAGTTTTTATAAAAATTTCAGATGTATGTGTATTCTTATGTATTTTGGCGTTCTAAACCCAAATATGACAATAAAAAATGGTTTTAGTCGTACCATTGGACATTAGCACCCTTTAACGACCCTCCTGGGGGTTAAAATCGGAGTTTTTATCAAAATTCCAAATTGATGTGTATTTTGGCGTTTTAAAACCAAATATGACAATAAAAAATGATTTTAGTTGTGCCATTTGCCATTAGCACCCCTTTACGACCCTCCTGAGGGGGTAAAATTTAAGTTTTTATACAAATTTCAAATTGATGTGTATTTTGGTATTCTAAAACCAAATATGACAATAAAAAATTATTTTAGTTGTACCATTTTCCATTAGCACCCCTTTACGACTCTCCTGAGGGGTTAAAATTGAATTTTTTTTTAAAAATTTCAAATTGATTGGAATTGTGTATTCCTAGGTATTCTGGTGCACTAAAACTGATCAAGACAATACAAAATTATTTCAACCACTCAATCACCCCCTGGACCACCCCATTACCCCCCTGTACCCCCCACGGAGTCAAAATTTCCCTTATAAAAATTTTTCTTTCCAATTACATGTAAAAGAGCATTAGAGGATATGTACATTTTAAATTTTTATTAAAAGCGCATTTTTCCCCTACGGCCGGCGGTCGCAAAGTGGTTCTACAGGGAAATTTTGTAGTTGAAATTATGTTCTATTGACATTTCCTGGTTTAGTAGACCAAAATACCTCATAACACGTATAAGTTTTAAAGTTTTATAAAAAGTTCCATTTCGAGCCCCCTACAGTGGGGATCTTAAGGGGGGTGCAAGGAGAAAATGGTACAACTAAAATAATTTTTAATGTCATATTCGGTTTTAGAACGCTAAAATAAATATAAGAATACACATACATTTTTAATTTTTATAAAAATTTCAATTTTAACCCTCGGGAGGGTCGCAACGGGGTGCTAATGGAAAATGGTGCAACTAAAATCATTTTGTATTGATATATTTGATTTTAGAACGCCAAAATACATAGGAATACACATGAATTTGAAATTTTTATAAAATGAATAGCGCAAAATTCAATAGTTAAAATCAATTTTTAATGTCATAATCGGTTTCAGCGTATCAAAATACATGTGGGTAGAGGGGTCTACCTTCTGGGTTTGACCAAATTTTTTTTTGTGTTGCTGTGTAATTGTTCCTTATATGTACGTAAATTTTCAAATTGTCCACTTCTTATTTCAATGCTTTTACGTACTTCAATGCTTTTACTACAATGCTGCACGCCTGTGAATTCTGCGCGTTGCATTCATTATCCTAGTTTGATTAACAGGCGCCTACAGCGCTCAAAATCCTTTGGAATTTCGAAGCCTTGCGTTGTTACTTTTTTTTGTAAGTCAAGTCTTTGGTACAATTCTACAAGTTATAATCCAAAGGATTGAGGTCCGGGACCCTGACTGTCCAGATTTTGTGGCCCACCTCCATCCAACGACCAGGGTTGAGCATAACCCTAGGCGTTTTGTATAATATCACAAAATTTATAGTTAAAAATTATAGTTTAAGAGGAACATAGCTCAGTAAATACACTGAATCGAGCACATATTCACATTAACTGTTTTGTTTGAAATAATATCAGGAAAATGTTCATTGAACGCCGAGAGAAATTCGTGCAAAACTTTGTATAATAATTAAATAATAAAGCATAGGGGAAAGATGGCCAATTCTAATCGAGGGGTGATACCGTTACCATTAATTTTTCTAAAGTAGCAATACATATCTGTAATTTAAATGTTTTCATTAAATATACAGTGCGTCCATAAAGTGACGCATAAATTCATTATTAGCTAAATGAACAATATTATTGAAAATTCCTGAGACAGGTCAATTTTTTGATTGCGATTTACTATTTTGTCACATAATAATTTAATATACAGGGTGTCCCACCTTCGAGTAATGACGCCACCACCGATTTTTTTAAATGGAATACTACATTTTTTTTTTCAAGTTTCGGATGACCCTGGCCGAGCTGAGTCCAAAAATGTATCACAAGTTGCTTCTATCTATTACAGGGTGGACAACAATACATAAAGTGTTTATGAAAAATTTCATTAGAAAGTTATACGTTTCTGTATTTTTAGAAAAGTCACAATAAATGCTCAAATTGTTCTCCGTTGACTGCTAAACAATGACCGAATCGGGCAATACATTCGCTTCTGACATTTTGTAACATAGCAGGTGTTATGTTTAACGTTTCTTGCCTGATTCGATCTTTTGAGCTCACGGATGTTCTCGGGTCTATTAGTATAAACTTTAGATTTCAAATAACCCCATAAAAAGAAATCTAGTGGAGTAAGATCAGGTGATCTAGGGGGCCATTCCACTGATCCTCTTTTCCTATCCACCGATCTGGAAAGGTTCTGTGTAAAAACTCGCGCATCATAGCAAAATGTGGTGGTGCACCATCCTGTTGAAACCAAATTCTGCCGTCTAAAGTATTGGCTATTTCAATATCAGGAAATAGCCGGGTCAAGTCAGGAATTAATGTATATTGTAAAAAATTCAGATACAATGCTCCTGTCAAATTTTCATCAAAAAAGTATGGACCAACAATTCTATTTCTCACAATACCAGCCCACACATTGACCTTTTGTGGATGTTGCGTATGGTATTCTTGCATCCAGTGTGGATTTTCCTGAGACCAGTAGCGGGTGTTTTGCCGATTAACATGCCCGTTCAAAAAAAACGTTGCCTCGTCAGAAAATAAAATATTAGCAATGAAACCGTTATTTTGATTATTGTGGTCCATCATGTACTCGCAGAATTCAGTTCTTCGGTCAAAGTCGTCTTCAGCCAATTCATGGATGAGGCGTACTCTATAGGGATGGTATTTTACCTTTTTAAAAATATTCGATACTGAAGACTTTCCAATATTCAAATCCCTGGATACTTGCCGTACTGTACAATGTGGATTTTCTAGTGCCGACAAAATTACGTCTTGTTGAACATTTTCATTAATTTTAGGTCTACCTTGCCTTGGTGCATCCCTCACGTGTCCTAATTCTCTGTATTTTCGCTCTATTCTGCTTACTGTAGATTGTGAAACAGGTTCACGATCTGGGTGCATTTCATGGAATAATCTACACACCTCTTGTTGAGTCCGCATTCTGTCGCCAACACCAATCATCATTAGAATTTCAATCCTATCCCTTTCATTTAAAGGCATTTTCAACAAAACGTTTTAAATAAATTAGATTTAGGTTTCACTTAAAGTACCTACTTTGAAGCGTTAACAATACAAAAGTGAACTCTAAATAGCCGTTTTTAATATGGCAAAAAAATGACAATGACAATCAAAAAACAAATGACAAAAAAATAACGAACCACGTATCGCGCCTCGCGTCATTCGCGCGTCTTGTCCAAACTGGTGTTTATTAAAGTAGTTGTATTTTTGTATCACAATAACGTTAATTTAATTTTTTTTAGTGCGTTTAATCAGCAATACATAATTTGTAATTTTTGTACTGTTGTCCACCCTGTAATAGATAGAAGCAACTTGTGATACATTTTTGGACTCAGCTCGGCCAGGGTCATCCGAAAATTGAAAAAAAAATGTAGTGTTCCATTTAAAAAAATCGGTGGTGGCGTCATTACTCGAAGGTGGGACACCCTGTATATTAAATTAGTATGTGACAAAATAGTAAATCGCAATCAAAAATTGACCTGTCTCGGGAATTTTCAATAATATTGTTCATTTAGCTAATAATGAATTTATGCGTCACTTTATGGACGCACTGTACATATTCGTCATAACGATAGTTAAACTTGCATACTCCTTTAAATGGTATCATTTAATTGCAATTATTAGCTTATTCCGTTATAAAATTGGGCGAAGGAAACAATGACACTTTTTATTTGACACAAAAACGTTTATTTTGAATACGATTTAAAATGTTATTTTCAATTGTAATGATAACTGTTCCCCAAGTTCTATAAAGTTCCCTGTATCTAGTTTTTCACCTATCACAGTTCTTCACTTTCCCGTAATTCCAGATTTAATGTGTTTTTATTTCTTGTATTTTATTGTTCATTTATTGTATTTTATTTCTTTCTTAAGATTGGAATGCCTAGTAATCATCAGATTAATGAATGCAATACTGGGTGTCCCCAGAGATTTCTGACCCATTTTGATCGTAGATATCTTTTGACACAGCGGACTTAGAAGGATCCGGTTTTCGCAAGTCGATTTAGTATTCCAAAAAGGTTTTTTGGTACTAGGTTAAATACTTGTTACTTGTCCTACAGGGTGTTTCTGAAATGTGGTAAAATTCACACTATTCTCGCTACTATTTTAAATGCAATACCTATATCTGTTTACACCAAATAAAAAGTAATCTTCCGCTTTCCAAAAATGTATAGTTTGTTACACTTGGTATGGGTATTTTTAAAATATGGTCAACTTTAACATTAATATTCACCACTATTTTGAATGCAACACCCTATATGTTTATGTTTAGCCAAACAAAAGCTGCATTCTTCCACTTTCCAAGAATGTATGGTTTGTTACACTTTACTTTCAAACTTTTCTTTGGTGTAAACATATGCCGAGTGTTGTGTTCAAAGTAATGGCGATTTTTTACATTGAAATTGATAATTTCCAAAACTGCCTGTAGTGCAAGTAACAAGTTTTTAACATAGTACGAAAAAAACTTATTGAGAAAGTAAATCAATTGGCGAAAACCGCATCCTTCTAAGTTCTCTCCGTGAAAAAATATATACGATCAAAATGAACCTGTGTGAACCTGGCAACCAACTTAACGGAAACCGACTTCACTTTTTTTCATTCGATTGTACCCGTTTGTACCACATTCAATTTCGTTTGTACCTTAAAGGGGCGGAAATGGCAGGGGGGTGGCAAAATGACTGGCAACTGACTTCACGCAATAGCATTTTTTCATTATGCATTCGATTGTACCCGGTTTGTACCCGTTTGTACCGCTTTTTATTTTGTCTGTAACTTAATGGGACGGAAATGGGAGGGTGGAAAAATTGCTGGCAACTCATTTCACGCAATATATTTTTTCCTTTTGGCATTCGATTGTACCTAATTTGTAATCGTTTGTACCGCGTCTTATTTCGTTTGTACCTTCAGAGGGCGCAAGATAGCCCACATATGAAAAATTGTATACTGCGTAAGTTAGTCGCCCATCGTCGAATGTTCCGTTTGTGCCACTTCAAAATCGTTTGTACCGCCTTGAAAACGATGGCACGCCTTCATATAACTGCTCTGCACTGACTTGAAAACGATAGCACCCCTTCGTAAGATTGATTATTTCGTTTGTAACTCCTTAAAATCGTTTGTACTCCTAAGAAATCGTTTGTACCGCCTTGGAAATGATAGCACGCCTTCCTATTATTGATTATTTTGTTTGTACCCTCTTAAAATCGTTTGTACCCCTACGAAATCGTTTGTACCGCCTTGTAAACGATAGCCCGACTTCCTATTATTGATTATCTCGTTTTTTACCCTCTTAAAATCGTTTGTACCCCTACGAAATCGTTTGTACCCCTACGAAATCGTTTGTGCCGCCTTGGGAAACGTTAGCACGCCTTCCTATTATTGATTAATCGTTTGTACCCCCTTAAAATCGTTTGTACCCCTACGAAATCGATTGTACCGCATTGGAGACGATAGCACGCCTTCCTATTATTAATGAATCCTTTTATACCCTCTTAAAATCGTTTGTACCGCCTTCGAAACGATAGCACGCCTTCCTATTATTGATTAATTCGTTTGTACCCTCTTAAAATCGTTTGTACCCCTACGAAATCGTTTGTGCCGCCTTGGAAACGATAGCACGCTTTCCTATTATTGATTAATTCGTTTGTACCCTCTTAAAATCGTTTGCACCCTTATTAAATCGTTTGTACCGCCTTGGAAATGATAGCACGCCTTCCTATTACTGATTAATTCGTTCGTACCCTCTTAAACTCGTTTGTACTTCAGTACACTTGTACGGTTGTACGTAGGCATGTGCGAGATCTCGATCTCGATTACCAACCCATTTTGAACGTAAAGTGTAACAAACGATACATTTTTGGAAAGCGGAAGATTGCAGCTTTTATTTGGTGTAAACATATATAGGGTGTTGCATTTAAAAAGTAGCGAATTTTACGTTGAATTTGACCATATCACAAAAACATAAAAAATCTTTTTGAAATACTAAATCGACTGGCGAAAACCGCATTCTTCTATGTTCGCTCTGTCAAAAGATATTTACAATCAAAATGGGTCAGAAATGTCTGGGACATCCGGTATTATCTACTACATTATAATAACGACGTGTATTCCATGTGGCATACATATTCTATTGTTTCACAAAAGACGCAAAACAAGTGAATAAACATCAACCCGGTGGCATCGATGTTGTCTTTAACTCTTTTACCATTTAACACCGCAAATTCGCGCGGAGGTTGGTGAACCGGCCGTTGCCAAATTTAAATGCAAAGTTTAGTGACATTGTTCGCGGTGCGTGCTTATTTTTATTTGGAGTGTAAAGACTTTCGACTTATTATTTATATCTGTTGTGGTTATTTTAAGAACCAAATACATTTCCATATAAATTAGCGACTGGTTTTGCCCATATGGCAAGGTTGCCCTAGTGAAAGCATGCAACCAGTGCTCGTCTTCAACCTGTGGCAAGGTGGTGGCAACTTTGCGAACTAGCGGTATCTGACGAGTTGAAAGTTCGGCTAATGAAAACATGTCCATTCAAAGGACATATGCACTCAGAAATGTAAAAATTTGTAGGTCGGTTCTTCGTTATGAAGAAATACTATACTTCCACTCCACAATGGGTACGTTGCAATAAAATGAGAGTAGATACTTAATACTCCGATCTCAAACTATAATAAACTGCTCTTTAAAATTAGCGTAACACTTTTAGATTATCGCCATTTGTGTTCTATTCGAGTTAGAGACTTGCGATTTATAAATTTCGGTAGCTTCTAGGGTTGGTTTTAATGTCCACAAGTTGCTATGTTGTGACTTAAACGGTCCGCCAGTCTACCCCAACAACCAACCCCATGTCGAAAAATGTATTCGCAAGATTTTGACGGCACTTCAGAGACTTACGATGTGGACTAAGAAGGACGCTGTCAGGTAAAAACTCCATCTCAACACACATTAAGACCTCTTCAATAGGTTCTGTGCATTTGGTCGCTGTCCCATCTCTTCATCCCATTTCCAGACCTCGTAAACCTTCCCTTTGGATTTACGCTGGGTTTTGCGTGATTTGACCTTTGTTGGGCGAATCCGTTAATCCTAATGCTGACGAATAAATTGGTGAGGGGTGTGCCACAACTTGCTTTCACCCTTTGACAACTCAAGTACGCCTTTCTTCCACACCTCCACATGTTTGAGTGGGTAATTTGGACGAGCAGTTTATATCACATGAATATACATTATCAATTCATATTATGGGATAACAAAACATCTTCTCTTTCCTCACCTTGTGTACAGCAAAAACACCATCAGACAAATTAACATAGATGAGGATTTATTTTAATCATACATATATTTTGACGAGTTATTGTTTTATTGAGTTATTGTGTATACAAAATAGGTTTACAGGCAAACAGACATATTTTTTTTCGCTTAAACTTAAAATCTCGACGTTTAAGAACAGTTAAAGCATATCTAGCCAAAAACGATTTTTAAAAAATTGTTCATCATTACTATACTTCCACTCCATTACGTGGATGTGGAAGTAATTAACTGGTCCTAATCACCTAAACAATTACCTGAGAACTTACATTGTCCCTTGCGCTGAGTCGTTAGAAACGAAACAATAAGAGTAACATTTATTGAGTTCCTACTATCAGTCTGGAGAACCTGTAAATGGAAATGGGAATTTCCATTCAGTGTTTATTTTGGATAAACCTCAAAACGGAATTTTGAAAATATCACCAAAAGTCATGGAATATCTATCCAAGCCAGGTTTTTCTTTTTTTAATTTTCACTAATTCTGGCACTCAAATTAAGAACTTATAAATTGAGCAGTATAATTTTATAATTTGCTTGTTTCTCTCGAAACAATATAATCGTGTTCATTATTATAATCCACTATCCTGACCCAAATCTTATATATCTCCGTGCAGCTTTGTCTGAGCATTTCCTGTCTTGTCGCATGTCGCATCATTATTACAACTTTTCGTTATATTTCACTTTATATTTAATATTCTCGCCGCTTTTGGATCGCTTTATTAATTTACGGCGAATTGGTTACTTTTCTTTTAGTGGAGTCGAGTCCTCCGCCAAGGTCTAATAAGTTACAGTACAACAATTAGATTATTTCAAAGAAAAAGCAGTATGCCTTATGCAAATCTGTTCTCATACTAATAACAGGAAAGTACATTTTCAAGAACTTGTTATTTACAAAATTGTGCATAGGAGTGTAGGTTGAATTCACGAACAGTGTTTTCAGATCTACTTAATATAGTCTATAATATTATACATGGTGTCCCATAATTATGTTAAAAATTAGAGGGTGTGTTGTATAGGTGCTTTTGAGGAGGGTATTTCATATAATTTTTTTCAATTAGAGCCCTCCCTGCAAAGTTATTCTCACATACAAGGCGAGCCAAAAACATGTTTTTAATCTCAGTAACGGAATAAGGTAAGAATTTGAGATTTGGTGTGTGATTTTTAGTAACAGAAGGACATCTTGGAGTATATTTTTATTTTCCATCTACACTCGCACGGTGTTGAAACAAGCAACCCCAACAGGCAATCATTTTTGTATGTTGATTAACACTATAAAAATATACACGATATAGCACAGTTGTAAAACAGTTTTCAAAAAGAACCGTGACGCATCATGCATTTTGCAGTGATAAAAATTAACCCACAAAAAAGTTATGACATGAAAATGAAGAAGGGTTGCTTGTTTCAACCCCATGCGGGTGCAGAGGGAAAATAATAATGTTACCCCAGTATGTCCTTCTGTTGGTAAAAGACACACACCAAATCTCACATTCTTACGTTATTCCGTTATTGAGAGAAAAAAATAAAAACATAGTTTTAGCTCGCCTTTGTAATCGAAAAAGTTTATATGAAAGATATCCTTTAAAATCACCTGTAGAATACACCATTTAAAAGTTTTGGCATAGTTATGTTACACCTTTGTCCACTATGTTACATATTTGTGCGAGTATTACATCTTTTTGCAAAATGTTTACTTAAAATTCTCGATCTACAGTCAGTAGAAAAAAATAACTTGGATTATTCCCTTTATTTTCAGACAGAAAAATAATTTCATTAGTGTACATAATGTATGATTTCCTCCATTCGACTATTGCATATACATATGTATACAAGGTTAGTTTTATAAATGAATACCTCCCTTGATTTAAAAAAAAATAAACCAGTTACATTGCTTTTACGTAAAATTCAGATGATATGAGTTTTACAAAAAATTTAGGGTTTAAAAAGTTAGTTTTTTTGAAATATTGTTCCAAAATTATTTTATAAAGTTAAAGAGTGCAACAAACGCGATGTCAATGTATTCTAGGAGGACTGTTAGCCAGCATTATAAATGCTTCCTCCACAGTGACCCGCTGTGCCCCAATTTTTTTTCCAAATGACACCTTGTATATTTTTTTACCAATCTGTATATATATTCATTATGTTTACTGTTTCCGTGCCTAATTGGAATGGGCACAATATTGATAATATATCGGAACTTATAATAATTATATAATTACACAGGCACACAAAATAAGAATGTTTCAAATTCCGGGTCCAAACCACTTATTCTATATTCTGAATCCGGGGTTAGTTTTGATGGGTTGGCTCGTTATTTCTGCCAAAATAAAAAGAAAAAACGCAAAAAAGTGGCCAAAATCGCAAAAGTTTCGCTTTTTTGTGGGAAAAACCTGGGAGTCGGAATTTTTTTGACTTCAATAACTCATTTTTTATGTTTTTAGCGTTTCCAAATTTGAATTGAGCATCGTTTCCAGTCATGGTACGCACATTGTTTTGTGAAAATGCGAAAAAAAAAAAATGTAAAAAAAAAGATGCAACAGACTGAAGAAATATGCTAAAATATGGCTTTTTGTAAGAATTGCCTGGGAATATATTTTTTTTTACTAAAAGAGCTCATTTTTATGTTTTTTTTGGATTGTTAGGTCTAAATCTGCAGCCTTGATAAGGAACTGAACAATCCAAGAAACATATATAATGAGCTATTTCAATAAAAAAAAATTCCTATTCTCAGGCTATTCTTACAAAGAGCCACATTTAGCGTTTTTTTTTTCACTGTTTTGCATATTTACAATTCTTTCGCATTTTTATAAATCATTGTGCGTACCATGGCTAGTAACGTTTCTGAATTCGAATGTGGCAACCCAAAAAATTAAAAATGAGATTGGAAAAAGGACACTTGCGATTTTGACCACTTTTTTTCATTTTTCGCACTTTCATGAAAAAAATTTGCTCTATATAGTTCACAATAACTCTTAATTCGGATTGGACGACCAAAAAGACATGTGAAATGAATTTTGAACGATGCGATAATTCTGTTTGTCGCCTTCATGATGGTGCAATATTTTTTTCCGTTTTGACAGAGCCAACCCACCAAAAGTATCCCCGGATTCGGATTTAGCGACCCAAAATACGTATTGAATAAGTGGTTTGGACCCGGGGTTTGATTTTTTTTTTACTTTATGTGCCTGTGTTATTAATTTTTCTATGTACAGAATTGATTTTTACAATTTTCGATCAGTATAGGATGTAGGGAAACATTTTATGTGTTGTTTTGTTAAGTTTTTTTTTCGTTAGTCTCTAATTTCAATATGTCACCATAGTGCAAAAGTTATATTTTTTTAGTATTAGTGAATATGACAGATTGGTCTGCAACTCGGACCATCAAGAAGTTTAATGATTGGTATGCTACTCACGCTTTTTTAATTATTATAGGCTGGCACGCGAAATAATTGTTACATAAAAGAGGTGCTGGTACCCGCATATAGGCAAATTAAAATAAAACTTGTTTCGCTACCGAACAGTTATCGTCGGTTTAAAAGTATGCACATTAGACGACCCCGATTGCTATGAATGGGTATTTTTTATTTAGTGCATCACTAGTGCCCCCATCTCATTGTCGCCCGTTGAAGTACATTTTTTTTAAAATTAATTTAGTTGTATTCATTTATAACGTAATTTGGAAGTGGAGGTGCCTTTACCCTGAGGCAAACCTTTACATGAAGTTAAACATTTGTGATGATGATGTAAGAGATGTTAATGTTCAAATCATTGTTTTCATTATATATATGTATCTTAAATCATAACGGTAACATTCACTTGATAGTTCTGGTTACATCATTTATATCGTACAATCACCTTTTTGTTTGTTTTATTCTTATAATTTGGAAGTGAGAAATAAAAATATTAATGTGGATTTATTACTTGGCCTTAGTCATATTTCTTTCATTCATAAATTAGTTTGGTCTATCAACATAGGTATTTGATAGTATGATACATGTACAGTAACATATACATATTGAGGGACCATAACCCATTATTACTGCCATGAAAGTAATGAGTGAAAGAGAAACTTGTGGTATCTACTCCACAAGTATCGAACAAATGGTACGTACGAGGTGTGTAAATTAAGTAATGAGACTGATTTTCATTCGAATAGACTTACAATTCAGTATGGTATCCTTCAAAATAACTTCCTTGGGAAGCCACACAGCGCTGGAGACGGTTCTTCCATTGTTCATAGCAGTGCTGGAATTCATACTGGGAATAGCCTTCAGCTGGTCGGTTACAGCCGTTTGAATGTTCTCTATGGTCCCAAAATGATGTCCTTTCAGATGATTTTTCAATCTCGGGAAGAGAAAAAAAAGTACAAGGTCTCAAGTCAGGCGAATAAAGAGGCTGAGGAGCCACAGGAATGGTTTTACTGGTTAAAAACTCGTTTACTGAAATGGCTGTTCTTGATGTTTGGTCTCACACGCATAACGCAAAACTTTTCGAAGTTTTTCAAGAACCTCTCTGTAAAAGTGTTAATTTACCTACTGTTAGGTCTGGGGACACAAACTCTTTGTGGGCAATTCCCTGGCTATCAAAAAAAACAAATCAGCATGCATTTGATCTTCGACTTGCTCATTCTTGCTTTTTTAGGTCTTGGAGAGCTTGAAGTATGCTATTCCATGCTTTGGCGCTTGATTTCCGGGTCATACTCAAACACCCAAGTCTCATCACCAGTGATGACACGTTCCTTAAAATGGGGATCATTTTCAATCGATTCCAAAAAGTCAAGACACCTTTCCCTCCTGATGTCCTTTTGTTCCTGCGAAAGGTTTTTTGGAACTGTTTTTGCGCAGATTTTTCTCATTCCCAATTCGTTAGTCAAAATCTGATGAACAGTGGTGTGATTCAAATTTAATTCTTCCCCGATCATTCTTGTCGTCAACTGACGATTTTTGACGATTTGAACGCACGATATACTTACCGTATTCTATCGATATTTTCATCGGTTCTTGAAGATGAAGGCCTTCCGCTGCATAGTTCATCTTCAATCGACTCTCTTTTTTCTGAGGATACTTTAAACCACCGAAAAATCTAGGCTCTTGAAAAAATACTGTCTCCGTGTTGAAGATTTGCAAAAGTATTCGTTGCGCTGTGTCCAAGTCTGAAGCAAAATCTGATAGCACACCGTTGTTCAAAATTGTCACAAAGAACAAACGAATGACTCCAACAAGTTCAAACTTGTACCGAAGATGCATTACATGTTAACCTACCTATTTACATACACAAACATTTTTATATACACAACACTCCATCTTTGCAGAAACTTTATTTTTAAATTCCACGTTTTTTAAATATTCTGACTAATAATAAGTTTATTTTTTCAAAAGCTAGTTTTAAATAGAATGTGATTTTATAACTTAACCTATCTCTATTTTGCAACATTTTTCTCAGTGGCCTCAATATATGTCGAAAAAAGATTTCTCTTTCAAAGAGATAGGGGTAAAAAAGATACACCATTGGGATGCTTTTTGCTGATTTGAGTAATTTACGCAATAAAATGAGTACAGTAATAACTCTGCAAGACGACTTACATGTGCGTGTAGTAACTCGCGGTCGTGAGAAGACTAGAAGAAGCAGGACTCAATTCACGAAGACCAGTAAATTCTCTAAAATTGACCACACGGCATAGAAGATGCCTTTTCAATTTGCGCGTCTTTACGAACATTGTATGGTTCAGCAACGGAATAACGTACTCTCTATAGATGAATCCAAATTCTGCTTGCACTCCTGGCGGATTTTTTTGGCGGGTGGCAGGGAAAGGAGACAGAGAAATGAGCGATTTGCAAACCATTACGTGTCCGAGCAAGTGCCATTTCCGGAGCGGTATGTTATGGTATGGACAGGAGAGCATACCATTTCCACTGGCGCACATATGGATCTTATGTTTGCTGATAATGCAGCTCTTAATGTTGATCATTGTAGTTGGTGAGTTGATCAGTGAGATATTTTGGATGATATCCTAGTCCCATACGCTCCATTTATTGACAATAACTTTGTTTTTTTTATGCCAAGCCTCATCCAAGCTCGCACTGTTATTCGCACGAATATCTCGACGGAGTTGGAATTGAACGTTTGGACTGGCCAGCAAAGCAGTCCAGAGTGTAATCGAATTATACAGAACCTGAGAATTGCATCAGGGCAAGAATACCAAGCCATTCCACGGGCAAAAATTGAGGTGCTGATTAACTCGTGCCTCATCGCTAACCAAAGCAATTAGGGTTAGAGGTGGTCACGCCCGTTACTAAAAGCATTCTTTTTCGTTTATTTTGTTATTGGTTTTGATTTGGCTTGTTCGTTGACGTTAAATAAAAATGAAAATGTTTTTAAAAAACAAACTTACAATTAGTCAAAATAAAATGTGAGAATTTTTTAAAAAATTCATTGGATTTTCAAAATTTATTAGGATTTTTTCTGGTGAGTGTACTTTGATACCTTCTGTCCATTACTTTCTGTAGTGCTATAATTTTCGGTATTGGGATCTGACGTGTGGGCGGTAATAACACAATATGGCGTAAAATATCTTCCGTTTATATATACGTCCAATACTCCAGGAAATTTTTATTTATTGTTAAAATATGGAAATCATTTGTGATTGGGTCTTACAAGGAATTGATGAATGTACGCATTTAAATTATTTCCTGCTGCACTGCCACAATTTATTATATAACAATGATCTTTATTTCAACTTTTACAACGTGGAAGAAATATTTCAATACACATAGCGTATCTTTTATATTATAAAAAGAGGATCTAATGTCTATGTAAAGCAAAGCTGCAGATGACAGAGTATTTTAATGCTTAGTGCTTACTACTTTGACTGCGAAATGTCGTACCAGCCAATGTCATATACCAACATTTCCAATAAATACATTGATATACATACATACATATATCATTTCTGTCATATATTTTTGCTCATATGATTTTAATTAAATATTTCCCTGGTTATTGAAATTGTAATTTTAACCAATTTAAATTTTAAGAACAAATAAACATTTAAAAGACTCATTTATAAGAAAGTCATTTAATTCAGTTTTGCAATGAGTGTAACATTTTTATACATTTCAATAATATCTTTAAAAAATGACTATTATCCGCCGTCAACAGCCACAGGTCCTGATGTCGACCTTATTGGATCTCACGAGTGTGATATATGTATGTACTCTATTTCCATTTTAAATTGAAAATAGGTAGAAAAAAGCAAGGTTGTCAGATATATTTTCTAAAATTGCTAAGCTCACTATACAAGTATACTTCATACTTCAGTAAACTGTTAGTTCGTGACGTTCTTATAAAGCTAGTTTGGAAATATTTAAAAAAAATACATAGATATAAATTTATTAGTTAGCATTAAAATAAAGCGTTTAAAATTGCTGGAAAAAATAATTATAAATTAAAACAACTTTATGTATGTTACTATACTTAAGAAAATTTTGAAGAGCCGGCAACGCGATGCCAGCAACACCGATGCCGGCAACCAGCAAATGCCGACCAGTATACTATAGGATTGCTTTATATGTAATACATCCAAATACTCATTCGGTCCACTGTGCCATAAAATTTTTACGACGTCGTTAAAATGATTTACGACTCTAGAAATTCCACGTGTTTAAGGCGCCAGTGACGTGTATTTCAGCTAGGTTTATTAACACAGACAATTTTTTGAGATTGTCTGGCTAAATGAGCATTATTTACAGAAAATTATATTACAAATATTAAGAGTTTTGTATGCAGGCTAATTTTAATGTCTTATATTGATTTGAATGAAAAAAATTATTTCACAATTTTCGAATTTATAAAAAGATATATGCACGCCCATGGAATCATAAAGTTGCACCGCTTTTTTTGTTCCCCAGGCGTATTTATCATTTTCAATTAAAATTAGAAGGACTATACATATTTATGTATATCGGGATATGTGATTTCTGTCGCTGAATAACAGTGAAAGGGAAGGGATATTCTCATTCTACCATACCAATTTTCATTCAATACCTTAAACCTTACCCAACCTTAAAATTTCAGTAGTGTCTGATCCAAAAAAGAGGCCCATAATTCCTCTTTTGCGAGCTCCT
Organism: Aromia moschata; assembly: GCA_029963805.1. NCBI lineage: Eukaryota > Metazoa > Arthropoda > Insecta > Coleoptera > Cerambycidae > Aromia > Aromia moschata. The sequence continues at coordinate 206,017 of JAPWTK010000481.1, read as the reverse complement.
TCCGGATTGTGGAACCCCTTAAAAAGGGGCCGAATTCTAAATCGTTAAATATTTAGACAATCGCGTACGGTTCGCCCAAAATTTATTCTCGAACTTCCATCCCAACACAGCGGCAGTCATATAAAATAATGTCATATAAAATTTCCACCTCTTGTTCGGGGTATCGCGATACGAGAAACGAGAACTTTTATGAAATGCTCGGGGGAGGGGGGGGGGGGTTTAACAAAAAATCGTTAATAATGGAGGCAATTCATCTTCGCGGCTGTATCTGAACTTGCGAGGGAATGTTACGTAATAAATCTACTCTTGCGCTGAGCATTGTAACGGAAAGGAATATTTATATTTCTAAGGTACGCGCTTAAGGGTGAGTCTAGGTCATCCAATCCTGGGATCCCGGGATTCCGAACATTTTCAATACCGAAATTCCCGGGAAATGAAGACTTCAGTCCCGGGATTTTCGGGATTCATTTACGAAGCACTTTACATATTTTACGTTCTACTAGCCTGTTACCGACACTACGTGGGTTCACACTTTTTGAAAAAGGGAGCAATCATGGAAGTTACCTTCAAATGGTTTATGAGTTTCTTTTAACAATTAAGCCCACAAGTATCGAATCAAAGAGGGTATTTTCTGCAGCAGGAGCTCTCTACACAACATTCAGATCCTCACTTGCTGACGATACGTTAGATAAAATTGCCAGTATGAGGTCATTTTTCAAAAACAAAGGCAGAGAAAAAATAATTTTTTTGATCTTGTTTTTTTTTTCATATAAATTTGTTGATTGCTTTTTTTTAACTTTGTTTACTTAAGAAATAACATGGGTTTCTGTTTTAAACGTACACAATCTGAGTACAATGTTATATTAAGAAAATAGAGGAAATATTGTTTGGGTTTAATTTATAAAATATTTATTATACATTATTTTAGAAATCGAGATTTCTGAGATATCTCTATTCCGGGATTCCCGATAATCCCGGGGTCCCGGGTTCAGTCAAATTAAGATCCTGATTCCCGGGATTGACGTTTCCCCTCCGGGATTGTATGCCCTAGTTGAGTCCCATGAGATATAATTCCCACAACTTCCAATAAACTAGATCTAAATACATAGAATCCACTCCACTAGATATAAATGCATAGCCTTGTTTTTCCCACAAAGGTCTACAATACTACCTTGTAAGTTTATTGGTAATCTCGAATGACCATGAGTTCTAATTCCTACAGCAAGTATCATATTTACCATTAGTCTGGTTTTATACGACGCCAGTGTGTGGTCTTGTCATCAGAGCACGTAGGTTAATAATAGATTCGAGGACCGGGCTTAACGCGACTGGAATATTGTTATAACGAACCATCCAAAAGAAGTCATCAAATCTGGCTATGAACGAGAGAAATACAAATAGCAGTTATACTGCAGCTCGAAACGAAACATTGTTGTCGTCAAACTTTTTGCTAAATGACTGTCACAATTGTAAAATAAATAATGGCTGTCCATAATATAACAGCATTGACAATTAAATAACCTTATAAATTTAAGATCAAGAATAGAAATACGTCTTTTTTTTGGTCGGCCAACTTTGATGACTTTTTTTTGTATTAGTTAATCTGCGCTGATCGATTCATCATTCGTGTGCATGAAACGTCGAATAAGTTTGTAAAAATGTCGGGACAGCGTCCATCGCATGTTTATGGTGGAGCGTTGGATAAACAATTTTGCGGAACTGACCTTTAATGACAGTGAACTGCGTTGTACCGTGTGTGACAGTATACTGACGTGGTACATAAAAACCAAAATGTTTTTCAGCATGTTGCTACAGACAAACATAAAGCTCATCTATGGTGAGCGAGTGCGCGAGACAGACAAATACGATTTAATTCGGATTTAGTCAAAATGATGGTAGCGTGTAATATTCCATTCGCCAAATTAGATCATCCCGAGTTGAGTTCAAGTTATCCAGAACGCTGTGAGTGGAAAGTACGCGAAGTTAGTTTACCTGCAGAAACAACTGTTAGACGATTTTACATAGCACCACTGTATGAGGACAAAAAAAAATATCGTCTCGGAATTGCACGATAAACCTATATGGCTTAACGTTGACGAAACAACGGATATTAAAGGACAGGACATACCTAGCGTAGTGGTTGAGGTACTGAATGCGGCAAAAGCCATGAAAGTGCATTTGAGAGCTTCAAGGACATGTACTAATTTAATCCACGTCACATGTTTGGCACACGGGCTTCACCAAATTGCCGAAACTGTTACTCTAGTCTTGACAGCCTTGAATGTGATACAGCTATTTGTGAAAGCAACATCCAAAAGAAAAACGTTTTCGGATGTTCTACCAACAACGCCACTACCAGCGTAACCTATTGTGACTCGTTGGGACACGTGGCTATTTTAAGAAACAGGCGCTAGAGCTTAACTCCTGAGTATATGGAACAGTTATTGATAACACAGCCACACAAAAAAAAGTTTCTGACCTGGGGGTTCCACTATGTGTACTAGATGTTTTTGAGGTCGATGAATCCGAATCCGTCAGATTCATCCAAGCACGTCCGGGTTCGGCCATAACCTCAAAAACCACCCTCAAATTTGCTATATCAGTTAAAACCACCACACCCTATGGCTCCGAAACCTCATAATCCTATAATACAATAACCCAATGGTTGTACATTACGTTGGATTACGGCATGTACATGTACATATACAATCGGAGTTATGGCATTCCTAGATTCATTAATTTATTTACAGATTTATTCATTTATAGATTTTTTTTATGGTGTATATTAGCTTGAGAACTGTAAAATCAGTTTCATTGTGAGAGATTGCGTTACATGATTACAGCATCGAGTTATAGGGTTATGTAGTTATGTGGTTATGTGGCTGTGGGGTGATTGGGTTATTGTATTATAGTTTCATGAGGATTAAGAGCCATAGGATTTGTGGTTTTACGGATATGGTGAATTTCAGAGTGTTTTTTGAGGTTATGGCCGAACTCTAACGTGCTGGGATAAAATTGACCCCGGATGCAGATTCAGCGACCCCAAAAACATACAGTACACATAGTTAGACCCCCACGTCAGAAACTTTTTTTACCGGGTTTTAGGGTTATGTGATTATGGGGTTATGTGGTTATGTGGCTATGGAGTTATTAGGTTGTGGGGTCAGTTGGTTATTGTATTATAGGGTTTGTGGTTTTACGGATATAGCAAAATTGAGGGTGTTTTTTGAGGTTATGGCCGAACCCAGACATGCTGGGATGAAACTGACCCCGGATTCGGATTCAGCGACCCCAAAAACATATGGTACACATAGTGAGACCTCCAGGTCAGAAACTTTTTTTGTGTGGCTGTGTATTTTATGGAAGCTCAACGGGCAGTACGGACAAATTATAGTATCAGTTACCGTGTGTATGCAAGTTCTGTGTCTTGTGATTATGGTTCCTTTGCCTATTAGTTGGGCTACAACAATCACCATCATATGTATTAAGTAAGACCTGTTTAACATTTCGGAACGCAGGAGTGGTATCCTGGAGCCCTGCTAAAACACGGATTTATTATTAACTTCCGAGCTCTACTTATAATAAGTAATATTGTGTTGTAACAGTGGTATTAGCTTTTTATATTCACTGTATTTACCTTTTTATATTACACTTATCAATATTTGCTGAATACTTTTTAAGGACGCCCTCTGTTCTGATAATAGAATGCTATTGTTATTATTCTTTATACATTTTTTACATCAAGAATAAGAATGTATGTAATTCTCTATGCATAAACGCAATCACTGATCGTGATTATTAGTTAAAATAGGTTAATTAATTATCGTCATTACGTTATTGCAAATACTGTGATTGTAGTTTTTTATTTCGCATTGCTAATTAGATAATGTTTACATGTAGTTATATAAAAATGTAATATAATCTACTTACTGCAAGCCTACCGGCATATAAAAACAGCCAATATGATACCTTAAATTTCGTGGAAATTTGATCTTGTGAGAATTAAATATCGTAGAAATTAAATATGGTGGGAATTATGTCATACAATCTGACATCGGAAAATTCGGAAATCTCTCGGAATTCTTGGGGTTAAGATATCGTGACATGATTCGTGTTTAGATAGGAATAAGTAATGTTAAGAACAATTTCTTCTTTTGAATGAACCAAAAAACAAAACACTAGTAAAACTAATTATCGATTGGGGAAACTAATTACGGCGTGTAGGTCATATGTCATAAAAGTCATATGGATCGGAAAAGTGTGCCAAAACGCAGGGTCGCACTCGTAATTGGACATGAGTACCAAAAGACAGGAGACCAAAACGACAGGAGTAATGTACACAGTATCGCTTGTGTCATTCAGAAACACCGACTGTTTTCAGTGCTTGAGCGTACGTTGCCACAACCAGTAGTCTTTATGCACTTCTCGTTAAAACGTCTGAAAGTGAATATTGCCGACTACGTTCCACGAAAGGCTACATGCACAAAACATTATGCAAAAATCAAACCGAAATTCCTTTTTTTCTAACATTACCATTAATATTTTGTTGATGGATATTCGAATCTAGATGTCTTTCAGAGTCTCAGCGTCTAGGAATTATATATCGAATGTTATATTATATATGTTGAATTGTTATTCATTCGCATCAAGTGTTTTTTCTCATTTTGTTTAAAAATACGAGTATTCATAAACCTTACTTGTAAGGCTATTGTAGAATACTGAAAATAAACATATTAAACATGTATTTATTGAATTAAATATTAGGTAGGTATTTAAGCTGCAGACCTATTTCGGGGGTTTACTGCAAAAAATCGTCCATATTTGACCAGACTAGAGATATCTGAACTACTAAGCCAAAAATTAGTAGAATAATTCGAATAATTACAATGCAATTTGCACTGCCATTTGAATGAACTTTTTAGTTTTTCCTAAACTGAATAGTTTGATGAAAAAAAAAAACAGATTTTTCCTTTAAAAAAATGTTAATGTCAGATATCTCGCCAATTACCTTTTCCGACTTAACGGACTTTTGCAGTAACCCCACAATTTATAAAATGCTTAAATTCAACTAAACCCTAGCAACACTAGAGTTGTGTCAACTGACAGCCTAGTATGTATGTTGGCCTTTCACGCCAGGGGTTCCAGTTTAGTTCTGAGACAAACTAGGTTTGGTGGGTTCGATTCCCAGATAAGTCGACTGAGTGTTTGTACACATTGTATACCAAGGTCCAAGTGACAGTAACGTATACTAACCCTTGTCTTGTTAAGACAAGGGTTAATAACAAAGAATAAAGACGGTAAAAAACCATTGTTAACTGATTAACTAGAATGAACGTCTCTTTTTCCAGATCATCAGGCGGTACCATCTCTAACCGAATTGGCAGCGAAATGCGTCGCGTCCCACATTCCCTTCGAATTGGTGGAGCACGTCTATCCGCCGGTGCCGGAACAGCTCCAACTCAGGATAGCGTTCTGGAGCTTTCCCGACAACGAGGAGGACATCAGGCTGTATTCGTGCCTCGCCAACGGGTCGGCCGATGAGTTCTGCAGGGGAGAGAACCTCCATAGGAACCACATGGTCAAAGATCCCCTTCAAATCGGTGAGTACACATATGTACATATACAAGCGGTTGGTTTCAAAACCTGCTCCTCGCTCAGCTGCGCAATTTGTACCCTTAAAAAACAGGCTTCTCAAATTATTGTATGGGGGGTGACTAGAGCCTAGTTACAATAGAAGCTAACAGAACTAGAAGCTATGGGATATTTATACGACAGTATTCATATAATACTGTCATATAAATATCCACTAAAAGAAAATGTCAGGAATAAGAAGATGTCGTGAAAGATATAATGTGTCCTATTGATAAATATATCATTTTGTATTGCAGCTTCGAAATTATAAACAAATTTCTGACCACGCCAATGGATTCTACAGAAAAAGTTGCACTATTTCCTGTATTTGTTTTTTTTATGTTTGATTAAATAAAATAACCCCTGTGAAGTAAACACCTAACAGTAACATTTGTTAAGTTTTGTTGCGCATTCATTTGTCCATTATTTAGATTATAAAAAAATAGCAATGTATTTCATAATATTCAACACCCTGTATATCAATAACCACTCACTTTAAAAGCTATGCTGAATAATATACATATTTTTTAATGACATGACTCATATATGTATTTGTTCCCGGACTACCGCCCCTTCCTCTACACCATTGTGCACAATACAAACAGCGCGTTGAATGGCGAATAGTCTACTATGGATTGGTAATAATGTGAATAGTCCACCACATAAAATTTCAGGCAAAAAATCTTTTTCCGTTCACGAGACATTAAAAAAACATTGATTTTTTAAATTTTTAACACCCTGTAGGAAAAACGACGAGGGTAATTTACTAATATCAGTTCACCTGTTTACACCTGGCAACCCCGTATACGGCGGCAAAAATGGTAGGCAACCTTACTTTGACGTTTTATGTACATCTTTGGTTTTCGAATGGTACTATTTTTTTTAAGAAAAAGAATGACCGTAATGACCACAAAAAATTGCATTGAATAATTTTTAATTAAAAATAGCCTTGCGCGGATATGGCGCGGCAACCCTAGCACATTGTATTGATTTATACATTTTATTGTATAAAATATATATTTAATTAGGAAAAAGGATGAGGGAGGTCGACTTAGGTCGGGATCTTATTAGGAATCACTTTGTATAAGAATTAATTTGCACATTGCAAAGCAAGACAATTTAGCAAACAATTTTATACCGAATTTACACTTTACCGAATCTTTCGCCGAATTACCGCAAACGATAAATTACTGTGTCTTAAATGTGTTTACTAAAACATCGTCGGGAATATCGAAAAAAATATACTCATTTTTTAGACTGTGTATTTATAGAAAAAACAACTACGAACTATATATGCATTGTCTCAGTGTTGTTTACTTACAAAATCTCATTTTGTAAGTAAAGTAAGACCAGCGATATCTTTGAATCGCATTTTTTTCAACAAATACGAAAGTAATGTAGGAGAAATAGCGAGCAAATGATGAGTTGTTGAGATTGAATTGTTGAGACGATTTGTTGGATAAGACGTTCTTTTTTCGCCGCAGATAGACGGTGAATATAGGTGTTAAACGTCAGGGTATTTGGCACATCCAAAAGACATCCCAGTCACGAACATAAAAATCGTTTTTCTGCCACCTAATGCCACATCCAAAGTGCAACCCTTAGATCAGGGTATGATCAAAGTGGTCAAACAAAATCACAGGAAAAAATTACTCCAGCGGTACTTGAGAGACATGGATGGAGAAATTCCAACCAAAATTAATGTTTAATACTCTACATTTTATTACTGCTGCTTGGGATGAAATTGACCCACTCGTTACAAAAAAACTGTTTTCGGAAGGCGGCATTCGGATTTTCAGGCGAGACAGGTACCACTGACAGCACACCAACAGAAACTGGGGAAATTCTCCAAAATTTCCCCGATTATGCGACAGTGGATGACGCCCTTGTAACTAGCAACACTCGCACTATTGATGACATGATCGCCGACGCCACCAGCGACCCTGTGGGGAGTGAGAGAGAAGAAAGTAACTCTGAAGAAGAGGACGTGGGCGATCATTCCCCAACACCTACAGTTTCTGCTGGCTTGCAAAACGTGGGCGAGCCCAGAAAAGTTATATCCACCCTGGAAAATGCAGAGGACATGCTAATTTACATTAACGGAATTGACAACTTCCTCTCCACACACGCTACCATGAACCTCAAACAAAGTACCCTTGACAGGTTTCTCTCTGGTCAGTGAGTAAGGAGTGTACATACATATTATTCATGTGAGTATTTATCACATTCCTGTACGAGTTTTATGAATTTTAATAAAATTTACGTTCCAATTTTGCATCATTTTCTTTTTTCGAGCATTTTGAGATTTTTTTTACTTTCCCGGATAAGACGCTTTGCGCAGGTCTCTTAAAGAGCGTCTTAACGAAGTTTTACTGTATGTATGTAAATTTCAGCTGCTGATAACCTCGCATAAGACCATTTTTTGACAGTTTTGGAGAACGACTCGTTGGAAATTGCAACATCAAACTCCAATATCTCCACTAGAACGAGGACTTGAAATCTAAATTCTATTTATTTGCACACGTCGCTTCGGGAGCAACATATGTACAAGCAGACTCCTTCGGGAGCCTTTGGACCTAGTACCTACTTACCGGGGAGATCCTTTAAAAAATGGGGGGGGGGGGGGTAGTAGAAATTTTCAGATTCCTTTCTGCATCTCGCATAAATAATTACGAGACGAACAAGCGAAAACAATAGACGAGCAATCACAAGCAAACGATCTACAGCGAAAAATCTCAAATATCAAAAATGGAGATGGGGGGTCCAACTTCACAGAGGTGACGCTGCTATTACAATCTTACGTCTGATGTTCACAAAGCGTACAGGAACAGGGAAAGAGACGATTAATGTCGCAATAACAGTCGACAGTTGTAGTAATAACAATAATAATTGTCTTCTAGAATTTTAAGATTTTGAAATATTCTTAATAGAGCATGAAATATCTAGGAAAGTTAACACTTTCCTTTTGTTAGGTAACATCTGCAAGGCGACGCCTCTAATAGTCTAATTATGTACCTAATTAAAGAGCGCAAATGAGTAGCGGAGTACGTGCCAGAATATTCAATTTTCGTTTTATTCCATAGTTATCAATGTAAAGAGCACATAACGGTATAGCACTTTAAAAGGAACATCAGCCGTGAAGCATAAAACATTAGTTTAAAAACGAGATATTTATTTAACGGAAAGAAAGTGACGATACATGCGCGATAGATTTCGCAGTTGCATTAAAATATTAAGATATTTATAAACTTTAGCTAATAATTAAATTTATATAAGAAAATAAATTTAAACATGATTATTTTTTCCTTATTCTGAATATATTTAAATTACCGTGTATTTTTAATTTTCATTATGTCATAATTTCTGTACACGAGAACAAATTTACTCGTATGTTGTCCTTAGAATTCTTAATTCTATGTATGTTTTTAGAAATGTGTCTTTGTCAGTCTCTAGAAATCCTGAAGAAGCATGAACAGCAAGTCATTAACGGAAGTACAATTGAGAACGGTCGTAAAAACCTCCATAATCATGTTTTTTTTGTTAATTTTACTTATCGCCAACTAAATATTTTAAAAGTTTCGAACACAGTTGCCCTGAACTGGAATTGCACAACGCATCACTATGCCCCCTCTTGGGTTATCTTTACTTTAACTTTATCGATAAGAAATTGAAAATATGCGATATACATTTGAAAAACATTTTTATTTGCCATCTACTCTTTAACCCAATACCCTTCCAGTATGACTGTTTAGTTTTTTTTTAAATATATACAGGGTTACCGGTAATTCGACCAGTTCCCTTTAGGGGGTAACAGTAGAGATGATAAGCAGTTATATGAACCCCTAATGCATTATATAAAAGTTTTTGAGATATTTGAACTTGAATTTAGAAAGAATATAACAAAACAAGAATTTGTTGAATATTTCCCCAAAAGGGTGGACTCGCAAAGGAGGACCAATTCCGTGGCCTCCTCGAAGCCCTGACTTGATTCCTATGGATTTCATATTTGAGGTCATATGAAAACAATTGTGTATGAAACCCATTTTAACACAAGATATGGACTAAGGGAGATAATTATTGGGGCTGCTAAACGGATGCAGGATACGGTGACTAAAACCGAAATCTGAAAGAGGGTTCACACCTGTATGCGTAACTGTGTGCTAAACTTTGAACCAGACTAACCTCAGTAAAAACACTCCGGGGATGCTTAGATTTAATGGATACAATTTATTTTTCCAAACATTGTTAGCTACTCTATTCAACCGATGTCTATAACTCCTGTGATTTTTTTAAGTAATAATAATTTCTAATTCGTTGTGAGGCTATTAGAATAATGTTTTTGCGATAATTTAGATACATAATGTTTTAGAGGAAGTTTCAAATATAAAGACATTTTTGTTGTTGACATTTTACAAGGTTGTTAGGCGATTGGGTACATTTTGCTGTAGCACGTCAAACATTGTAGTTATTTTTCATTTTAAATAGAATTTATTTGGTTGGAATGTCTTTTAACTGAATATATTAATAAATATATCAGAAAGAAATCGTACTCTTATTCCTATCCGATTTTCGTATTAAAGTCGATTTTTTTTGAATATTCACAAAAGTTGAAAATCTCATAAACCATAAACTTTGGTATGCTGTATATGACTGCTTATCATCTCTGCTGTCATCCCCTAAAGGGAATTGGTCGAATTATCAGTAACCCTGTATATAATTCGCAAAAAAAACCAAGTCTCATAGACAAGGTTTTCACACGATTTTAGGTAAACATTTGGTGGATATCGTCAGAAGGACAACACAGTTATGTGCACGTATTCGCATAAAAGTGAGGCTTCCCTCCAGTCGTTAGAGAGAAGTGAGCATGCACAACCGGTCGGTGCATTGTCTTGGCTGAAGGTCAATTCAGTAGCAAAATACGATTTGAACTGGTTTTCCACAAATCTGTGAAAACCTACATTCTTTGTCGATTCGACGGGAAATCCGAACTGCTGTCAGATTAATTTACCAATTTTTTCAATGTATTCCCTTCGTTCTTACCGCTCCATACAACTTTTCCGTTGTTGAAGCAGGGGAAGTTCGCTTCTGTCAGCTGGTTCACCCCGCGCGACGATCTTGCGTCGCCTTTCGACGTCCTCTTTAAAATAAAAAAAGGGGGAGGGGGGAGTATGGTATTTCCAAACGGGTCGATTTTGCAAAACACCCAGAGAGCAGATAGGCCGTCATTTCTTGGTGATTTTTGTTGGTTTTCCACAAATCTGGCGACCATTCTTTGACGATTCGACAGTTACGATCTTCGCGGATTAATTTACCAATTTTTTATTTCTCCTTTTTTTTTTGACGTTGAGGGCCATCCGGTGGCGCGGATCTATTTATTATCTATTATTATTACAAAATCTATTTATTAAAACCAATGGCACATTAAAGTATAACATTCGAAGAATATCGTGTAAAATTTTCATGAAAAAATATTCAAAAATACGGCAATGACAGCAATTATTCGGAAGCGTCTCGGAAAAATATACAATTGCGGTGTTCATCATCATAACTCGGTGCTGGATCATCTGAAATTAAAAAATCAAAGTTCTTTCGTTAGATAATCGTTTTCCCCGGGTAACGCTGGGAGGGTTTTTCGAAATTTATATTTTTCACTTTTTGGGAACACTTGAAGTGAAAAACGCGATTTTTGCGAAAACAATCGGCTAATTTGTTACTGTAAAATAAAAAAATATCAATAAATTTGAAAAAAAAAACTAACTCCAGCGTTACCTCGTAAATTATGTGCAGAAATAGTGTTCAAAATTTCAAAAGGATCGGTGCAGTAGTTTTGTAGTTATGATGTACACCGACTTTAAAAACGCGAGTTGTGGGAAAAACGCTGTAAAGTTTTGAACACTAAAAAATTTGGAATAAAACGTTCGTTCATAAGCGAGATATCGGCTTACCTCACACTGAATCATCGATGCCAGGTCCGTAAAGGATGTTGCTATCATCGATGATGTCTAAAGCATCCTTTTACTCCTGTCTACGACGAATCCTGCCTTGCGAAGCAGCTGTCAGGTAAGTCATGTCTGCTGAGTCATGTATGAGGCGCGGTTACTTAATCCGCTGTATCTTCGTTAGTTTTGCTCCGATTCATCTCAAATTTTCACACAATATTCTTGAAAGGTTCTCCATTCAGAAAATCAAATAAAAAACAAAAGTTTAACCCCCCCCCCCCCCTTAAACCGTTTAAACTATTCAAAAACTTGTGTGCGGGATAAACATTCATTCCCGTACACTTCTTTTAACATTGCATAAGCTTCTGTAAAAGTTTTCCTCAGTTTAACAAGAAACTTGAGATTAACCCGTTTCTCCATCTGAACACTTAACATTTTTTCGACGCGTCACTGGTGCGTAGACTAATTCAAACGACTGCTACAGTCAAATTGAGCGACCCACTGGCTTGTCGAGCGAGCTCAGAGTGGGAAAAGTATCACCAGACATAGTTCTGTCGTGACACGCTAGCAGCGCGCTGGTAGCAGCATGAGTTCGGTTATTTAATAGCTACACCTCGTATTTAAGTGACGACTATGAATTCCACCGTAAGTATATGTAAATAACACTCAAGTACCTGTTTCGACCAATATGGAGCTCAAATTCTCTCTCTTCAGTGTTCTTATTTTTGAGTGCTTACTATAAATTTGATTATTAAGGGGTTACACCAGTTTGAATTGTTGAAAATCTCATTTTTTTTTTTTTATAATGTAATATCAATCGAAATGGGACTAAAGGGGTTTATTACACATAAAAAAGGTGTATAAAATAATTTTTTTTTTTATTTTTTTTCTTCCAAACTGGCGGCTATAGAGGCGTTTGAAGTAGCATGTCTTTTTTTAAGAGGTCTGCGACAGTACACATAACAGCTTTCCAGTTGCACCTAAAAAAATAAAAAAATGTTTTCATGTTCTATATTAAATTTAGCAGAGAAGTACGCGATTATGAAAAAAAAATCATTTATCGCAAATTGACGTGGGTTTGAACTTTTTTTTAAAAAAAATTGACTTTTAAACGTTAATAAAAAAACGTAATTGTTAATCAATCTTTATAAGCGTGTGTACTTCTCTTTAAAATCCATCTAAGAAGCTACAGTTAAAATTTCAAGACGATCGGATGAAAATTGCAGACGTTATTTATACTGCCGTGTTCAAAAACACGGTTTTGAGATAATCGCGTTCAATGTTTCAAAACCGATTTATTATTAACAAAACCGATTTATATTAGCGACATCTATAGTTAGTATAAGTAACGTTTATAAAGTACTGACGGAGCTAAGTAACTCCAAACTATTTCGAAGAATCAAAAATAACTTCATAAATATTGCTCTAAAAGTAATTTAAATTTTTTTTTGGCCCATGGTGACTTTTGGATACCATTTATGGGTTGCTTTTACATCATTTAAGCCAATAAAAAAATGTATATTTAAGCCAATAAATTCAATCTGATGTAACCCCTTAAGTTACGACTATGAATTACATCCTAGACAACTGATATAGTTTTGTGCAGTTAATAAAGGCGTCTACAAACTAACCACAAGACTTTTAAATCTCATATATTTTGTTGAGCGTGTAACGCAGAAAACTGCTTAAGAAGAAAATACTTCAGGAGAGAAATTTAATCAAATTACCTCATTTTTTCACCAAAACGGAGGATAGTCTCGTCGACCCTAACACAATTTCTAGTAAAGTGGATACATTATCTACTGTCCGTGAGTGTTAGCCACATACATATCAATTCGTTGTTTAAAATTAAGCAGATTGTAATTTTACACAACGCGCAAACTGCTTTTAATCAGTAGGACATTCTGAATGCTGGATGCATTATTAATTGTATTAGAGCATTTCGGAATATTAGTATATTCTTTCAGAAAAGTATAAATTTATCATTACAAAACGAAATTATTTTGTTAATGTTTAATGAAATCTTAATTACTATAGTAACGAACGACAAACGTATTGGAAACTTTAACGAAAATTGGGAGCTACTCCTTGATGAAAATCAACTGAAAAAGACAACTAAGTTGATTATTTAACACCACACCACAATAATTATATTATTGGTTTATTTAATTATTGTGGTTGGCACCACAATAATTATTTCTTGGAATATTAAATAAATAATAATAATTTAATGAACAGATATATGAATTACAGAAAATTAGTAGTAGTTATTTGAAAAATAGCAGCGTTAAGTTAGATAAGGCAATTTATGTGCACTTTTCTAAAGTACACGCAGAATATAGTAGATGTCATCGTAAAATGAGTGTACTAAATCGTAATTTTGAGGAAAGCAGCAAATAATACCATTTTATCACCTCGAAGAATTTTGAGTAAATTATATTAAATCTCATTCAAACAGAAATATGGACTGAAAATAATACACTTGCTATATGAATGATTTGTCTATAACATCGTCTGATTTTTAGCAAAAAAATAAAAAAATAAATTTTTAAAAAGACATAATACTGAGTATATTTTTAAATTATTACTAATCAAAGGCCGAGGTTAGGATTTATCAGAAAACATAATTTATTGTTCACTTTTTATTTACTGAATAACTGACGAACACCTATCATTGGATAGGTATAGTATAGAAACTTGAGACACTCGTCACCATATTCGTAATTAGAGTAACACGTCTTAATGCATTTCCATAGGCTTCGCATATATTAAATTGAAATAAAATGAACATCAATAATATATTAAATACCGGGTATTCTAGGCAATTCTGACCTATTTTGATCGTAAATATCTTGACAGAGTGCGGTTTTGCCTGTCGATTTACTTTTTCAAGTTTTTGCTCTTACTATGTTAAAAATATGCTACTTGTTCTACAGGGTGTTTGTGAAATATGCTCAACTTCAACGTTAAAATTCTCTACTATTTTGAATACAACACCCTGCATATTTTGAATGCAACACCAAACAAAAGCTGCAATTTTCCGCTTTCCAAAAATGTATAGTTTGTTATAGTTTACTTTCAAACTAGGTTAGTAATTTAATTTTTAAAAACAGTTAAAAAAATTAAAAAACAGTTTAAAAAAACTTAAGTGAAATGAGTTAAGACTCATTTTGATCGTAAACGTCTTTTGACAACGAATTTAGAAGGATGCAGTTTTCGCAAGGTATGGTTTGCCACAACGCGCTTACACCCTTTGACAACTCAGGCATACCTCTAGGCCACACCTACACCGACTCCCCACCCACCCCTGTTTTCCCCTATAGGAGGCTACGTGAGATGTCGTTTTGTCTCGAATTAATGTCATGACATTACTTAGCTCTCGAAGTTGACGGGACCCACTGCGGATGGCCGATTGAGCCAAAATTGAAATTCCAGTTCCAACCCACCCCTGAAAATTTGTCGCGCTGAGGGGTTGTAAGTAGGTCTTGCCGCGTGGAGTGACTCAGAAGCATTCCTGAGAGTGCTCGAACCCTTTTGGGCACACCCCAAATCGTCCGTCTCCATCAAATCTTCTGTACCTCCCATCACCTACTTTATTTAACCCTCTCCAAAAAATGTTTGTGTTGGTGAAAATTCCTAAAAGAGGGCTCATTGGGTAGGCGGAATCTTCCTTTGCATTTGAAATTCGTGAGATAGGCTTTGTACGCGCGACAAGTGTTCACTGTGACTTGGGCTCATGAGCCCTCGACTGGGCTAACGCCTACGACACGCTAGCAGACCACCCAAGCAGCATCTATTTCCACTAACTTTACGAGCGAAAGCATGTTTGGGTGGCCTACTTTTCAGGCGTTAGCCCAGTCGAGAATTCATGAGCCCCAATCTTCGGAGCATTGTAGAGGCTACTGAAATTAAAAAATCACAATTCTCTAACTCGAATAGAATGCAAATGGCGCAAATCGAAAAAGTGTTACGCAAATTTTGACGAGCAGTTTAGGTTAAAAATTTGTTACTTTTCCTACAGGGAGTTTTTGAAATATCATAAATTTCAACGTAAAAGATCGACAGTATTTTGAACACTACACTCGGTATATGTTTACACCAAACAAAATCTGCATTCTTCCGCTTTCCAAGAATGCATGGTTTTGTACACTTTACCTTCAAAAAGAGTTAGTAATTGAAATTAATAGAACACAATTAAAGAAAAATGCACCTACTTCAATAATTTAAATTAAGAAGTCGTGGAATTGTCATTTAATTATTACTAAGAGACTTTCCAAAGTTAAACGTGTAGAGGTCCTTTCTTTTTCAATGGTGGAAAAATTACTGGCAAAGTTTATACAACTATTTTCTACCCTCAATTGAAGCAAAATCTAAATAGCGATACGGCATTTTTTCAGTAACATGGTGCTACACCTCATTATTCGCTTCTTGCAAGGCATTTTGTAACAGAAAACTTAGGGAATGGGCTCGGGAATAGGTGGATAGGAAGAGCTGGACCCCTCGAGTGGCCCCGCACACTCTCCATAGATTTTCCTATATGGGGTACATTAAAGATATGTAGATGCTACAATCCCATTCCGCAAACCCCTGAAAAGTTGCGCCGAAACATCAGCAATTTTCAAGGGATTACTCCATTAATTGAGTAATTCATTTATTAATTTGTTTAGCTTTCAAAAGTGTATCTGTAAATCTATAGATTTAAGCTGTTTTTTATTTTGGTTCATTCGTTTATTTTTACTTTTTGATTTAACACACTATTAATTAAATTTTAAATAATTAAAAAAAAGTTCACCTTATTAATTTAAAATTTTCAACCGTAGTTCCTTTTAAAGTAAAACGAAATAAATGATGAGAAATGACACATATTTATTAAAAAATACAAAAATATTAATATTACTAAAATGAATTAAATTACTCATTTTGAAAGTAAAGTGTAACAAACTATACATTTTTGAAAAGCGGAAGATTGTAGCTTTTGTTTGATGTAAACATATACAGGGTGTTGTATTTAAAACAGTAGCAAATTTTAACATTGAAATTGGCCATATATCAAAAACTCCCTGTAGAACAAGTAATAAGTTTTTAACATAGTACGAAAAAGACTTATTGAAAAAGTAATCGACTGGCGAAAATCGCATATTTGTAAGTTCCCTATGTCAAAAGATATTTACGATCAAAATGAGTCAGAATTCTTTGGGACGCTCGGTACCTATATAAAACTACTGGCTAAATGGCTAAATGGCTAAATGGCTAAATGGCTAAAACTACAAGCAGGCACAATAGGGCAAAAGGCAAAAGCCCTCGTCCGTGATCCATACCGAGGCCAAGCTGTCATTCACGATAGAAGACGGGCGAGCTGGTCGACGCCGTTGGAAGTTCAATGAGAATCTGCCTGTATTATATTATATTCTATTCATAACATAAATATCGCATATTATTTTTTACCTGTGTTGGTTAGACATTTTTAGAAACAATGAAACGCAAAAATGCAGATGTATTTTTGTTTTTCAAATAATACCTGTACAGGGTGATTCCTAAGTTGTGCCATATTTTTTTTGTAGCATATAGAACTCTTCAAAACAAACATTTTTTGAAATAACATTTTTCATCAAAATTAAAAAAGGTACCCTATTAATATCGAAAATATCATTTATTCGGTCGTGTGCTCAATTTAAAGGAAAGGTAAATTCGAAACAATGGAAAAATATATCTAATCTTTATCTCTGTTTTTGTGAATGATTTCTTCCTATTATTTCATTATCTTAAACGCTTTTGTATTTAGAATTTCGCTATACAACATATTCTTTAAATTAAAGGCAAGACCGAATAAATTATCTTTTCGAAATTAATAATGAGGCAACTTTTTTTATTTTTCAGTTTTGAAAAATGTTATTTGGAAAAAAATGTTTGTTTTTAACAGTTCTGCTGTAATATGCTGTAAAAATTAACTCAACTTAGGAATCACACTCTACAGTGAGGACGTAAAGGTTTGCATAACTTCAATATTTTCCATACTAAAAATATTGTGGAAAATTCCTTGGACACGCCAATTTTTATTTTCAATTGCGCGCCCTACCCTGTAATTAGAAGTAGCAGTGAGGTCACCATTTTTTTGTACATGACGTCATCAATATTTTTTTTAAATAGAACACCTTATATATTTTTATCTTTCCCACTTTTAGATTCTCCAGTAACAGCCAATTCCAAAAATGTATAATACTTGTGGTCTAAAGTTTTTTTTGGTCAGTTGGTTTTCAATTGTCTATCTAACTCACAAACGAATCATAACTGGGCCATAACTGTTTGAAGTTGACAATAACTGGAGAATCCCAGTCGAAAAAAAACTTGGGGTGTTTTATTTTAAAAAAAGATCGATGACGACATGTACAAAGAAGTTTTGACGTCACTGCTACTTCTAATTACAGCATAAGATGAGGAATTGAAAATAAATATTGACGTGTCCAAGGATTTTTCCAAAAATGTTTTTTTAGTTTAGAAAATATTGAATTTATGCAAACCTTTACGTCCTCTCTGTACTTATGTAATGATTTTGAATCCAGAATAATTGTTTCAATACTAACACCTCTACATTTTAACAGTTTCGTTCAGTTTCAATACCAAAAGCTACATATTGAGTAAATTTTACTGCAAACGAATATTCAGTAAATGATCCACCGATTGCAAATAACTTATTCATTAATTCTGATTCCTAACCGTTGCAGCCCCTGCAAGGGTTTGTGTCAGGCGTCAGATGGCAGCAGCTGCCACATCACTCGTCCTCAATAATGCCTACGATTTCGCTCCATCCCCTGCCCCCGCGTGAGCCGCGAGGTTTTACCCGATTTTTGTCTTGTTCCAGGGTTCCACCTGTCGGCGAGCGTACAGCAAACGCCCCGCGGCACCCACAACGTGGCCGTGACCTTCGACCGGCGGCGCATCTCCTCGTGCAACTGTACCTGCACCTCCACCGCGTATTGGTGCTCGCACGTCGTGGCCGTTTGCTTGACTCGCATCCACTGGGTAAGTTCGGGCTGGTGTCCGCTTGATCGACGGAGTCAGAGACGGCGCCGGGATATGTGCAGAAAGGTCCAGGAATATTCGACACCTAAAGAAATGATTAGAGCTCAAATACGAATAGTACAATCCTGAAAAGGTGCCGCCGGGAATACATATAACACAAACATGATAAAATCTCATTAATTTTTACTACTTATTTTGGATAGAAATAAAGTAGATACAACAAATTTTACCCATTTGACAAGTTATTTTTTTATGGTTGCATAGCACAAACAAATTTCAAAAATCAAGCACTACAAGCCGTATTTGTCAGTTCATTCAAATATTGGGTTTATGTATCTAACAGTAGTATTAGGGACTCTGGTATGGAAAATGCTATTCCATCCTACAGTTTTCTTAGTGACTAGAGTGACTATTCATTTTAAATTTCTAATCAATTTCAATTTTTCTTATCACTTATGTGTATTAACTTTAACTTTTAATTGAGAACTTTATTTGAAATGATAACAAATATAATATATTCTTGTATTCATTGTAAAATTGAGGTGTTCACACCTACGATGTGAAAATGTAAATCTTTTAATTTTACGTCACATACGAGTATTAAAAAAAAAACTAGAATATAATACCTATGATAAATACAAAAACTCTTGTATAATAGTTTTCTAAACATTAATGGGTGCTTTTCATTTACACGACTTCCAGCGGTTCCTGTATCGATTTGTGTCAACTAGTGTTGACTCTCATCAAATGGGTAAATGGAACGCTCGCTAGGCTAGTAGTTTCGTGCAAAAGTTGTTGAAAGTAGTTATTGCAAATAATTACTTTTGTCACCTACCTTCATTTTCTTCAATCAGATTTCGCATTAACTCTTCACTATATATTCTGCTTTGCCGCGTTCCTTTAGATTTTCAGTTCTTTCACTCTCACAATCAGCGTGAACTCGGCTATCTAGCGGAGTCTGTTTGAGGTGACTTGTGTCTTCGACTCATGGCGACACAAATCAAATGGAAAGCATTTTCGGAGACACAAGTCGACTCGTGTCGACTTATGTCGGTAAATGGAAAGCAACCAATAGAGAGACCATCACAAAATGTTAATTCTGTGGCATACTGATTATGTTTATTAAATTGGAATTCTTTTGGATATAGTTTAATGTATTAACTCTAGCAAAGAATAAAGTTAAAATATAACATATAAATACGAGAAATTGTTACCATGTTAATTTATGAACTACATCAAATCATAGCTAACTCAAGTAAATTTCCAAAAAAGCCTTTACTCCTAAATATTAATAGTGATTTCAAAGAGCAAATATGTAGAGTGTGAAGATCGTTTTGTTTCTACATAAACAGTCAATGCAGTAGAAATTGACACATTTATCAGATTTTTTTCCATTCCAGCCTCACCTAGTAACTCTGAGGGCTCCTGTCTCGAATCGTTATCCCGCCTCCAAAGGGATCAACTCCAGAAATTCGCCCAGTACCTTATCAGCGAATTACCTCAACAAATACTACCAACTGCTCAACGACTGTTGGATGAATTATTGGGATCTCAGCCTTCGGCTATCAATTCAGTATGTGGCGCTCCCGACCCGACCGCGGGGGCGTCAGCGAACGATCAGACTTCTTGGTATCTCGACGAGAAAACGCTTCACGACAACATCAAGAAGATCCTGATCAAGTTTTGTGTTCCAGCTCCCATTGTATTTAGGTAGGATTTTCAGTAACTCGTGGAGAAAAGTCCTCAATGTATGCCATGAAATCGATCCCGCATGTCTTGAATTATTACTTTTAGAAATGTCGAGTTCTGAAGGTTTTATTATTAAGAAAATTACATTTCTGTCATAAATAAAGCCGGCAGATCCAGGCGGCGAGCCATAATCGTACGCGCCATACCACTTACTACTTGTATGTGCAAAAACAAAATTCATGAAAACAATAAATTGTTGCAATTTATAAAGAGATGTGTTAAACTTACCCTGTTATTTACATTGAGATGTGTGAAAACTTTGTGGGCCGCCGCGCTGTTTAGCCGGCTTTAGTCATAAAAAACATACAACAAAGAACCCGAATAAATCATAAATTTAAACTAAATAAGTGACGTGTCCACCTTCTACTTCCAAACATGACCTCAGTCTTCTTTTAATAAAATCGAAAAGATTGAACCGTGGTGGCCACCTAACTGGCATATTACGACTAATTATTCGGTCTTCAAAAATTCTTCCAACAAATTTAAATTATTAAGAGTCAATTGGTGTGCCCCGTCCTGCTGGAGGTAGTCTTGTCACATCTCTTCATGTAATGTTTTTTCAAAGATGTTTTCATTATTTTGCAAATTACCCATAAACCACTCTGAAAATTGCATTCACTATGGCTGGTCATTTGATAACAATTCTTGGACTGAGCTTAGACGATAAGCTCAGTCCAAGGCTCATATGAAGGTCGCATTTCAGGTTCCATAGGATACATTTACTTGCTGATTTAAACGCCGAATAAGGATTATTCGGCGTTCATTAACAATTTGTCTCGCTTCTTCAACTTTTTTGTGCAGTGCGAACTTTAGGTCTCCTGCTGTCTTCCTTTTTATTCTACCTGTTTCTCTAAACAAAGCCACGGCTCTGTATGAAAATTCTGTTTGAAAATCCTGAAAGGCATTCCAGTGTTGAATAAACCCACTGGCAATCAACCCTTCTACCATTTCTAAAGTAACTTTTGATCATAAAAAGTTTTTTTTCTGCTATATTACCATATTTAATTTTTTTAAGTTAATAATAAAAACCTAAGAACTTCTAAAAACAATAATTCATGAATTGCAGGATGGATTATAATTACATAATTTATTTAACACAATATGAAATAATATAATATAAACTGATTTATTTAGAACAATTTATCACATTACTTATTTATATTCGTACATAACGCATTTCAATTATAAATTAGTGCCTCTCTGAGCTTGAGGGTTTATACATCTTGTGGTAGGTGTCTAGATTAGTCCTGAGCCCATGTCATTCTTCCATATCTATCCAGTCAGAAAATTTAGGGAAATGACCCGAGCTAACGCTCTCAAGGATTTATTATACATTTATTTGTTACTTTCAGCGACGTCAACTACTTGAGCACTGTGGCGCCCTCCGGCAGCCGCAGAGTGGACCTCGCTTCTGAGGCCGTTGCGCGGCCGCGAACCAGAAGGGCATGTGGAACCTGCTCAGCATAGTCAGGGAGATGTTCAGCGGAACGACAGGAACGCCATACCCCTCCTCGAGATCATTACGGAGGAGTGCCTGGCTTGTGAGCAGATCCTCATCTGGTGGTTCAACATCGAAGGTGGCGCTGCTCAGTGGCAGCTCGGGGTATGGTGGCAGCGGCGGTGGCAAACACAACAACGTCAACAGCAACACGCACGCCTCGCAGCATGCGTGCTCCTCATTATGCGATGAAGTGGTCGTCCTGTGGAGGTTGGCCGCACTTAATCCTGGCTTGGCGCCCACTGAGAGGGACATGCTGCACAGTCAGGTGAGAGATTCAAACTTTATTGACATTGTATGTAAAACAAAAATATGTGAAATTATTCACTCATACTCATACATTTTAGAAATAAGTCCTCAAAATGAAAGTTGGTGTTTTTGAATACTAGAAATGAAAGAATATTCTGAAAAATTGTTAATTTCTGTGGACAGCTCAAAAGTATTTAAATAGTTCCGCAGCAAATACTTTTGAAAGTATTGAAACATGTTATTGTCTCATATAATAATATATCACTATAGATCGTAAGTAGAAACGGTTTTTAAAATGTTACTTGACTTCCTTTCAGTTTACAACATGGCACATGAAGATCCTCGAGAAAGTTAGCAAGTGTCGTAACAGTATGTCCAGTTCCCAATCGAATTATAATAAGAACTCCAGCTCTCTGAAGATGGACCTAGAGGTTTTCACTGGGTTCAAGCCAGCCATCGAGGCATGCTACCTCGATTGGGACGACTATCCCATGCCTGGCATCACCTATACCCAGGATATCAATCCGATGTATCACTGTCCGTTCACGTGCTTCCGCCACGGCGCCGACAGCAGTCGCGGCGAAAGTCAGGTCACTCAGGTTAACTCTAGCAAGGCCGTGCTGAACTGCGAGCATCCGCACGCTCACGCCTCACATCCCACAACAAAAAACAAAATCAACATCACCACCACACCCACTCTAGGGTGACGCCCCCCCTTTCGTGATTATGTCAACGTGATGAGCCTAATTCCGTTGAGTACCCTACCATCCACACCCGCAACTCAATGACCGAGATGGTAATAGGTCAGATCTCTGAAGTAAGTGCCAATAATATAAGAGTGAATCACATAAATAACAAGATATTTCCAACTACTTAGTCAATATTACTAAATTGTTTTTATGGTATTCAGTAGAAGTTTAATTAACACCAATGTGTCAGGTTTTCCCCAATGAAATCATAACCTAAATGATTAATTGAAATTGTTCAAATCAAGTTCAGTGTTTTACAACACTGCAGTTCAATACAGTTCACAAAATATCAACGAGAAGGGAACAGTAAGAAAGGATGTGTGTAATTTGTCAAACTTATACAGGGTGAGTCAAAAATATGGAAACCCTTATGAATCTCGAGATCAGTGCATTTTAGAGAAAAATGTATTTGACAAGGTTTAGGAAATTTCCCTGGCTTTCCATCGGTGACCTTAGATTTGACCTTGGCCTTGTCCTTGAAGATCATATCAAGGTAACTGGAATTTTTTTAAATGGAAACCCCTATTTTTTTATCGTGGATTTGGAAAGAGCGGAAAATGTTACGTCCAGATATGGTGTTGGTCATGGCCTTGGCCATGACCTTGAGAGTCATGTCAAGGTCACTGACGTTTTTAAAAAGGAACCTCTGTTATTTTTATCGTGGATTTTCTTCTTCATTCAAATGAAGCAGTTAATTTGACATTCAAATAAGCTCTTGATTATGGCCTTGACTATGACGTTGAGAGTAATATCAAGATCTCAGACATAAAAAAAAGGGGACCCCTATGTTTTTATCGAGGTGGAAACAAAAATTCTATGTTTAAATATGGTGTTGCTCATGACCTTGAACTATCACCTCGACCATGACCTTGAGTCATATCAAGGTCACTGGTATTTTTTAAAACGTAAAATTTTGTTTCCAAAAGGCCAGGGAAATTACTGAACCTTGTCTAATACATTGTTCTCTAAAACGCACTGTTCAAGCAGGTTCTTAAGGGTTTCATTTCTTTCCCTGTATATTTCAACACATGATCTGACTTTCCACAATAACTCATCTATCTTCTAAAGATCGCATGTTTACCATTCACTAGTACTAGTAAGGGAAGGGATACGGACCAATTCACCCAAACTCATATTTGATTGCCATGATCCAACTTTTGCAATACTTCATCTATATTGTACCAGAGGTGTTCGCGTTTGTATTCCCCTGTTCGTTCGTTTATTTCTTTCTAACTAAATTAAACCTACTCTAGTAACACCCTCATTTACTTTTAAATCAAATGTTTAACTTAAAATTACATACGAAATAAAGGCCACCTTCCCCCTTCCTCCACCCAATATCCTTTCCTTTGTTTCCGTTGAGCGAACAGTACAAAGTCGCTCTCATCTCAACACAACATAATTCAAACCTTTTGGGCGTATAGCTAGTAAACCTTCAAATCCGGTGCCGCTCGTCTTGCGCACGCGACAAATTAACATTTTGAGAACAACAAGTGTTTCCAAGCTAAACCAGAGACAAAAATACGCTTGGGTCATCCAGATGCAAACAAAGTCCGGTAGCGTAAATGTGCCACAAATTCCTGTCCATGTCGGATTAATCCTGTAAAACCACATTCCTGGCCCACCTTTTTTTAAAAGCCGTTAGTTAGGTTTTCCCGCGTCACGTTTTTTACGGCGTCGTTTCTCCGTGTTGTACGTCGACCGATAAAGCGAAGAAACATATGTGTATTTTGTTGCTTTGTGTTGTTTTGATTTTCTCTGTTAAATCCGATTTAGAAAAAATGGCTCAAAATAAAATATTGAACAAGTGCTCTCCGTGTTTGTTTTCGTTGAAGATATAGCAAAAACAATTTAAAAGCGAACCGGAAGAGCTGAAAGAGTTTAAAATCCAATTCATAGTTCGCGAGTTGCCGGTTCGTTTCGGTCCTCGCCCAGTCGCCAGTTGCCGATAAACTTCAATGTCCAAACGTCGAAAACGCGGCCAAACACACAAACATTTGAAAATTAAAATTGGCCATTCAGCTAAAAAGATCATGATAACAACACGTTGCAAATCGAGAAAGTTTGTTGGGTTGTGTGTCGAATTGAGCCTCTCAACCTAATTAAAACTATTGTGCTATCAACATAATTACCCCATTGCATACAAAACATTATTAATAAAATGACAATAAAAAGCTAGCAACTCATTATTGATCGCATCATTGCAAAAATTAAAAAAACCCCTAGTGGTTACAAGTCTTATTTATAATTTTAATAAAACTTATCAACTGCGGCATTAAAAATTACAGATTTAGAGGATTTTTTCTAACATTCTTTAGAAAAACTTGATTCAAAACTCTCATACTTTGGAGAAAAGGAATTTAAGGTGAAATACCTGCATCGATACATTAAATACCTTTGTGAAGTCGTGTCGCGCGCAAGCTCGCCTCCCTTAACAATACTTATACTTCAAAAACAATAATACATTTACATCGCGTCCAAAATTGGAACGTAGCTAATACTTAAACAAAAGGTTAGTGTGAAAAGACATATAATCCGTGTTGAAGCCAAGCTCCCGCAGATCGCTTCCAAGAAAGAAAAGGCTCTGTATCAATTGTTTGAGGCCTTTCCATCAGATTGCTCTTCTACACACTTGTCGTACCATAGAACATATGCTACCTTTTTCGGGCAGCTCAGGAGCTATAAAAAACCGAGTGGAATACACACCAGCTAAAAGGGCCCGCAACATGGCAGTCACTTTCTCCAGGAGCTCTGTTATCCACAGCCCTTGTTCGCAACCGAAGAACCCCAACCTACGGGTTTTAAAAAGGTAGCGTTCATAAAAAGCTCGAATCTTAACTTAAAAAACATGACAAAACAAAAAAGGTGGGAAATCTAGTATATTTGGAACCAAAGCCCGGCGCAAAAAACAGACCTCTCAATCATTACAGTTTTACGATCATATTAAAATCTGAAATTAGCATCAATTTCTACTTTCTCCCCCTCGCTGGGGCTGACGAATTTGGTCGCCCTATCCTCCCCCTAAGTGTTCAACACCTTTCGGATAGAATTAACTGGCTCAGTTCAACCTGAACAAACTAATAGCGCAATCCGTCAAAATCTGGAAATTCCCAAAATACCTTGTCCACTATGCAATTTGGCAGGTTGAAGAGGTCCCCATGATCTCGGAGCCCAGAGATGAGCGTGAGGTGTACGTTGAGGGTATAGCAAACTCCCATGTCGATCCGGCGTTCCCTTGCCTTTTTCGAGATTCTAAACCTGTTTTTCCTGAATCTAAAATATCAATCACGTCTGCTCGTTTGAAAAATCCTGTCTTAAACAATCATTCGTTTCTTTCGATGAATTGCCTGCTCGTTACTGATCTGATTCTTCATCAACAAAATTGAGGAGCTTTACGCCGGCCAAAGCAGCCAACAACCAATCATTGAAACGGGGGGGGAAAAAAAGTCCACTCGGTCGTTTTTATAACTGACATCAAACAGATGTATCGACAAATCCGTGCACCTCAATAGGGATAGAGCGATATTTGGCGATAATCCCGATGAACTCCTGACTGAATATAAGAAAAGGGGGTTTTGGACAGACTAAATATCCCGCGCCTCAAAGGTCCCAAACTTTCTACCAGTGTGACTCAGTAGGCAGCACAGATCTACAATCTGGCTTATTCAACTGTGTGCTGGAGGTTTCCTTACAAAGTGAGATAACCATTCAGATCTATTAAACTCCGCCGACTGTCCCCCTTCTACCGACCCTCTCTTAAGTTGGCCTCCGGTCCCATACAGAACGTTCACGTTTGACTATGTCCCCCCGTCCATGACAAAACGCGGAATCTGTCAGAATTAGAGTATATGATCCATTGGGATATCTCACTCCTGTCACCTTCTACATAAAGCACTTACTCCAACAGATATGGCATTCCAGCTGTGACTGGGACGATTCTCTGCCTGAACCTCTTACTCGTCAATGGTTAAAGTACAAATCAGAAATTTATTTTCTCTCAGACATCAGTGTGGATCGTCAATTAATTTTCGACCGGAACAGTCCATGTCAAATCCATGGATTTTGCGATGCATCACTGGCTGGATATGCAACAACGGTTTTGTCGGTTTAAGCATGGGGGTCTTACCCCGTTAATTATATCCAAATCAAAGGTAGCACCTACAAGGTCAAATAAATTAACTATTCCTCGGTTAGAGTTGTGCGGAGCAGTGCTCTTGTCTAAATTACTACACATGGTTGTGCAAACATACTCTGGTGTTTTGAGTATATCAGATGTCGTTCCTGGCGACGTTCGTCTATCGTCTTGTCGTGGATCCATTCATCTCCTCATCGTTGGAAAACATTCGATTATGAACCGAGTAGCCTATATACAAAAACGTTGCCTTCTATTAACTGGCATCATGTCTCATCTATCGACAATCCAGCAGATTGTGCATCAAGAGGTATCCTTCCATCTCAACTCGTGAATCATCAGCTTTGGTGGTCCGGACCACCATGGTTATCGCTACCATCCGAACAGTGGCCTCAATCTGATAAAAAATCCTCCCCCCCCATAATGCGGAATCACTTTGCAGAGGAAAAAACTGTTAAAGTGTTTATAGTTCAGATTGAACATCTGTTCTCATGCAGTATTACTTAGGTTTTCTTCACTTCAAACGATATGTCATGTGCTGGCATATGTTGTTCGCTTCCATCATAATAGCAAAAACCCCCTTGACCATAAGGTGGGACCCATAAATAACGTTGAATACCATGACACTATTCTGAGGTTGGTGAAACTGGTTCAAGGTCAAGTATTTCAATCTGAAATTCACAAGTTAAAAACCAATCAACTCTGTTCAAGGCCTTTAAACTGTAAGCGATCTGTTTCTTGAATCTGACCAGGGCATCCTCCGAGTAGGTGGTCGTCTTCGACATTCCAAATTGTCATTTGAACATAAATTTCCCCGCGTTGCTACTACAAAAACATACGTTTGACCACTCACCTCATTGAGGATGTGCATAAAAAGGAATCTCCATCCTGGAGCAAAAACCCCTTCATTATTTAATACTGCAGAATTTTTTGGATTCTATCCGCTCATAGAGCTATAAGAAAATGTCTATCCAATTGCTATAGATGTTTTCGAGCTAAACCTCAAGCGTTACAGCCACCAATGGGTGATCTACCCCCATGTCGTTTACAAGCACTAAGAGCTTTTCAAATAGTTGGTGTTGACTTCCGCAGGCCCTTTCACTATAACAATGAATCGTGTTCGAGGTGCTAAAACTCTCAAGGCATATCTCTGCCTATTCGTCTGTTTATCCACTCGTGCTGTTCACTTAGAAATAGTCTCCGACTTATCAACTACTTTCTAGCAGCATTTCGCCGCTTCATTGCTCGGACTGCTCTGAAATTCATTCTGACTGTGGCACTAATTTCGTAGGCGCTTCTCGACAATTACTGAACTTTGCTCAAAGTGCGGCCTCTATTGAACATATTCAATGGAAATTTAATCCTCCTTCTGCCGCTCATTTTGGAGGGATCTGGGAAGCAGGGGTTAAATCCGTAAAGACCCATTTGACTCGGTTATTGGAGATCAGATCTTGACTTTTGAAGAATTGTATACGGTTTTCGTACAGATCAGAAGCATTGCTAAATTCGCGTCCGTTGACTCCCACAAGTTCCGACCGATTTGAATGTTTTGACGCAACTTTCTGACTCTAACTCCACCCTAACTTCATTCTACGAACCTGATTTAACTAACATCAAATTAAACCGGCTCACACGATGGCAATTGATCCGGCAAATGCACCAACATTTCTGAAACGTTGGAATCTCGAATTCCTACATAACTTCAAAAGATCTAAATGGACCACCCTTCGACTCCTATTAAAGTAGGTTCTGTTGTCTTGATTAAAGACGATTCATCTCCTCCGTTACACTGGCGCGTGGGTCGGGTCCTCGAACTCACCCAGGCTCAGATAATGTGTACGAGTCGTTACTTTGAAAACCGCGTTAGGAACTCTTAAGAGACCCGTGGTTTCACTATGTCCTCTCCCCTATTCTCTTTAAACTTAAAATACTTCGTATTTTAGGCGGGGGGCATGTTCGGTTTGTATTCCCCTGTTCGTTCGTTTATTTCTTTCTAACTAAATTAAACCTACTCTTAGTAACACGCGCTCATTGTACTTTAAATCAAATATTCGGTTAAAATTGACATACGGAAATAAAAGGCCCACCATTCCCCTTCCTTCGAAATATCCTTTCCTTTTGTTTCCGTTTGTAGCGAACAGTTACAAAGTCGCATCATCTCGGCACAACGCAAATTCGAGTAACTATTTCGCGTCTCGTTGCGGCGTATCACGCTAGTAAAACCTTTCAATAATCCACGGTGGTGTTCCCCATCTCCTGGAGACAATTCGTCTTTTCGCCGCGACGCACAAATTAACATTTTCGAGAATCAACAAGCGGTGTTTCCATATCTGCTGAAGCACCTAGAGACAGAAAATACGGCACCCAGGGTCATCAGGACATCGCAAATCATACAGTCCGTAAGTAGATCGTTAAATGTTTCGCCAACCAACAAGAGGTATCACCCTATACACTTTATTTTATTCGTTATGATTTTTAATTTGCACGTAAAGTATATAATTACAGCAGTTTTGAACAGGCAACATGATTTTTCTTTTAATAAGTTCACGTCTCAGAACAATTCAATATGTCAAAAAAAATTAAATTTGGAAAACAGTTATATCATATAAATATAGAACGTGCTCCCATGAGCCTTTTTCCATCCCTTGTTGAATAAGGTAATCTTATATTTTCAATGTAGAATCTGTGAAGAATGAGAAATCTTTGGATAGAAATTATGTATCATTAATTAGAAATCAGTACATATCCTTGCAATACTTGACAAATAAAAGATGCACCAAAACCTCAAAATGCTGAAAACTGGCTAATTGTAGTCTGTCCAATAAAATCCTGTACAATATATTTTGTGAGAAAACATATTTACTTAATCAATAATTAAATAAAAACGTATTTTTTTCTTACGACAATTGAACATCGATAGTGCCTCGAATGCAAACTTGTTAATAGGTGGTCCATTCTCCTCCGGCGTCGATTATAGCTTGGCACCTTTGAGGCATGATTTCCACATTTTTCAGCATATTGCTTCAACAGTGACTTACTTGCAACATGAATCTGTAGAGAGAGCTCCAAAGTGTACATTTTATTCTTACTGCGTAAGAAAACGTACAACAGTTGATTACGCTTCACTACAATTTTCATTAGAAACTCTTTTTTATAGCTACCATAATAAAGTAGTTAGGGAGGGTATCAAAACAACCCATTGTGATGTACACTCATACAAATTTTATTGGTTACTTGTTCGGGTAACTTAGTGAGAGCGAATGAATACCTCAAATAATCCCATTATTTATTGCTAATTATACAGGTGGATGATGACATTAACCTACTGAGAGAGGGCAGGTACAACGATTCCGACTCCCAGGAGGGGGCGGCAGCGATTCGTCTAGCAACACGAGCGTTGACAGCAACACCCCTTCTACCGCGCAACATTCCAACAACACCAGCGACAACGACGTCAACAAGCAGGACTATAAGCCACTCCAGTCCCCGTCTGTGCCGAGTACGTCGACCGTGTGGGTGCGCGCTGCACAAGTGCAGGAAGAGGCCTCGGGCTCCAGGAGGCCCTCGAAAGACGAATCTACCTCTTCCTCGAACTCGGAGTCGCCCCAGTCGGGCGACGAGTACAACGTGTACTTTTACAATAGCAAAGACATAGGTCTGATCAATGGTAATAGTGCTCAAAGTAGTGGTAATTTAAAACTTGACGATCCCGACGACAAATCGAGTGTGTTCTCTAGTTTAAGGAAGTGCGACGATCCGTGGGACGTCCTGTTCTCTAGGGCGGAGGGACTGCACGCGCACGGGCACAGTCGGGAGGCGTGCATCTTGGGCGTGAAGTTAGCCGAAGAACTGTTGATGAACCCCCGATTTGATGATCGAGATTCCTCCCATACCCAGGAAAAAAGGTAAGGATGAGCAATGAACCGTACAATAGAAAAGGTTTTACAAAAGTTAACCCATTATCTACTAGAGAAATATAAATGAAAATGACACACAAGTTATGAATGATATTTAGGGTTTGGAACGTGTGGTGTAATGCAGGGCCGGACTCGTAAGTCATGTTATTGATGGAAGATGATATGTGAGAGATCAAAAAGACAAAAGTAAAAATGTGTTAATAATGAATGTACATACCTATTGCTTGTGTTATTCAGAAATAGCGACTGTCCTCATTGCTTTTGCGTATGTTGCCACGACCAGTAGTTTTTATTTATTCTCGTTAAACGCAAGCAATTTTGCCTGCATATGTTTGTAAAGGGAAAATGATCGTTCCACATCATGGACAGAGGACGACACACCACGCACATTATTTTCACGAATTTTGCACAGTTTGTATCACTAACAGTTTGTTGTCACTAACATCAAACATGTACATTATTATGTTTTACATCTACAGAGAACAATGCCCGTGTTACTACTATTTCTATATGTTTAGACGTTGTTTGCAAAACCCGTTTACTATCTATCAATATCGAGGGCGAAATATCTGAAACACCTAAAATTCGTATCAGAACATTAACGACCTTATTATCGCGAAAATCTGTTGCTTCGTTCACATTCAGCCACAGATATTTATTGCGTATGTCTTTCTTAATATGTCCCATGACACGTTGAAACGACTTCTGTAAATATGTTTTACGCAACGTATCACTAGTAGGCAATGGATACATATTTGCCAAAAAAACGTCTAAAGTGAACATTGTCGATTCCTCTTTCGTAATAGTGCCATGTATATTTTTTTGATGGATATTCGAATATAATGTCTGTTACACTCTCAGCGATCACGAAATATATATGGATGATTGCAAGGATTACATAAAATATGTGATCCGTCTCATTGTAAATTCGTCGTAATTTTCAATCATCTTTCTCAGTCTGTTAACAAATGGCAACGACTGAACACACAAAATCAGATAGGAATATGTAAATACAGTACACAAACGAGTTAATCACTCATGACAAAGAATTGTTTTCAATGCAGCGGTCGTCTCGTTTATATCTACTCCAGATAGCAAACTCTCCGTAAACATCTGATTCGACATTACCCTAATAGCGCTGTCTTACGAGGTAAGTGTATTACAAAGTCCTAGGTTCCCGCTAAGCCTTCGTCGTGATAATATTCTACGCACGGACGTTGCGTGGTATAAAGGGCAAAAAAGAAAAAAAAAGAAAATACAAAGGTTGTATAGTGTCGGCTCTGCGTGACAGCATACTTTTCCGGCCGATTTTGAAAAGTTTTGCACATTTGGTTTATTTATAATGTCAGTAAAACATCCAGATAGGATAGCGATCAGTGGTTCTTATTGATGAGTTCAAGAGTGTGAAAAAGATTAATTCATGAAGAACAGATTGTTATAGCTTCATATGTTTACTGTCAACATTGTAAGTAATATGGTCTTCTTCAAAGGTTAGAGCACAGACCAACTAGATCAAGTGCGGTCATTTCTTCCATATGAGAACATATAGAAGCATAAGTCCCACCTGCTTGAACAGAGCTGCATGTAGGAAAATAAAAAAAAGATTTATTTAAATAATTCAAATAACACAAAATATAGATTTATTTTAAATAAATACATAAAATATGTTAGATTAGTCAGTAGTTATTAAATGATTACTTTAACTCTTAACAAGATTTCATAATTTTACCGCTATTCAGTAGCAACGCGATCGAACCCACAAACTGTAAAAGTTTTGTAAAAAAGAAAGTATATGAATCAGAAGAGATAGTAATTATAAGTATATAGTAAT
Organism: Aromia moschata; assembly: GCA_029963805.1. Lineage (NCBI taxonomy): Eukaryota > Metazoa > Arthropoda > Insecta > Coleoptera > Cerambycidae > Aromia > Aromia moschata. The sequence goes on along the minus strand of JAPWTK010000481.1, from coordinate 173,302 downwards.
CAGTAAGAGACAGTAATTATTAAATTACATTTTTATGTTAAATGACAGGAAATGTTTACCATGCAAATTTTACAAAAGACTAAATGAGCCTAAGAGCCAAGGTATCACAAAGGAATGCCAAAGCTTAAAGATATCGTTTCGTCCATATGGGTTGGTCTAGTTGGTCAGTGGTATAGAGCTAATAAGAGAAAATTGGAAAAAAATAGAAATGCGATTGTGTAACAATTCACAATACTCTGATGTTTATAGAATTTAGAGAGAATGTTGGTTGTTAGGCAACTCAATATATGAAATCAGTTCGTATTTTTTGAATTAATGAAAAGGGAAATTGCAAATGTAACCTGAATTTTCTTAACTATCGTTAAATCGAAATGTGACACTATGTTATGACTAGGCTTCGGAATGTTTGGGGGCCCGTGTAAAACTCCATAAGACTATCCCGCGACGACGCGACTGGGGATGGTGTACTACTGTGAATATGTGGCTCCTCGCGTCTTGGCAGGATCGGTCAGTGGCACGGGAAAGAAATACAAGCATATGAATGTACAGGACGCTTAAAAAATACAGTGTATACTTTAATTATCATAGAGTCTTATAGTTCCGAGCCCTGCGTTGCCGCACACAGTTCCAGACCCTAATTATGACTAGCATATAATATCCTATCAAAACCAGGAAAGAATGCAGTTACGTTACATAAGTTTATTTGGAATACACAATGTACTGTATTCATGTATTCCTTATTTATAAATAACAAAACGGGATAGACAGCACAAATGAGTCAATCATAGGTTTATAGCTCCGACTAATGTTACTAACCTCTCAGGTAAAAAGGAGAGGGACCTGTCGTATTCTGTTTCTGCATGTCATATTTAGATGATTTACTTTTTATCATTACCGTTTTCTTTGTTTTATCAATATGAATAGTTGTTAGAACTAAAGATAGTTAATTTTCAAAACAAGAGATATGTTTCAATGTGCTTTGAATTTCTAAAATTCATACAAACTTCTTTCTCTATAATGGGTGCTTTCCATTTACCGACACAAGTCGACACGAGTCGACTTGTGTCTCCGAAAGTGCTTTCCATTTGATTTGTGTCGCCGTGGAGTCGACGACACAAGTCACCTCAAACAGACTCCGCTATATAGCTGAGTTCACGCTGAGTGTGAGTGTAAAAGAAGTGAAAATCTAAACGAACGCGGCAAAGCAGAATATATAGTGGAGAGTTAATGCGAAATCTGATCGAAGAATATGAAGGTAGGTGACAAAAGTTATTATTTGCAGTAACTACCCAACTTTTCCGATACGCCTAGCGAGAGCGTTCCATTTATCCATTTGGGGCCTAGTTGACACAAGTCGACACAGGAGTCGCTGGGAGTCGTGTAAATGGAAAGCACCCAATGTGATCACAGAGTTTCATTTTTGTCGTGATTTCCTGCTACTTAATTTCCAGTTTTCAACCGCGTAGTTCAGCAGTTACCTGCAGAAATTGCAGAAAAATATTAGTTCTGCTAATGACTCAAAGATAGCAGTTTGTTTTTTTTTGTGTTTGATTTTTTACAGTCATTTTGATTCGCAGCAAGGAATTTCACATTATAAAGTTTATTTTGGAACAACTCTATAACTGCTGTTTTGTTGAGTTATTAAAAACGCAATATACATATTGACAAGTGAGATCGTAGCCTTTGGTATAAAAACAAATACACTTTTCCACTAATACCGAGTTTCGGTTCTTACATATAACGAGCACATTTAGTTAACCATTGGCATCTTCAGAAGACGATCAAAATTACTATAAGCATAACAGAGTTTTATATGACGCCTGAGTAATCATTAGGCAATAATATTGAACATAACAGATATTTTTTCATTCAACTGTATTAACAAATTGCTAGCTGCATAAGACTTCATATATAGGTTATTATGAAGAGTCTACAAGAGACAAAACACTTAGCAGTAACATTTAATATAATAGTAATTATAATAATTGATTATAAAAATTTTAAACGGTATTTTCAATTTCTCATAGAAAATTACAATATTTTAAATACAGTTTCTAGTTTGCTGTTCTTTCTGCTAGCAAAAAGTACAGTTGTTGAAAATTTTCATGCAATACTAGGGAGTCGAAGGTTTGATGCATGCAATATATCAAAATCATTTCAGTTGACCCCTTCGAACAATAAGCTACAACTGTTTAAAATTTTTAAAATTTAGGGAATTTTCAAGTGGCCTGTTTGTATTTTTGGCCACGCGAAATAAAAAAAGTGGATTCTTCTGCAGGCAAGAAACAGCAAGTGAACCCAGCCACCCACCAGCTAAGCTGCCTGGCTTCGGGAACCCTGTCAAAATGTGCCTTCTTGTGTTCGGTCTTAGCGGAGAACTCCGAGCACTTCCACTTGGCCTTCCGTGTTGGCATGTTTGGCCTGGAAATGGCCAGGCCGCCGGCCAGTACGAAACCTCTTGAAGTCAAGTTGGCCAATCAGGAGGCGGACCTGGTGAACCTCCTGAAGAGGATTCCACTGGGCCATAAGGAACTGCAGATATTAAGGGAGCGCGCCGAAAACCTCAAGGAAGGCACGCTGAAGTCGCGGGGCGAGTCCATGCTGCCCATAATGCTAGCGAGCTTCATCTTTGACGCCCTCGTCATCCCAAGCGTGGTAGGACGCGACCGTGTTAAGATCATGAACATGCGACTGCCCTCCGATGAACCTTTGGGTTTTGAGGCGGCGGTGGCTGCACTTGGACTGAAAGCGAACGTATCCGGGGCCGATCACCCATTGCTCTGCGAGGGCACACGAAGGTAAGTCATGATAACGTTTGGGAATTTTGAAATATCCCTTGCCTCCCAGACCAAAAATTTAACAATTTAATTTTTTAATAATATTGTTACTTATAGTACAATAATACTACTATATATAATATAATATATACTACTATATATATACAATAATAATACTATAATTGTCAGTTTATCATAGTGAAAATAGTCTAAAAGACCAATACATATAAAAAAAGTGATTATTGTTACTAAAGGCAGAGAGGCGACTTGGCCATAGCATTGCTGACCTTCTACAAGGATGATTGTTGGAAGATGGCCAGGATAATGGACAGGCTCCTAGATAGGGAGGTGCACCAGCTGTTGAAGACGCCCATCATGAGCTCCTATTATTCCAGCAATCCTCCGATCAAGAGTCAGTTCAGTAATTTGAAACGAGAAGACTGTGATAAGGTTATGACTCCCCTAAGCCCATTCCTACCACCGACAGAAATGATGCCTGCCGATATAAGTGAGTTAATGTTTTTTTTATTGTCTATATTTACAACAAATGATTAATGTACACAGTAAAATACAACAAATTCATGAGATTAATCTCTTAAAAATATTTTTTTAAGATAATAAATGTGAGAAAGAAGGAAGTGAGTTTTCAAAATTCGCATAAAATATGTTCCCTGTTAAAATATTCTTGGTGTGGGAAATAATATAAATGAAATATTAGGAATATTATAGAATCAAATAAACAAAGTTCTCTTTATCAGATTAGGAATATTATAGAATCCGATAAACCAGAACTTAATATGAAAGTGTAGGAGGTAGCGTAGTTTTGTTTTGTTGGTATTTTCTTAATATTTTAATTGCTCTATGATGAGCCTGTATAGTTACTACAAGGGTTAGAAGACTTTCATGGACATGTATTAAGTTAACTTTATATATTAAGTGCTATTATCATACTCATTATTTTTTAAAATTTTTTTTTAGTTTTTTTTTTTTTTGTATTAGTGGTACAGTTTTGTTTGTAATAACATAACCACAGTACCTTTTAGTTTGTTTATTTAATGGAACTCTTGCTGTTTGATTTTTATATCAATAGAAGCAATAAATAAATACATAAAATAAATAATAATACAAGGGTTAGAGAAGTTTATAAACAGTTATTTTCTTTTCATGATGCTTTAAAATATTCAAATAAAAAATGGTATTGAAGCAGGTTGCTGCAGTAGGCCCCACAGTTCCACCAGTGCAGAGATTGAACAGGGTATGAGCAATTTAACAATAAGTGGCCAACCCGGCCCCATCCCATCCCAGGGTGCCATTACGCGAACCAAAGAGGGTCGTTACAAGGGCAAAAGGGCTTATCCATCCATACCGAATCAACCCTCAGAGGCTGGTGCCCACTTCATGTTCGAACTGGCCAAGACGGTGCTGAACAAAGCAGGGGGAACTAGCAGTACTTCTTTGTTTACCCAACCTTCTACAAGTCAGAACCACCACGGGCCCCACAGAGCTTTGCATATGTGCGCTTTTCAGTTGGGTCTCTATGCCCTGGGTTTACACAATTGTGTCAGCCCCAACTGGCTGAGTAGAACCTATTCGTCACATGTGTCGTGGATTACAGGTAAGATGCTGCAGAGAAAAGGAAAAGGTAATCAAGTCCAAATTTTCAAAAATCAATAATTCCTAGAAGCCCTAATACGTTTAATGAATATCTTCACTCAATCCACCGTCTGTGTTTTAATCAATATTAGAAATATTTTCCAGTAATCTGACAAGTCAATCTCAACTCTCGGATTATCAAACTTGTACTATATATATACAGTTAATAGTCAATAAATTTGTTAGTAAATTAGGAAAATTTTCCAATTTTTCTGGAAAATTCATATGCAATTTCACTGCAAATAATGAGCCATTCAAAAAAAAAAACATCATGAAATCTGGCTATAAGCAAGAGAGATGGACATAGCGGTTATGTCAAAGCTTGAAGCGAAACTTTGTTGTTGTCAGACTTTGTAATTAAGGTCTTGACAATTCAATAAGGTTTTAAACTTAAGGTTATAAAGTTAAGATTAAGAATAGAAATGCATCTTTTTTTGCCTGGCCAGCTTTAATGACTTTTTTTATTGGCTCTTATCAGAATACAAAAATTAAATAAAAAAAATTTCCTACTCCAATAACCTTATTAGGAGGTGGTTGTTTCAGTTCTAGTCAAGACTTGACATTCCAGGAAATTCCTTTACATATAAATAAACATATTAAAATTTTTTTTTTTTTTTTTTACATCAATATTGATAACATGCTCTAATTTAAAGTGCACTTCAATTTTTACCACTTGGTAGAGGAAACATGAAGATAACCGCATGAAATTTCCTTTCCTTCTCCGTTACTATTCAACCTTCCATCTTTCTTCCGCAGGGCAAGCGATGGAAATAGGAGCCGCTGCCATATCGTTCCTCATAGACACTTGGGAGGGCCACTTGACGCCGCCGGAGGCCGCTAGCATCGCGGATCGTGCTTCCAGGGGCTGCGACCTAAACATGGTCCGCGCTGCTGCCGAACTGGCTCTCTCCTGCCTACCTCACTCGCATGCCCTCAATCCCAATGAGATCCAGAGGGCCATCCTGCAGTGTAAGGAGCAGAGCGACGACATGCTCGAGCACGCCTGCCTCACCGTAGAGAATGCAGCGAAAGGGGGTGGTGTGTACCCCGAGGTGCTGTTCCAAGTAGCGAAGTACTGGTACGAACTCTATGTGAGGCACACGCCAGGCGGGGGAGCAGCTGATAGACAACGAGATGCCGCATGATCCACTCGTGGACGGCCACGGCGCCCTGGTGGCTTCTTATCGAGCCTGCGGGGCCCCCGAGGGACCACCGCCGGCTGCTACACCCGTGGTTGTTACTACGGCCCCGCCGTATACGGTAAGCGCATGCGTTGCTAGTCTTATCGTTGAAGAAGGGTTGGTATTTTAAATAAACTTTTGCTTTGTGGTGGAGCCTAAATTAACCTTTAAAGGGACACATAATCCAAAAATGTTTAATTCGCTTAAAGAATTATGCAGTCTGTATTGATTTTAATACTTTGTTTCATCAAGAAATGAGGAACTATAAAACTCCAATCATAGGCTATTAAGAATTATGATATATTATTATAACTTTGATCAGTTAGGGGGTTTTGTTGGTCTCCATAAAGTTGATGAATATTTTAAATGTCAATTATAGATATTCAGATCAGTTTATGGAGGTTAATTTAATTTTTCAGAGGCAGAAATATTACAGTAATTAGGCGAGAATGCAAATAAATGATATCAACTGCATGTATTTCTTAAGGGAAAATACTAAGACTATTCAGCAATATTGTTTTTTTTTTTATTTCTAGTTTAGAGTTGATTTTGTTTTACTCATTTTACACAATCTTTACGATTTTAAAATCTGTTTCACGTGAAGGGGTACATGATTCTTCTCTTAAAAAAATAAATTAATGTTTCGTATGAAAGAGCATTGAAAGCACTTGGTTTTAGCTATTAATTAATTATCGAGAAAAAAAAACCATTTATTTGTTCTTGTGGATTTGGTATTTGTCATGCATGTACTAATCACTTTGTCACATGTATTAATTTTCTAGATCCCGTTTCTTGTTTTCTATTATTTATTAGCTTTGTTAGTTTAATTTTGGCAAGTCTGTTCCTGTTATTTTATGGTAAGCTCTAATTTGAGTTATTTAATTGAATTGTATTTGATCCACCATGCCTTGTTTTTGTTCTCAATGATCAATTCTGTTCTCAATTTGATCCACCATGTCATGCCACCAAACTTTTGTTCTCAAAATTAATAACCATACATTTTTGAAGATCATCAAAATAATAAATATTGTTCAACTGGCTGTGATAGGCATAAATCCCGCCAGTACCAGCTTTAAGGTGAAAATAGTTGTTAAATTTATAGGTCTTTATGAGATTAGTTATAGGCTACTCTCAAGTAATCAGTGTTTTCACGCTCGCGCTTTTAAGACCATTTTTGGGATAATCGAGATTTAATTAATTATAGAGGTGGGCAACTGGTAAATCACCTTTTAGATAAAAAAAACTGTTATCAGAAGTATATAACATATACATGGATTAGGTATTTTTGGAAAACTGTCGGCAAGGGGACCTACCAATTGAAAATTTCCAAAAATTTCGGTAATTTTTAAAAGTAATTTACCCATCTCTAATTAATTATATATTTAAATGTATACAGAATCCTTCTCTGTTCTTTCATGAAATCAAGTAATAACGCATCCTAGTTTTGGTCCCTCCTATTAAAATATCTTTAAATGACTTAAAAATGATTATTTAGCGAGCGGAAGCGACGTCACAACTTCAGTAGTCTACTGTTAGTTCACTCCAGCATTTTGTTTTAAGCTTTTACATTGGCTATATCTTTAAATAAAATGAAAATTTTGCAAAAAGCACAAGAATTAATAGTTTTTATATCCACTCCATTGTAAAAAAAAATTTTTGCAAGCCGTTTCCAAGATCTTTAGGATCCGAAGTTTTGTTGCCATTATAGCCTTCTATTTAGGTCTAGAAATCACTCCCTAAAATATGATGTGCCATTGGTTTAGATTAAAAATTGTGTTGCCTTTTTTCTAATTAACTCTTAACCCTTTCGCGCTGGGAAACGAACGAATCCGCATAAATTTTTAGTGCTGTGTAGCTGGGAACCGGATATCTACGCACGGTAAGAGGTGCACTTATTGGAAATATACGTATCCACATGTTAAATATTATTAACAAGATAACCCAAAAAACGTTGTGTGGTTTGTGCCAAAAAAAAATTAGACGCGAAAACCAGTTACAATTGCGTCAATGTGATGTGCCACTATGTGTTCGTGGTTGCTTTTTTTATTGACATTTGTCCCAAATTCATAAAAATGTTTAGTTTGTCAAAAATAACTAATATATGGTTCACGGCGGGAGCCACCTGCAGTCTGCATCCGACAAAGGCGCGGTGTAGTTCGCGACGGGAAGCGGACGAATCCGCAGCACCGTCCCGCTGCCGTCTGTGCAGCACGGTTCATTAAAACTGTTGCCGTCCTGAAAGGGTTAAGAGAACGTTATAACTAATTTATTTTTTACCTCAAAAAAAAATCACTTCATTTATAAACAGTCTATATATTCCAATCAGAATCAATGAAGACGAGAAAATTTTGAACTTTTGGTTGACTGAATAAATATACAGTTCATCCAAGGTAAATATAAAACAAAAATATTTGCAGCACGCCGCCCCACCTGTGGGCATGTACGTGAGCCACTACAATTTCGTGCCGCACCCGCATCATCCTCAGATGGGTTACGGGGGCCCTCTACACCCCCCTCCACCAGGCCCCTCCCCCCGGGACACGTGCAGATGTATCAGTTCCCCTACCCGCCTCCTCCCCCTCAGGCTTCGCCCCCAGTTTAACCCTGTGCCCACGTCATATTCCAACATACCGCCGCCGCAACAGGCGGCCTTCACAAGCGCCCCCTCCCAGTACCCCCAACCGCCACCGGCAGTTTTCACTAGTCCTCAACAGGCACCCCCTCCACCTGCGCAGTTGCAGTATTACGGCCCGGCCGTAACAATAGCTCAGCCGGTGCAGGGGATGAGGCCGCCCCCGGCACACATGTACCCACCACCACCGCCAGGTAGGTCAATATATTAAGGGGGATAGACAGGTATGGAGTTTTCCAATATGTTGTTAACATATGAAGGGTACAAGTCCAGAAATAATATTCTGAAAATTATTTGGTTGTTATTGTCTGTATTGCTATATTGATTACAGTTTTACTTGATTACAGTTTCTCATAAAATGAGAACCATGTACTATGAATACATTTTTATTTTTGAAAATAAATTACAAAATAAAGCAAACTACTAATAGACGGAGCGGTAGCAACATTTGAGCTCACCTGATCTTAGTAAGAGGAACGGTGAGCACAATCCCTGCATATCAAGTATCTGATGGTTGGTCCAGGGATTCTGCGGATGAAGTGAGTAAGAAATGTAAAAAATTTAAGGATATTATTACTCTATTTTTTGTAACACATTTCTCTGTCTCACTTTTAATATCAATATACTTTTGCAAGACCAGTTTAGCATTGCTAACTTAGTGCCAGACCGTGACATATTTGTTGTCACACATTTTTCACATTATATTATCAAAACTCATGATTGTGACAATTGTTAAGTGACATTAGTGACAGCTAATGACAGTTGTTTAGTTGTAAGGCCCCCACAGTCTTCATTATTTTACAACAGTTTTGCCCATCCAGGTAAAACTGCATGAGTAAGAACGGACAACATATACAACCACATACTTTGCGTTTTTTTCGTTCAGTTTTTCTGACATTACCGTATTTGGCAGCAGGAATTCCACGGTCACGTTGAAAAAATTCATCGTTCTTACGCGTGTGGAGCCACACATTGGCCGTGTTCTAGGATGTCGAAACGTTTTGCGTTTCGCGAAACGGTCGGCCATATTGCGAAACACTGTCATGGCCGTCATGGCGTGTTTTGATGGGACAAAGTAGGTTATGAAAAATGGATAATGTAGTGCAAAACATTTTTGGAGCTCGAAATACTGGACAATGGAGAAGTTGGTGGAGCAGCACTTTTTCATCCAGGTTGAATATGATAAATATATTGTTTTATTATTATACGCCCACTTAATTTCTAAACAGCAAAACACAAATCGTTTCGCTGCTGTCCACGGTGTTCATAAACGCACAACCAGGCACAACAAAAATGGCTACCGTTTCGCGAAATGCAAAACATTTAGACATCCTAGAACACGGCCATTGGGTGACTTGCACGAGGACATTCAAATCGGACAGTTAAAATCAAGCTCCCATAGATATTTTTGAACGCCGGCAAGATGGACGTATAGTTTTACCCAGGTGGGCAAAACTGCTGCAAAAGGACAAAGTCTGTGGGGGCCTTTATAGTTTGTGTATTAACTCTATGTAGATTATGCACTACTAGTTAGTAAAGAACTTTACACTATGATAAAGGTAAAGAACATTCTAGAACCAATTAGATCTCATGTTTTGTTAATGTGGAGTTGGCCCTTTGTGGACATGATTGCTAGGGGTTGCCCCACGTCAGCGCTGTATTTAAATTTCATAGAAACTTTTAGTCATGTACAGACACTGACAGATTTTACAGGACAAATGCTGCAAGATGCCACTAGTAAATACATTTGCTTAAAATTTGTCGCCTTCTGGATCTGAACCCTTCATATGTTTCTTTTTTTTAAGCATTGTTCTTACAATGATTCATACAGATATTTATAAGAACTGTGTTCTTACACAGTTCTTATAAATATCTGTCTAAAAGGTGTGAGGTTATGTTTTGGGTTTTTTTAACCTTTATAATTTTTTTCCGAATATTGCAAACTTGTTTTACGTTATGTTTTAACCTGAAAGGTGAATTCGAACAAACTAGAGTTCTAACAAAAAGGTAGTTCATGCAACTGTGAAATAATTTTGTTCCCTAGGTATGTTGCTAGATGGGCTCAGTAAACATGTGGTGAAAAGTCAATTTCTCAAAGTCGGCATCATCATTGCTCCCATAGGTTACAGTATGTGATTACTGATTACGTCCCAAGGGACTATTTTAAGATAATTATCTAAGTAATAATATTATCACCTGTCTATTTAAAGATGGGTGGTAGGTGAGATTGCACAATTGACTTATTGTAGTCATTGAGGTGGTTAGAGCCCTAATACAGTGGTATTTTTTTAGGGTATTTTGTATGATGGTATCATTCATCAGATATTCGTAATTACGTGTAATTAACTTGGAACTATTGAAATATTATTCGAATAGGTACTGAATATGCTACTTTATATAAGTTTTTAATAAAAAAATCCTCCAAAATTATTGCTCAAAAATACTATCCAGTATTAAGGTAACATTTTTAGTTTAACACTTGGTTAACAGAGTAGATTAAAACCACTTAGGTTTGTTTATGTCAGAATAGTTTGTAATAATAATAATAATAATAATAATAATAATAATACAATAATATATTTTTACACCGAGTTTTGTCGCATTTAAAATTCTATAAAAGTGTTCAATATGGAAACAAGTTCAATATGGATATATCAGACTTCTGAGGATATATCAGACTGTAGCCTCTCCAACACGAGCACTGGTGCCGGCGCGCACCGGTTGCTTTGCAGCACCGGTGCCTGTCCACTGCCTTCTCACTCATCCGCAGCACAGCCGCCTTTGCGCGATAGAGACAGACAGCATCATATTCTGGCATTTAATTCCCGGTGCTCGGCCGGCACTCGGCCGGAGTGGCAATAGCACCGGAGTTGGAGAGGCCTGGGCTAACAAGTGAATGAAAAAAAAAATCATTATGGAAGTAATGTCATTATAATATGTTAAAATTGGATAAAAGTAATTAAAGTGTTAAAAGAAAGTTTATTAAAAGAACCTGTCATATAAAAAATAATCAAACGAAGAAACAAATGAAAATATAAAATTAAAGAGTTGTTATCACATTTAGGGATAGCTCCACATCCACAACAAGCAGTAGCTAGGCCCCACAGGCCACATCAGTTCAATCAAACTCAGTTGAGGTACTTACTCACTGCATATAGAGTAGGTATGCTGGCTTTAGAAACTTTAGCGAGGAGAGTGCATGATGACAGGCCTCAAGCAAAGTATGCAAGGAATCCACCATATGGGGAAGACGTTAAGTGGCTACTTAGGATATCAAAACATTTAGGTAAGAATATATAGGTTTAACTACACAAATGTGTACAATAGGTGGAGTAATAATAATTAATCTGGGAAATGTGATCATTAAATCAAATCATTAAAAGTTTTGTCTCTAAAAATAATATACTACTATAGTATATTTAATTTAACTCAAAATAAAATCAATTGCATTTTATGACTACTCTATCTTTTGAGTACTTGACAAATGCCGTTACGGAAGAAACAACAAAATAAGAACAACTCAAAATCAATAGAATCACCTGAAATATTCTGTAGTACTCATGTCCCTTGTTGTTTGTTTGAAATGTTTTTATCCAATCAAAGTCTAAGCTTGTTGCGGCTACAGTTATAAAAATAAATAATTGTTCAAAACCATATAAATCGAAATTTAAAAACCATCCTTCAATAACTTTCAGGTACACAATACTTGCACCATTTCTGTGTTTGTGCCGTGAACTCGATAGTTAGCCCTTTTGTTCTGCATGATGTTGCAATAGAGGCTGCTCAATATCTCTCGAGAAACAACCCGAGTTTGGTTATGCAGCATTTACGTACAGCACTGACTCCCCTAGTCCAGAAATGCCAGCAGATGTACATACAGTGTATGCACCAGAAGCTGTACCATCTAACCTCGGCTGATTACGAGGATTTTGTTAGCATTGTGTGTGCAGCAAGGGCTGCCTTCCAGATCACTCCAGATGGAACGACACAGTTCAAAGAATGGTTGCAGTCGATTAGAAGGTGAGTATTTCTTATAAGAATTTAACATGTAAGCTTTAATTTTATCAATGAAATTGGCATAAATGTTCACAAATGCTGGTAGAGAAGTTCCCATTATCTTTAAATTTTATCCTTAAATTAACAAAATCTTATTTGAAGGAATCAGTGGCGGCTGGTGGAATTTGTCCTCATATTTTCATAAGGAAGCATGGGACCCATACCAGATTTTAGGGGATTATTACTTTATTGGGTCTAGTTATAACTTTCTAAAATTTAGTGTGGGTCCCATGCTTTCTTATGAAAATACGAGAATTTCAAATTCCTTCTGCTGCTACTGGAAGCAATAGAAAAATATTATTTAAAGTTAAAATGCAAATAATTACATTTATATAGACATTCCAACAAAGAGTTACACTTATTTTGAGAGGTAAGAAGAAGAGGCTTTGTTGGATTTTGTTTAAGCTAGTGATAGTCCAGAGTAACACAGCCAGGTTGGTAGCGTAAATACATAAATACAGAAACAGTGCACAATCCAAATAGAATAGTGACACGTTGACCAAAAAATGAGAGGGGTTGGGTCAGAATGATCCCTCAATGTCTATTTTGTTCTAACAAAAAAAACAACAAAATAAAAAAACATAAAAATCAATCAATTTACATTAAGTTTCACAGATAGAACAATTTACCTTGAAACTAGTGACTGTGTGTGGTTCAATAGTAGTATATTTTTAAACAACTAAAGCTGCTACTTCATAACATAGTATAAAACAAAGTCGCTTCCCGCTGTCTGTCCCTACCTATGTATGTTTAAATCTTTAAAACAACGCAACGGATTTTGATGCGGTTTTTTTTAATAGATAGAGTGATTCAAGAGGAAGGTTTATATGTATAATACATACATAATATAGTAGAGAAACACTGATAATTTTAGAGGTTTGTAATGTGATGTTGTAAACCGTGCGAAGCCGGGGCGGGTCGCTAGTTTATAATAATTTTAGAATCTGCATTACATAGCCAACGTGTAATTTTTTTAAAGGTAAATCGGTAAAGTTGGGAGATAACCAAAGCCTTAAAACCGTTTTTGTGGAAATACTGCGACTGTTGTTGTAAAATGTTACAGTTTATTCAAGTTGTGTGTTATTTAACGCAATATAACAAAAAAACTCAATAATCGGCCTTGAATAATAAATATCTCGAGGACCAAGACACTTTAATTTTCTTTTTGTCACACGACCAGTCAGAACCTGGTCTGTAACTCCGATTTGATATTGTTTTTTAGAGACACAGTGTATATAACATGTCTATAATTTAACCTGATGCAGAAGTAAAAAAAATAGTACGTCAATAACAATCAAATGTCAGTGTAATGTCATGTCAACATTTGACACAACATTTGAGAAAAAATTTCCAGTCTCATTTCACTTAAGGAGTATTCTAATGAACTAAGTTTAATTGATTGATTGTAGTTGAGCAACAAAGTGAATCAAAAACATAGTAAGAATCTATGTTTCAATAGAGGATCAACTTTTTAGTGGAACAAGAAAAGTTTGATACGTTACCATTCAAGTGATGAGCATTAACGAATTTCTTTCAAGTTGATCGTCTTTACAATGTGTGAACTTGTGATATGTATTTATTATTTAAAATACATGTATAGAAAAGATGTAGATGTATAGAATGATGTATAAAAAAGAACATTCACTGGTTTGCAGAGGGATTATACATGCCAAAAATGTTTTGGATAAACGAGCATCTATTTTTAATTGGTGTACTCATGAAAACAAGAGATACTTCATGCACAACTCCATTTGACACTTAGTAGAAATGGGTAAATGACAGAAAATTACCTAGTATTTTAGGGTAATTACCTAGATTAGATTCTAGATTTAATCATATTCCATGTTTGTTGATCAACTATAATCGATTAATCTTAAATCGTGAGAACGTGTCTTTAGAGTACCCAGGACAAAAACTACTGTTTTTTTTTGTTGCCATGGTGACCATTAAAAATTAGAGAATCTGATTGGTTTGAAGATGTAAATGTGAATCCGTACAACATTCTACCGTACAGAACTGTCCTGTCTGTCCAGGTCGAAGTCCTGCAAGAAAGACCTCTGGTCGCAGATCAACACCGCCCTACAGGCCAACAGCAAATGACAAAGGCCTGACCTAGGCGCCCAAGGTAGTTATAGTTATCACAGGAACCAGTCGGAAACGGTAGAAGACGTAGACCTACAGCCCTCCCCGCCACCCCCAGCCGCCTCGCGCCTGCACCTGTGCAGCTTCTCGCCAGACCAGGCCATCGGCGGCCATCCAATCTACCTGGCTCGTGCGCACCCGCTGCTGACGGCGCACGACGTGATCATCAACGAACAAGCCCCCGCCAACCTGTCGTGGGTGCCGCTGTCGAATGAATCTCCTCCGCCCAGCAGTTGATTCAAATCACTCCAATCAACTCTCTAAAGCAATAGGACAGTATGAAAGGTAATAGAAAAAAAAAGATATCGGGAACTTTTTTAATGCTTGTCCAGTTTCCTACTTTTCGTGAGGAAATGTACATACATATACGTATATCGGTAACTGCTGTAGGTTGCATCTACAGATCATGATTTTCTGAATTACCATTTGGTTGTGAAATGGCAATCAGAGAGACATGTTGTTAGATAGGCAATTTTATTTTTAACTTGAACGTTTTTAGTGGTACTTAGTATGTCTATGAAATTTATCAACCACGAAGCTAAATTTTAAATAATTTTTAATTTAAAAAAAATGTGTTTAATATTAATTTGTAGAATATCATTTAGGGAAAACTTTGAACAATACATTTTATCTGTGGACTAATGCAGATATACATTTTTAACAGGCCAGTATAAAATTATGAAGTTAATACTCTTTTAGGGTGTCTTAATCTTTATTCATATATTTTGTACATCGTAAATCATGAATGATGCCACTTTATTTTATAAAAAGCTGAACTAAACCTTCTACAAAGTTAAATACTTCGATAAGAAAAATTTTTGGGTTCATTATAATTTGATGACTTTTGATTTCTTATCAAGATTTTTATTGATTATGTCTGTATTGATTATGTATATAGCCTGATTAACAATATATTGCATTACATGAGTGTGAGAAGAATATTCAATATTTTTAAATTCAGGTTAGAATGATAGTAAGTGTGTTTAAGAAGTGATACTGAATCATTGAATGTCTTCTAAATTTAAGAAAATTTTAATTGGAATTTATGCACATTGATTACAACCTATTAACACAAAAGTTTTTCTATACAAATCGAGAGTTAACATGTATTGGAATTTAAGGTTATGGTACTGGTGAAATTGACTACGTATGATATCATTCTGCACTAATTATTAGAGGAAAAATATGGAAAGCTGAGAGAATTTGTTTTCTATATATTTTTCAAATCATTTCTGCATTTGTTATATCGTATACTGTCCAAATTAATTTTTGTTGCATTCTATTCAGTACTTCTTGGAGTTGGGCGGTGCTAATTAATCGCATAATTATTTTTAATCATTTTATTAATTAGCCTTAATTGACCCTAAGATAAAGAAGTAAAATGAACGACTTAAAAAGATATCCTGTTTTTTTACGAAAAGTTTTATATAACTATCATTTGTATTTCTCAGACCTTTCCAGTGAGTTAAATATTTTGAATAAAAGTATTTTCCATTGCGTATAAAAAAAAATTACTGTGAAGTGTGGATGGATTTTAGTAGAATAAAAAAAATACCTCTAAGATACATACTAACATGGAACCTTTTGAAAAACTATTGTAAATTTTACAGTACCGAATATATCACCAATGTAAGGAAAATTAGTATATTAGTTCATTTATTATCTTGTGTAAAAAAAATTCAACAAACTTAACAGAAGAAAAAACACTGTTTTCACCATAAAAATGGTGAATTAAATATATTAAAATATTTACTTAAGGTGGGTTCATGCAGATATTTTTAGTAATAAGAATAAGAATAGTAATAAGAATAAAAGTTAAACCTTCGTTTTATAATGACCCAGTTCATGCAGTAAATTCTTATTTTTAAAATTATTACTAAAAATTATATTTACTGCATGAACTGGGTCATTATAAAACGAAGGTTTAACTTTTTATTCTTATTACTATAAAATTTCTGCATGAACCCACCATTACTTTGCACTCAATAAATATTTTAACATTTACAGAAACTTCTTAAAAAGACGCAGGAATTTCTGAAATAAGTTGTAAAGGTGGTGAGCAAAACTGAATTGGGCAAATAAAAAAAATATATTTTTACTAGATTTAAAGAACAAATGGCTCACTTAAAATAGAGTAACACTCACCCACATAAAGACACAACTGTATGAAAACTGATAAAAATTATTTTTTACCACTAATAAAAAACAGGTTAATTAACTGGTTAATTATACAATTTATATTTTATCGATTATTGTCCATTTTTAAATTACTCATGCGTCATTGTCATTGACTATTAGATTATTTGTAATAAGTTTATTTTTACAGAAAGTTGAGTATAAAGTATGGAAAAATTTATAGTAGAATGATTTTGGATCCCTGTGCATCCAATTTGTATGAGACAGCATATGGGCTGCCATTTTGATACAATTGAAGGCAGCATGATATTTCCTTTAGTATTATAAAAAGATAAATGGTTTGTAATCAAAAACATTAGACCATGATGTCCAGACTTCGGATAAACGTGGTTTTAACTTTGAACGGCTCTTATGAATGGATTGCTTCGTTCATAATTTCCAAGAGGCCCTTGCACAGTTGGTCCTGGGACTGAACAGTTTTTGTTCATGGGATATTCGCACTGGCATGATACACAAAGACTAAATATTATCAGCGAAGTACAGTGTGCCTTTTTTTTGTTAGATAATTAATATTTAAACGAAAATTGCAGTGTATATTAAGGTTACCCAAATTGCAGTGTATATTAAGGTTAATACCCAAATATGCTAGAAGATTGTCACTAATAAAACATAAGGTTTACATCCGATGAACAGATATTCATGTTTACTTGACAGCCGTTCAAGGTTAAAACCACATTTATCCTAAGTCTGATGATGTCAACATGCAACAAATTTTCTCCAGGATTGCTAGATTTATTTTTTCTCAGTAAATTGGCTACCTAGGTATTTTTAGGTATTCTTTGGTTTGGCTCTTTAGTCGTATCTTTTTATAGCCAATTTACACAATCAATTTACATGAATTTCTACATGTAAAATTTAAGGTGAAAGTAGATATCAATAAAATATTTAGGTTAGCGGTGATTATAAGTTGGCAGACACGGAACGGGCCACAGAGGCGTACGCTTCATAATATAATACACGAAAGTAGCTAGTATCCTTTCGCACGTTTACCATATTTTATTATGATATTATATCACACCACTACTTAACGTATTGTGTATAACTGCTCAAGCTGTTATAGGACTATTTCAATCAAATCAAATTGAAGCAACTCCCATCACACGCTACACCCCATCATACGCTACACAAGTTATAAATTATATAACCCATGCAATATTTAAGTTGGTATCGACTTTGATCTTGAATATTATATATGTAGAAACTGATGTAAATTATGATCCTGTAAAGCTGCTATTAGTTATAAAACATCCATGACTAAAACAGCTCTATAAAATTTATAGGTAGGTGCATTTTACAATATTAATATAAACAATAAGAATATAATATAAAGTGAAATGATTTAGCAATCTTGCCATTGTGTATTGGAATTTCCAGCCTGAATGTTGCATACAAAATGGCGGCCTTCAATTGTTTTTAATGTAGATCTATTAAATATTCAATTTCTTATTATTGTCTGTGGTTTAAAGTTTCATGCTTTTGTTTTTAATTGCACGTTTCTTAAATCTCTATTATGAAAGTTAATTTTGATATGCTATTCTATATTTTGTTTTCAAATTTTTAATTTCAAACTAAAAAGAATATACATTTAGAAGTAATACAACTTTTTAACAATGTTTTTTGCCAAAAAATTTTGCATATCACTTGCAATTTGGACAGGTGTTAAAATTCCCTAATTGAGAACACGTTGAATAAAGTGTAGTTCCAGATGTAAAGGAAGTGCTCAGGTTATTCTACCATCTCTGCCTTTATATAGGTAAATTCTTACGTAATTAAGTAGCCCAATTGACATTTTTATTTGTAATTATCATTAATTATTACAATTATGTAAACATCAACCACATTTTTTTTCTTGTCAATCTACTTAAAATACATCAAGTGCTTGGCACTTATCTTACAAACTCTTAACGATATTTTTAACTGGAATGTAATTTAAAATTTGTAGTGTTAAAACTAAAAATATATGTAGGAATATACATAGAAGTTTTGCTATAAATTATCGTTTATGATAATTGGTTAAGTAAAATAAATAGTTAGTAAGTGTTTTTATAAATGTGTTGATCGAATGAATGTTCCTGTTTTATCGTTTATCGTGTGGTATAGTATTTTACATTTAGTATAAAATATAAATGGTTGTGTTCAGTTTCGTGTTTTCAGGTTATGTATTTACTTTTAAAGAAGGCCGTTGCAACTAAAAAACTATACATTCTTGCAAAGTATATCGAACTAGAGAATCTAACTTCTCCTGTATATAATTACCAAAAAGAATACCAACCTAAATAGATGTCCTGTAACAGTTAATATTTTTTTAAGGTCAACCATAACATATCAACCGCATACCGAGTCTAAAGGTAGTTACTTAAACATTCATATGTCTATTTGTTTAAGTTTCTTCTTTAATACTTTTGTATTTAACATACTGATTCAATTCTGACTTTTTAATTGCAATGACCCATTAGACATGTAATATATTCTATATAACGGCCCATTATACAAAGTGATCTCAGTATATGTGTAACTAAAACAGTTGAAAATTTAGCTTATCTTCGACCAACTACTTTCATAGATCGTTCTTACTTCAGGAAATTTATTAGAAAATATCAGTAAAAAAATTGTGCCTTGGACTTTCTAGTTAACAGTATAAAATTAACAAACTTTCTGATGTGAGCTTATATGAATAATCTATTGAATGTTTTATGAAAGTAGTTCTGTTGTTTTGGTCTCATTTACAGTACTGATTTGATTCCCATTGATTTTTCCTTGGTATATATTCTCATGGAATCAATCGGAGTCAGATTTAGATATATAGTAGTTTGAGCCTAATTTTAGTTGATTTTCAAGTAGTTTTTCTTATACACTAATGTGTAGGTTTTTTAACATATAGTTAAGTACGTATAACGTAATCTATCGTAATAAGTGTTAATGATTTTATTGGAATATGATTTACATTGTTATTGTGTTGTGTATAAAATATATTGTAATTTTTTCTACGTAAACAACAGTTTTTTTTTTACTC
Organism: Aromia moschata; assembly: GCA_029963805.1. NCBI lineage: Eukaryota > Metazoa > Arthropoda > Insecta > Coleoptera > Cerambycidae > Aromia > Aromia moschata. Next base: position 153,652 of record JAPWTK010000481.1, on the reverse strand, counting down.
TGATAATGTGTACATCATATTTCTTTAATTCAATTCACAAGAGAGAAATAAGGGCTGATTTATAAAAATATGTGTAAAAAAAATAGAAGATGCCGTAAATGAAATACTAAATTGATGTAAAAATGTCTCGGTGTTATTATTTTAACAGTCTCTACTGCTAATGCTTTTTTTGTTTCGTCATCAAAAAGTCAAACAACCTCAAACAAACCTCGACTCTCTTCCTTATTATTTCTTTATGAAATTTTTGTCATCACATATCAAGTACTTTTTGATGGCGCAATAATCTGTCCCTATATGTGGAAGTAGATGAGAAATTTCCAAAATATCTTCAATACCACTCAGTTTATGTACTACTAGGTAACATTTTTTTAGGTAAGTATTTTCAAATTATATTTTAAACAAAACCTATAAAATGTTTAGAACTTCATTGCAACTTGTGCAAATATAATCTAATAATTCCATCTTGTGTTTGACTTTGGTACTGATTTGCAATTTTTAGTTTCATATAGGTACCTACTGATTTACAGTAATTTATTAGCAATTATTTTGAATATGATAATACAAATTCATCACAGGTCTACAAAAGAAAATGTACTAAAACCAAATTTCATAATAAACTTTTTTTGACCTGTCAATTTTTCTTCACAACCTCCTTTAACCCCATGAGGGTTGCTTGATAATTTTTCAACAAAATTTTATAATTTATTCCTAATATTTTGAACAGGGATTTTTAGGGTCCCTGATCACTATGGTCCGAAAATGTGTGCCACAGTGCAGGGTCTTCTTGCCCGTGCATACTTATGCCACTGACTGCGTCGTGGCACACTCATTCGTGATCACAAATCAGCAAGTTGTCAGATTTCCTGAAAACAAGTTATAATTCCTGATAAGATATTTGTTGCTTATTATTAATTTTTGGGGGTTGCTGACCCAAACAAACACTTTGACAAATCTGATGTCAAAATTGAATTTTAACATAATTACAGCTGTCAAAATTTCTGAAAAAGTGCGAGTTAAGATGTTATTGAATATTACAAGATAAAAGTGTTTATCAAGCCATTAAAGTATCTGATGTTCAAGGATATGTCCATTGTTTTTTACGGTAGTGTTGTTTTTTTTCTTCGAATGATCTGCATATCCTGTTCCTTTTGTGATTTGCATTCAGTTCATATCTCATTAATGTTCAGTAATAAATCCATGTGTCATTTACTCTGATATTGAGTTTCCATTTTTTTAATGTCTTGATGGGGGCCATTCATCTTGTCACTGTAATTTCCAAGATGATATGGAAAGTAGTTTATGTGATAATACAATTTAGCTCAGAATTCATCAGGTTTTTTAAATTCTTTACGTAGATCTTGCACAAGCTTAAAAATATTTTTAGCTTATCAAGCAATCTCATCAGACCATATTCGTGATCAACGATCCTAAAAACCACTTTCAATTCAAAGTATATAAAAAAAATTATAAATTGTCGAAAAGAGCATCGCTCAGAGGGTTGTAGAAAAAATAGACGTCAAAATTTTTTTTACTATGAAATCGATTTTACCATCTTAAAATACATGGGAATAGCGGGGGTCTGCATTCTAGGATAGAATTTTTTGTTTTTTTTGTAGACCTGTGTAATTAATAAACTTACAGATTGTGAAAATGTTTCTTTGTCATTCATGAATGGCTTTGAAATTAAAGAAAAGTTAGGACAATTATAAAAATATAGCTTGACAAATGAGTTAGGTCATAAAAAGTTCCTTTGAAATTCTACAATCTTCTGGATAACATTAACTACAAGCCAATTCAGGTATTTTGTGAAAACTACATAGGCGCGTGCATCAACTAGTTAAACTAAAAAATCAAGTTTAATTTGCTCCCTTTATCATGAACTGAGATATGGAGGAATATTTTGTTGCATTGTTGCTATTATGTTCAATATAACACTAATGTTAAATATCGCTATACTGTTGAATATTATAGCAACAATACAAAATTGTTCACGCCATCTATGACTTAATTCAAACATGTTCCACAGAGCAAATTATAGTTGAGGCCATGAGGCAAACATAAAAGGCAAATTGACATGTTTAACATTGGTGCTATATATGTATATTGAAAATTATAGTAACAATACAATAAAATATTCCTTCATATTTCGGTTTGTGTTAGATAGAACAAATTAAAGATCATTTAGTTTAGCTAGTTGATGCAATGAAATTGAAGTCTTTATTGATCCGATGCTGTGGAAGCTAATTTTAAGTAGACATAAAAAAAAACGTCATCAAAGTTGGCCGAGAAAAAAAAAGACGTATTTCTATTCCTGATCGAATTTATAACCTTATTTACTTGTCAAGACTGACACCTCATATGACAGCCATTGTTTATTTCACAAATTGTGACAGTCACTTGTCAAAAGTTTGACATAACCGAAAAGCTTAATCCTGACCGCTATTTCCATCTCTCTCGTTCATAGCCAGAGTTGATGACGTTTTTTTGGATGTCTATATTTTTTTGCAGTGAGGGTTTGTCAAATAAAATTTATGACAACTTTATTCAATAATATAAGTTGGATTACATTTTGAGAAAAAATATATATATTTGTTCAAGTAATAAAATAATTTGTAGTAATAACTGAGTATCGGAAAATTTTCCATGGGAGTTTATGAATGTTAAATTTTAATAGTTTAAAATAAAAAAACAAATGTTCTGTTTTCTTTCTTTGCAGGTTAATATCTATTATAAGTTTATAACAAAAGCATTAGGTACTTTTTAAAATTCAGTAACAAAAATATTACTTTGTTTTCATAATTTTACTCGTAGATCAAGCAATGAGTGTATGTTTTTATGTTTCGCTTATACATTAAATTCTTTTGTTTTGCAACATACACATACATACATCTAACAATTTATTATGCATGTATGTTACTGTAGACATATCTATGTCCACACAAATTGTTTTATACACATTGTACTTATTTTACAGTTTATGCAAATTATTTTCCAATTTTAGTAAAATTTCTATTTTAAGAAATTTTTAGCTTACGCCTTTATTGACTGCATTTTTTTTGTGAATTTCTCATGTACAATTCATTATACTTAATCCCATCCGATATATATATATTTTATTAAACAGTGTCTGACTTAAAATCGTACAAAATTACCGTTATAATTATATGGCAACTGAGTTTATATACATATTTGCCATACAATTACTGAATCTGATGCCGCTTTCTTCGGGAAACTAATTTTTTGTCTCCCAAACAAAAACTTCACAAGTATCTACGCTCTGTGGAGAATTATTTTTTACAGTCATAATGTTTTTTTGGTCATAATTTTTTTCCTTATAATACACTGTTTAATAGGAAAATATATCTTTCTTACATTACTTATATAATATGTGTCAATATGCTAAAAGTACTTCTTATAAAGCTGGATAGTTATCATTTTTAATGGACTCATGAAATTAAAAAGATCCAACACCTTATTGGTTTTGGAAGTATGGCAGAAATTTTTAAAAAATAATTGGCAGAAAAAAATTGAATATATCACAAATCATCTCAATACTTTGATTCCTGTCGGAACCGCAATAATTATAGTAGCTGACAATTTGGGTACCGATTTATCACTGTAATTATATAAAGTGTTTTATTATGCATTTTGTTATATATATGGCCATTTGTTATGAAATGATATAGTCTTACAAGAAAAAGTAAAATAAAAAAATACGAGTGTTCCGTGTTATTATGTTCAAATTTTGGGCGCATAAAGTAAGTTTAATTCTAAGACTAAGAACACAAAAGTGGTAGGTCAATTTCTATTTTTTTCGAAAGGTATATGAAATTATATACGATAAATAAACAGATCAAAAGCCACAATGTTCAATTTTAGATAAATACTCACAATAGATTAGTCGAGGAGTCCTGTTACATGGCTACTTAGGTCTCCTGACGTTAATCGTCTAGATTTTTATTTCTGCAAGACATGAAAAGTTTAGTATATGCACAAGTTTCAAATACCAAAGAGGAATTATTGCAGCATACTCAGCAAGCTGCTCAAAAATTACAAGAAAACGGGCGTCACATAAGAAGTGTAGTTTCATCCACTTTTAAAAAATTGAATTTGTTTTTTGGATTCAAATTTATTTATTGTTTATAATTTCATACGAGCCCAGTCACATATGCATTGGACCAAGGAAATATGTGACCTAACATTATATTTTCGTATGGTTATTTAAACACTTATTGTAGTTGAAACAAAAGTAACTATGTTTATTTGTCACTATGTAGTGTTTGCAATTAATCAATAATATTTGCTATCTACTGCGTTACTTAAAAATAATCAACAAATAAAAAGTTGTATTATTAATTTCAGTGGTCCAATACAATATTGAGCGACTGGGCTCGTAGACCTGTAATTTTGGAACGAATACAAATCAACCTACCGCTTCTGTGTTTTTTTAGTCTTCGAATACAGTGTATGCTTCAAGTCTACTTTACTTCAGAAATTTGAACATAACGATACAGAACACCCTGTATATCTAGCATTTAACACTTGACATAATTTTAGTTAAACATATAAAACTTTAAACTGTAGGAAATGTTCATAGCAATGTGAAGTTCATGTACACATATATACAAAACAAATGTCCATATACACAGGAAAATAAATTTGTTCATAGTTTCTTAACATTTTTAAAACTCTCAATTAAATACATATATTTTTTTCTATACACTTTACTATTCCTATCAGGTTAAAGTTTACTTTATGGACCATGCATTTTATGGGTGATCCATATATGTATATATATTTGTGACCTATTCGACGAGCTGAGTCAATTGACACCTGTCTTGAGCAGACCACGTATATACAGTGTGTCTGCAAAAGTTGGCATCAAATGGAGCAAAATTATTTTTTGATAATCTAATTTTGGGATGTCTTAGTGCATGTTTTAAGTACATATTTACTCAAATAATGTTATTGCGCCATACTGCTTCTATGTCAAAATTGAAATAATAAAAATATCATGCAGAAAAAGTTTAGATTTTTTCAATTTTTCTCCATCCAACTATATTCGATATAAATCTAAAATTTTAACAAATTCATTTCTTTGTTAGTAGAAAACAGTCGAAGAATGCAAAAATCGAAAAATTGAAAAAAACCGTAACTTTTGAAACTTTTAATAACCTGTCCCAATATTTTATGGGAAACGCAATTTTTAGTATTATTTTTTGTTTCAAATTTCACATACAAGCAATATCGTGCACGCCATTCGGGCAAAATAACATACTTAAAATGTGCACTATCAATCCCAAAATTAAATTATTAAAAAAATCTAATAAAAATATTCCTATGTTTTGCCAACTTTGGAAGATACACTGTATATACATACGTGGTCTACTTCACTCAAGACCAGTGTCAATCTACTTAAAATTGCTGGTGCGTAAAGTCAACGTCACCCTCCTATCATTTGCTACTGTATTTCAGAGTACATGATTTTCTTAAAAATTTCTACCATTCGAAACAGTATTTTAAACTGGTTTTCATTCACTTTGTATATTGTACATATTTTTAATTTGTTTGACGCACCGTTAAGGTTGTTTTAACAGGATGACTAATTGATTTTTGTAAATAATACTATTCAGGACATATACTTTGAAGATAATATCGATGTGTACGATTTTAACAAGTTGATTTTACAGCACAAAATTGTATATTTGTATTAAATCACATTTCGTAGTAACGTTTTTCGATATGTCCATATTAAGAAAACATTTTTTCAAAAATATTTTCTGTAAGTGTCAGTACATATATAGGTGTATTTAAATTAATGGTAACATATTTTTACACAACTATTTATGTATAAAACAAGGTATTTGTATGCTACACGTAGATTACATAATTCGTGTCTTACTGAATTATTATACATTGTAGTGGCGTAAGTATTTTCTTTCTTTTTTGTACAGTTTATTAACTTAATATACACATGTAACAGCTAACTTGCTATGAAAATTGTCTTTATACTTGGAAGTGAGTTAAATAAAAATCTATCATTTATTATTATATTCTGTTTTATTTAATATTCCCTAAAAGTAGTAGATCCTAGATTCTTCTTCTATAGTTTTTAGAGAACTGAAAATTAATTTAAATGTAGTAATAGGTAACAAGTTTCATTAATGATGTTCCATCAACTGAACTAATTGATCACAAATTGATTTTTTAAATTTTGCTATTATCTTTGTTAATCTTATTTTTACAATGTTTACACACTACTTTCCTTGTGTCTATAAAATTAATTTACAAATCAACAGTCTATTAAAATCTATTCATTTTTTGAGTACAGCATAGAACATTTGGGTAGACACAAGATATTTCATCTGCATATTAATTCAATTTTAGGAAGCAAATCAAGGGCTAAACCGCTGATGAATTTTGGTGTACACCACTCGGGAATTAATAGGTATTACCCAGGGTATTACATGCATTAGCAGAATATTCAATGCATATGCGGTTGCTTCTTATCTGTCGTCTCACTTCTATTTGTCCTTTTTAATAACTGGCCGATATCTGGTGTACACACAGGGTATAGGGGATTAGTAGGGTATTTATGGATACTACAGTTTATTTATTCACATTAAAATTTCGTGTCAATATCTCTATTAACTATAGATATTTACGTGGTTTCACACTTTTGCCCATTACTGTATATTAATAAAAATAATAAAGTGGTATCAAAAACATTCACTAATAATTCAGTGTTAATAATTTCTTGGGTTTTATTAGGGTATTAGTGTCTATTAATAGATAATTGGTTGGGTATTTGGGGATTTATGATTTATAAGGACTTTAAGTATTAGTGGGATTTCATAGTAATACCCGGGTAATACTGCTGAAACAGGAATTGGTGTACATTTTGGTTCACCCTTCATTGCAAATAAATCTTATAAAATTAGTAAATATTTTAACTTGATTCCATCTAATGTATAAAAAGCAGTCACAATGATTTGATTGATTTATTCAATTGTGTTAAGGATACAATGTTTATTATTTCTTTTTGGTATATATCAAAAATAACTTATTAGTGTTAATTAAATACAAACTATAACCATCAATGGACCAAAAATTATTAAATCTTCTGCAACTTCTGTACAGGCCTTTGTAAGGGATGACCTAGCAGTTTTCCAGCTGAATTATGTAGTCTTCTGGAGTCTCTGCATACAGGGAAAAAATAGGCAAGCCCCTTTTTATCCAAATTTTGCAATGCGTTGAATATTTTACCACAATGATTACTGCTCTCGACAGGTTCATGTGTCATTAATACATCACAAATAAAATAAGGGTTATTTAATATATCCTCTATCTTTTCATTCATCTCTATTTGTGGTATTGTATATGAACGTCCATAAAATATTACAGTTCGAATAAGATAACTGGGGGGAATTTCATGACTGATGGTACTTGGAATTGTAACATTATCGATGATTTCATTAAACAAAGAGTTCAAATTGAAAGTGTCTTCTACTTCACATTCAGTTATCTTGTTAATAGTATCTTTAAGTTTCCTCATATCACTAGTAAAGCTCAGGAGCCATTTCGCATTATTTTCATTTAGAACAATTATTGCAAATTCATGATATTTATTGAGTGTATGTTTTAATTTAAGAAATAGCTGTATCGCTCTCTTAAGCATACTTAACGGGATATATTTTGCATTGTTTACTACAAATGACGTGTAGTTTTCATCTTGAGCCCTGTCAATAACTAATACAATTTTTTCTGGGATGTTTGCGTTTGGCAAGGTATGTTCAGCACGTTCTTCAAAAACATCAAATTCTCGTAAATATTCCTCATGTTCATTTGGTTTTTGTGCGGTTTTTACTTGAACTGTTGGTTTACTTTGTTTTATGTTTAACTGTTCCATCGGTTTAGAAATATTTTGCTCTGTATCGCTAGATATAGGCGAACTGTTTGTTGCAGTTTCTTCATTATCTTCCTCCATTGTTATAGGAATTATATGTTCCGTCATTTCCTGGAATATTATCGTAATTATACCAGCAAGCAGAAATAAATATAACCTGTAATGTTAGAATTTGGGAAAAAAATTAGAATTAGAGCACATTTGTCAGCACCTTGACAGAACATAAGATATATGTACATATAAATATAAGGTTATGTTGTGGTTATATTTAAGCTTAAGCCGCATACGGATTCACGCGTATCGCGTACGCGGAAGCCGCGCTTTGATGATGTGATTAAAATCACATACACTCGATTCCCTCTTAAGTCACCAAATTCGGGCATCATCTCGCTTAAATCGCGAAATGTACTCTCTAAAGTCGCAATTAAAACCTCAACTTTTTCGTGTTTTTAGTTGCAAAAAGAAATATTTAGAGATATACCACAGCACTTGTTATAATAAAAAATGAGTCAGCTGAACGAAAAAATCAACGTAAGTACCTAGTCGTGCGGGACAAAGTTCAATTTTCCACTTGAATGAATATTTTAAAGGTTAAATATTTTTAAAAGACACCTAACCTATTTTAAAGGTTAGGTATCAATATTTAATGTATTACACAATCATTTTTTTCAATAAAAATTGTACATATTCATGCGAGAATCCACTTTCCAAACGTAGTTCTAAAACTTTTACAGGCGGCGACTTAAGAGGGACAGTTTCGTGTCATAATAGGGAAAAACGTGGTGAAATAAGAGGATATGTGAATTAAGCGAAGGTGACTTAAGAGGGAATCGAGTGTATTTGAATTTACACGTGCACTTCAAGGACGTTACGCAAAAAGTTGAAACAATTAACTTTTCGCGTTTACGCAGAACATATAATCTGAAAAAATAGTGGTATGGTAATTTATAAAATCGTAATTGTTAAAATAAATGTTGAATCCATCAAAATTTCCACACGTTCACTAAAACAAAATAGCAGTCTACCTTACGGTCGAATTAGAACAAGATACGCAATAAAAAATTGTTACGCTTACGCGGTACGACGTATTCGTAAAATCCGTATTCGGCTTTATGTGAGTGATGTGATGTTAATGTCAGCGTAATGTACATAAGTTCACGCCGTAGAAAACCTATGTTACTCAAGTACTATAGGTTTTCGGTTCACGCTAAATCATATACACTCGAACCCCTCTTAAGTCGCAAATCCGTGCATCATTACCTCGCTTAAGTCGCGAAATTTTGCCTCTCTTAAGTCGCGATCATAACCTCAAACTTTTTTGTGTTTTAACTGCAAAAAGAAATATTTAGAGATATACCACAGCACTTGTTATAACGAAATCAATGTAAGTATACCCAGTCGTGCGTGACAAAGTTCAATTTTCCACTTGAATGAATATTTTAAAGATTAAATATTTTTAAAAGACACCTAACCTATTTTAAATCAATAAATGTATTACACATTCATTTTTTTTCAATAAAAATTGTACATATTCATGCGAGAATCCAATTTCCAAACGTAGTTCTAAAACTTTTACAGGCGGCGACTTAACCGGGACGGTTTCGCGACCTAATAGGGGGAAACGTGGTGAAATAACAGAGGATGTGAATTAAGCGAAGGTGAAATAAGAGGGGTTCGAGTGTATCTAATACTATATTGCTGGTGCCCGTAAGTAGAGGTGTCACGGGGTAAGTGAGACAGCAAATGACTACTTGACCTGTTGTGCGCAAGCGTCACGAGTCTGGTGGGACAATTGGCCGTGTGTGACTGGATGTTCAATTCTCGGGCATGCGCGTAAGACGCGATGTAGTTACGAGAGAGAGAGACAGACGCATATATGTCTGCACCGTGATGATTTCGCCAATCTCCAGACCCTTCTAGCAATATAGGAGTATTAGATATATGCGCTAAACCCACTGACGGGTTGCCTTTTAAATATACAGAATAAAAAAAAACCAAAAAGGGGGGGAAAAAAAAAAATTTTTTTTTTTCCCCCAAAAAATTAAAAAAAAATTTTTTTTCCCAAAAAACCCCCCCCATTATAATTTTTTTTTTTTTTTTAAAAATGGGGGGCCCCCCTGGGAAAAAGTAAAAAAAAAAACAAAAGCGTAAAAAAGGGCGGTTTTTTCAACCCCCCCCAATCCCATTTTTGGATGTCTCCATACAATTAAAGGACAACCTAGCGCCACTTGTATACTAAAATCATTTCGGGCCGCCTATACCACCGTCTGTCCGTAGAAAGCTCAACCTTAGTGTTAGAAAACATATGCTAGGTATTATACGCGTAACATAGCTATTCTATGACCTTAGCACATTTCTTAAAGCCACATACGGATTCACGCGTATCGCGTACGCGGAAGTTGCGCGTCGTAGAGTTAAGTAGCGTTTACACAGCAAATATAATCTGAAAAAAATGGTGGTATGGTAATTTACAACATCGTAATAGTTAAAAGAGATGTTGAATCCAGCAAAAATTGAAATAATCTCACTCTTTCATATTCAGTAAAACAAAATAGCAGTCTACGTTACGCCCGAATTAGAACTTACGAAAGATACGCGATAGCAAAATTGTTATGCTTACGTGACACGCGTGAATCCATATTCGGCTTAAAGCATTCATAAACTATCTTACATCGGTAGCATATTCATATTCCGTCCGCCCATAGAAACTTAAGTGGCATGCAAATTTTTAGTAAAAGATAAAAAAAAATAAAAACTTTAAAACCCTTCAACTTATTTTTAATATTATAATTATTTCTGCATCCTGAAAACGAAGGTTTAATTTTTATTCTTATTACTATTCTTTTCTTATTACTATTTCTGCATGCCCACCTTCATCAACATTTACGGTACATAACATTCAGTGGCGTACCTAGAAATTCATCTTGGGGGGGGGGGGGTGAAAGTTACAAATACAAAATATTAAAATTTTTATGTTTCTTAAATGAAGGTATAAGAAATAGTATAAAAGAACCGTGTATAAGAAGTAAAAATGTAAAAATTAATTTTTATCCTTTTATTTTTTGTTTAAAGTTCATTTAAAACTTCGCCACATGTTAATGGTACCTCTGGATGAATATTCATTAATGCTAGACCATTGAGACGATTTGTACTAGTCGTATTCCGGAGATATGTTTTAAGCCGTTTTAAAGTTGAAAATGATCGCTTAGCTGAACAAGTTGAAACTGGCAATGTGGCAAAAATTTTCAATAACGTTTTTATATTAGGATATATATATATGTAAAAAAAAAACTGGACGTTTTCCACGAAACACCGAACAACTACACTTTTAGTAGTAGTTCGGTAGAAGATAAAAACTCGTTTTAATCCTCCTCCTGAAGATGCCAACTTGTTTGGTGAAACCCGCGTCGAGAAAAGTGTAGTAGTTCGGTGTTTCGTGGAAAACGTCCAGTTTTTTGTTTCTACGCCGAAGGTTCCAGTACCCACTCCAGGATATATATATGTGTTGATCACACGAAATGTAAGTATCGAGAGCATTTCTGAATTTCAAGCGATCTTCTAGACATCTTCTTCTCCACAACTTGAACTCTGCTACTAGAACAGTCTCTAGTGTCATAAGTTGCAAGAATAGTGTCAATGTTTATTAATCGGTCGATGTTATGCGACATCGATACGACATCTGAACTAGTACTAACACGGATTGGATAACAATAATTATATTCGCCTAATGAAAATTGCAATTTATAATTTAGAATATAATGAAAATAAAATTCAGCTGATAGAGCTGAATTCATTTCGTTTTCAGTAAAACCAAAACACAAATTTACAATTCCTCTGGGAGGGGGGGCAATTGCCACCTTCCCCCCCCCCTCGGTACGCCACTGATAACATTCAAGATTTACGGAACGGGCTCCTCATTGATAAACATTGAAAACCATGCTACGCGTGGCATGGTTTTCTATGCTACGCGTAGCATGGTTTTCTATGCGGATAACTAATGGCAGCACCCGATTCCATTCATTCTGTTCATGCGCAGATTATCCACATTGTCCTTGTTCTGATCGACTTCCGACTCGACATCCGCATATCCGAACTTTTCTGTTCCGCAAAATTCCACATTTCCGAACTCTCTTCACCTCCGGATAACCAAACTGCTGGCGCATGGGCAAAGGGTTTTCCTGGCTCATTGGTCATTCGACAGCGACATTTGACATTCGACAGCGACAAGTTCGGTGGTGTGGAAGTACAAGTTCGGAAATATGGTGAGAAAAATTTCGGAAATATGGTGAGTTCGGATATGCGGATGTCGAGTGTAATGAATAGAATACAATTGAGAAACAGACAATAGGTAACTAATTACTAGGGTCCGGAAATGTGTGCTGCAACGGGCTCGACTCTTTAAAACTATATGATAATGAAAGTATAAACTGTATTTTGTAATTTTTGTATCTTGTACATTATACACGAGTTTACTTCTTGCCCCTGCGCGCCTACGCCACTGACCGATTCTCCCCATGTACTGGGACCCGCGTCTGCGCGGTAGTACGCCGATTCCTTGCGGGAATGCTGGATAGTTAAATGCAGTTTATCATGCTGTAAGACGGGGATTTCCGAACCCTACTAATTAAATTACTAATTAGTAATTACTAGGCTTCAGAATGTTTGCGTGCCCGCGTGTAAAACTCCATAAGGGTCTCCCGCGTTCCCACGCCGACAAGAATAGCGTACTATTGCCCATACGCGGACTTTGAAGAGTGTTAGGGAAGGGGTCAATGCCGTATGTAGCACAGGAACGAAATACATCCGTATATAATGTACAAGGCGCCTAAAAAATAGGGTTTGTACTTTCATTATCACAGAGTTGTATAGTGCCGAACCCTGCGTTGCCGGACACATTTCCGGACCCTAGTAATTAATAACTAATCTGCAGAATTAAAAAACATGCCTTCACGGCGGCTTATATAATCTAAAGCCGGCGCTACACGATGTGTCCAACGTTGGCTCCAACATTTGCCGCAGTAGCATTTGGCAAATATATCTGCTACACGGGAGGCAAATGTTTGATACCACATTGAACTGAACGTTAGCGTTTACATTCGTGAATCGACATCAGTGCCGTACTAGAACGGCAATATGGAAGTCGAAGATATTACTACCGCTGGAATTGCAACCGCTACCGTAGTTTTATGTTGTGTAAAATTGTTACAACAAAAACAAAAAAAGATGCGCTAGAAGGTGGTGGATGCTGTTGGCCGACATGGCTCTTGTGGAATGTATTAACAAGCCGGGCCTTAAAAATTCCCGCAATTAAGAAATAATAATCTAAAATAAAAAATAAATTCTACTTACTTGCTCACCACTCAGCATTAAATGGAAATAAATATTTTTGCCACCACTGATTCAGTCTGAAAACCTCCCAGCCGTGTGGCCGTGTATCGAACAACAGCAGATGTGCTGCGAACGTTGGAAGGATCCTTTGACGCAGGTCAATTTTACCGAAACAGCCCGAACGTGGGGTGCGTCCAACGTTGGACACATGCAATTCGCCGGCGCACGGCTTCACGATGCGACGAACTGTGATCTGTCCAACGTTGGAAGGCATTTGCCACATCGTGTAGCGCCGGCTTAAGGTTCGATACAAATCGATGGTGTTGCCATCCAATCAGCTGCATCCAGAACTAAAAGTGAATAAAAGTTTAACAAATTTACAAATTCATCCCCAATAGAGAAATGTACATCTCCAGATACTAGATGCTCAGAATTGTGACGATCGAAGATTGTAGAATAACTGGTGTAGGCTCACCGAGATTTAGCTGTTCTAAATCTCGGTGGGTAAGCTTCGGAATGTTTGCTGTCACGCGTGATAAACTGCATAAACTCTCCCGCGTTCCCATGCCGAGGAAAGGGGATAACGTACTACTATTACGCGGGCTCTGGAGAGTATTAGGGAAGGGGCAGTGGCGGCTGGTGATAAAGATACTACTCGTATACAAACTCGTATACAATTAATTGATATTATTGTAACAGTAATTTATAGTAAATTAACACAAAAGAAATATTTTCTATTGAAATTTGGGCTGGGCACTTGCCCCTGTGCCCTTTATCACCAGCCGCCACTAGGAAGGGGTCAACGCCGTGTGTAGCACGAGAACGAAATACATGCGTATATAATAACACACAACCACCAACCCACCAAAAAAAAAAAAAACAAAAGAACCGCCCAAAATACCACACTTGCGGGGGGGGGGGGGGGGGGGGGGGGGGGGGGGGGGGGGGGGGGGGTTTGTTGTTTTTTTTTTTTTTTTTTTTTTTTTGTTTGGGGGGGAGAGAGGAAAAAAAAAAAAAAAAAATGAGAAAAAAAAAAAAAAAAAAAAAAAAAAAAAAAAAAGAAAAGAGGGGGGGGGGGGGGGGGGGGGGGGGGTATTTTTTAATAAAAAAATGGAAGAATGTGTATGATTGAGAAATAAATGAAAAAAAAAAAAAAAAAAAAAAAAAAAAAAAAAAAAAAAAAAAAAAAAAAAAATAAAAAAAAAAAAAAAAAAAAAAAAAAAAAAAAAAAATTATTGGGGAGGGGGAGAAAGGGGGAAAAAGGGGGGAAAAAAGAAAAAAAAAAAAGGAGAAAAAAAAAAAAAAAAAAAAAAAAAAAAAAAAAAAAAAAAAATATAGAAAAAAAAAAAAATAAATAAAAAAAGAGAAAGAAAAGGAAAAAAAAAAAAAAAAAAAAAAAAAAAAAAAAAAAAAAAAAAAAAAAAAGGGGGGGGGGGGGGGAAAAAAAAAAAAACAAAGAGGGGAAATGAAAATAAAAATATGAAAGGGGTTTTTGTGGGTGGGGGAAAAAAAAGGAGCCCCCGGGGGGGGGGGGGGGGGGGGGGGGGGGTTTTTTCCTTTTTGTTTTTTTAAAAACAAAAGAATTTTTTAAAAAAAATTTTTTTTTTTTTTTTTTTTTTTTTTTTTTTTTTTTTTTTTTGGGGTTTTTTGGGCCCCCCCCCCCCGGGGAATTTGGGGGGGGGGGGGAAAAACCGGGGCGGAAATTACGGGGAAAAAAGTTCGGAAAAATCGTGGGTTCGGAAATTTGGAGTTCGGATATGTGGATGTTGAGTGTAGCTGCTTACGATTTGATACGAGCTGAGGTTTAACTGAGAACTTAACAATTTAACTGAGATAGGTTACCTCACCTCACTTCAGTAGTTGACTCTTCAGGATCTTGTTCAAATAGACCGTATTCTATTTCCATTCTAAATTGAAAATAGTAAAAAAAGCAAGGTTGTCAGAAATATTTTCATAAAATTGCTACGCTCACTAGACAAGTATACTTCATACTTCAGTAAACTGTTAGTTCGTGACGTTCTTAGAAAGCTAGTTTGGAAATATTTAAAAAAAAAAATTCATGGATATAAATTTATTAGTTAGCATTAAAATAAAGCGTTTAAAATTGCTGGAAAAAATAATTATAAAAAAAAAAACAACTTTATGTACATTACTATACTTAAGAAAATGTTGAAGAGCCGGCAACGGCGGCTGGCGACACAGAGTAAACCACTGGCGGTAACACCGGTCAACGAGACTATTAGACTACTTTGCATTTAATACATTGCTAATACTTTTTCGGTCCACTGTGCCATAAAATTTTTACGACATCGTTAAAATGATTTACGACATTTGGAATTCTGACTTAAGACGAGTGACGTGTATTTCACTATTATAAAAAGACAATTTTTTGTAGCAAATTATATTACAAAATATTAAGAGTTTTGTATGCAGGCTAATTTTAAACTCCTATATTGATTTGAATGAAAAAAAATTATTTCACGATTTTCGAGTTTATAAAAGAGATATGCACGCCCATAGAATCATAGAGTTGCACCGCTTTTTTTGTTCCCCAGGCGTATTTGTCATTTTCAATTAGAAATAGAAGGACTATACCACTAAATGAGAAAACATTAACTGTGATGAGGAACTGAGGATTTTGTGCGAATCGTAAGGAGCTGATGTACAAGCACCGAGATTTAATCTAAATCTCGGTGTGTACAAGGCACTTAAAAAATACGGTTTGTACTTTCATTATCATAGCGTTTTATAGGGCCGAGCCCTGCGTTGCCGCACTCATTTCCGTTCTGTACTGGGGGGGCATTAATTTGTTTCTGGCGTTCAGTCCACCCGTCTTAATAAAAAAATCTTTAGGTAAACAATTTTTAAACGTTCGTATTGTTTTTTGCTTTCAATATTTTACAATCAAATTTTCAAAATTTTGTTTGTTTTTCACTACAAAAAAAGATCATAATAGGTGACAGTTCTCATTGCTACTTATAAAATGTTAATTTTTATTCTTGTTAATCCATTTTCACTTAAACGAATCACGCAGAAAATATCAAAATAAATTACAAAAAAACAAACATGTTGAAAAACAAAGAGCAAAGAATTGCATTAATAAAAACAACTATATACTTACATAAATAGGTAAGTGTAAAAAGTACATAGGTATGTACATGTGTGTGTATACGAGTAGTACAATGAAAATTCACTTGTATATGTAATTTCATGAAACAAGTTAATAACATATTATATAAATATTAATTTGATTTATTATTTCATTATTAATTTTAAATATTAGGTATTGTTTACCATTTGTAGTTGGGCCAAAAACGAACAAGGAATAAACGAAATGTTTCACCTGTATCTTGTTTATTCAATATGTTACATTGGTTTGATGTCTGAGAGAGGTTCAAATTTCAAATTAGTTGTTAGGTTTCTTCTTTACATGTTTGCGGGACACTGCCGTAGAATATACTTTTTAATCCCTTATTGTCAGTATAGAATATTATATACATGAATAAAAATGTATTGTATGTATTAAACAGAAAAAACCGTACATAATTATTTATTTCCACTTCATACATATGTACGTATATGTAGCACAGAATAATATTTGTGCTTATACACATAAACATATAATCCCAATTGTCATTGACCTCGTCACTAAAAATCAATATGTATGTATTTAAAGTTCAAAGTCCAACAATGCGACAAAAACAAAAATTCAAATAAAAAGATATATGAAGTTAGTCTGTCTCTAAAAGATCTAACAATAAGTAATTTAAAATTTGTAATCTTATAAAACTGAATGGTAACGCCATCTTTCTACACTTGTAAAATAAAGGGTGGGTTCATGCAGAAATGTTTAGTAATAAGAATAAGAATATAAAAAAAAAAAAAAAACCTTTTTTTTAAAAAACCCCAGTTCAGCAGCAAATCCTTATTTTTAAAATTATTACTAAATTATTTTACTGCATGCTGGGCATTATAAAACGAAGGTTTAACTTTATTTATTACTATTCTTATCTTATTACTAAAAATTTCCATGAACCCACCATAAAGCCATGAAGCTTGTTTTTCCCAGCGGTCAATATGTACGAGGTGTGGCTATTAAATAACCGAACTGCTGTCATAACACTTTTTATTCGTTACCAATTACTCTAGCAACTTTTTCGCCTTCAATGTACCTACTCCCATTGCGATCTCTATCTACACCGCTCCATACGACTTTTCTATTGTTGAAAGTAGTGCTGGAAGTCCGCTTCTGTCAGCTGGTTCAGAACCTCCGTCGCTTTTGCTTGAACAGCTTCCACACTTTCGAATCTTGTCCCCTTCAGTGTCACCGTGTCTAACAAGCCTGGATCATTCTTGATTCCTTTTGCTTGGGAGTGAGCAGTTTTGGCACCATTTTTGCTCACTTTGCGCATGTTGAACAATTCATGCAAAATATGCCGAATACATTCTTAAAACCGTCCCTCTTTAAACCGTTTAAACATTAATTCCCGTACACTTCCTTTAACAGTGCATAAGCTTCTGTAAATGTTTTCCCCAGTTTATAACATCAACCTTGAGATTAACCCGTTGCTCCATCTGAACACTTAACATTTTTTCGACACGTCACTGGTGCGTAGATTAATTCAAACGATTGCTACAGTCAAATAGAGCGACACACTGGCATGTCCAGCGAGCTCAAGGTGGGGAAAATATCACCAGACACAGTTCCGTTCAAACTTGGCGCTATATGTCATTGCGCACTGGTAGCAGCATCAGTTCAGTATTGAATAGCCACACCTCGTATATTACATGTATAATAAATGGTATACATTTATTTTTTAGCTTTTTATATTTACATACTTTTTTTACGAGATATGTAACAAGAAAATTAAAAAAGGTGAAAAACACACGCATGCATCGTGTCTCAGACTGGTCTTGCAAATATCTACCGCTAACACTTAACAAATTCATTAATATGATATGTATGTACGTATGTACATATTACATTAGATAGACAAACGAGGATTCACCAGGTCAAACGTAAATTGGATTGGGGTTCACCGGTAGATTTTATATATGGCGCATGGTCAAACTCTTAAAATCGGGATAACAGTCGGTACGCACTCTCATAGATGGCGGCACAGAGGTGCTGAGGGACGCTGATAAAGCGGAGGTCCTAGCAAGACATCTCCAGGCCGTCACTGCCGTCAGTAGTGACTTACCAAATGACAATCTATGACAATCTATTTAGATGTTTTGTGCGTGACGACGAATACAATCATTACAAGACAAATACATAATACCAAGTAGGAAACTCGCAAAAATACTAACCTCTCCCGAGGAAATATTCGAAATTACGAAATCTCTTCCAAACAACAAGGCTCCGGGGCCTCATAATTTTTTGTAAAGTAAAAAAAAGATAACAAAAACAACCATATGCATCAAGATAGTAAAACATTTTTTGTAATTTTTGCTGGTCAAATTTGAAAATTCATTAAAAAATCGAAAAAAATCTTTTTTACTATTGTGATGCACATGGTTGTTTTTGTTATTTTTTTACTTTAAAAATATATATCAAAAATCAGAATTTGTTTATAACAAATTGTAGTTGATAAACAATTAAATTGTTAATAAAAAATAAATTTTTTTTGCTGTCTATTAGAAATGGCAATTAGATTTTTAATGAAAAATAATTCTTAATAATTTTTAAATAAATATTTTTTTTATATTTTTTTAATCATTATTTTTTTACTATATAGTAAAAAAAATTCCAAAAATATTTAATTAATCTATTTGTCTATAAAAAAATTTATAAACAAATGACATGAAAAAATTTAAATTAAAAACATTTAATACCTTAGCTAGAGATAAAATCAGCAATAGCGTTACATATGCAAAAAAAATTAACATTTTGATTTTTCTTTTTTTGTTAACTTTAAACATTCATAATTAACAAAATAAAAACATTTTAAAAACTTTTATGATGTAATCTTGTTCAGTATGTTTATAAAAAAGAGCTCCAAGAAGAAAAAAAATTGTAGGTCAATTATTTAAACTTTTATGTCGCCTTTTGTGAAAATGGAGACCCGCAAATAAATAGTTAGTTAACAATTGCATACCTTTTTGACAAATTGAGATAACGAATTTTTTCCAACGGGATCATTTTCTTTGAAGTGTCTAGATGACACTTTCAAATTTTTAAATTTTCAAATTTTTTCAAATTTTTTAATTGATATTTAATACTTTAAAAAAATTATTACATACGTTGTACTCTCTATAGAGGCGCCGCGCGCATGCCGAAAGTGCCGCGTGGGAGCCTATTTTCAATGTTAAATTAAAATTATAAATATTAGAGCTACAGTTCCGGCAGTCAAGAGTTTATTATCGGAAATTTCCTCCTCTTTTTGGATCTTCTTTTTTAGTTTCCGCTATCGCTTATAGTTTCTGAGTTATTGTCAAAAAAACTAAACCCCTCTTTTTTTTTAG
Organism: Aromia moschata; assembly: GCA_029963805.1. Lineage (NCBI taxonomy): Eukaryota > Metazoa > Arthropoda > Insecta > Coleoptera > Cerambycidae > Aromia > Aromia moschata. The sequence goes on along the minus strand of JAPWTK010000481.1, from coordinate 133,953 downwards.
TTTTTTGTTTAATAACAATTACAATTTTCATTTGCTAAAAAAATCCAAAAAACGTCCTTTTCTAGATGCCATTACCGATCGAATGAGCTATCGCTCATATTTTTAGAAGACTGGCATCTATTTTTCGCAGGACATCAACTTCTCGACTAGACTAATTCGCATCGAGCCGGCCGAGGTGAAGGCTGGGCGCGACTCCTGCTTCGGAGATCTGTCTATCTGTCTGTTCCTGTCAATAAATGTCTGTTATGTCATTTATGTCAACAGACTGTTGACATAAATGACATATCCAGTAGCCAGGGAACTAAAATCATCAAAAACCGTTCTTGGAAGATATAGGGCTAGTTTTGGCGGTTTCCTATGTATTTTTTTGCGTAGAATACAATGCGAGGGGTCCGTTGAGCTGAAACCGTCCGCTATTTTTTTTTAATTAAAAACGTCTTTATATCATATTTTCGCTTATATCTCCATTCCTTGGAATATTTTATGTAGCATCTGATATAAGAAGTTGTAACCTATTGAATTTCCAAAATTTTAAGCCCAATCCGAAGTCTCCAAGTGCTATTATTAACTTGCAAAAATGACTGCTGAAGTTGAAAAAGTGCTATTTTTTTCGGTATTTTTTTTACTTCGAAAGTAGGGCGACTATGATCGTGACATTTCTTGAAGAAACTGCTATTTATAGTATGAAGTTACAAAAAAAATTTCAGCTCGATGGGTTGGGTTGGGCTAGAAAAATCATAAATCTCTTCAAGTTTGCGAGGTTTTTTGAGATTTTGAAAAATATTAATTTGGGTCAGTTTTATAACGTTTTCTAGGCGACTACCTTTTTTGAAGCGACGTATATACAGTGTGGAACAGCCAAATTGAATAAATTCAGTAGCTCCATTATTATGCATTTTTTTAGAAAATCCTGAGACACGTCAATTTCTAATTCTAAAATGACATCTTGCGACTTGAAAATGTCATCCCTAAATTCAACCCCCTTCAGGTGACAGCTACAACCCCTAAATTTTCAAATTGGAAGTAGGGGCTTGTGATACTTCATTTGAAAGATATTTTCATGCTCTATTCAAAACTGCTATGATTTTAAATTTTATTGCAGAAATTAACAAGAAAAAAAGATTCTTTGGCGTAGGAAATTCGTTACAGTAAAATAATAAAAAACAAATCATTATCAATGCAGCAGATGTTCAAAATGCATTGGCTTCAAGGCAATGCATGGCTTTAAGGCGCGTATTTAAAAAAGAATGAGAGTCGGGATATTATAGTCACAATTCCGAGAATTTCGAAGCGGCAACGCTAAAGCAATATATACGTCGCGTCAAAAAAGGTAGTCGCGTAGAAAACGTTATAAAAAAAGGGGGGGGGGGGGGGCCCAAATTTTTTTTTTTTTAAATATAAAAAAGGGCGGGAAAGGGGGAAAAGTTTAGGGTTTTTTCTGGCCCAACCGGGTCAATATCGTACAATAAATAAAAACACTTTTTCAACTTCAGCAGTCATTTGCAAGTTAACAAAAGCACTTGGCGCGGGGGGGGGGGGTCTACCGCTAAGCTATAAGTCCACCCCCTGCCCCCTTATTCTTAGAATAATGAGCTCTGTGAGCATATGTACATCGTAGATATGAATTAAAAATATTCAGTAAAGGTCTTTTGTGTTATATTACATATGATATGGTAGATTTTATCCATAAATAAGAAAATAAATTAAATAATTATTGAATTTAGGCGCTAATGAGATACATTTTATTTGAAAATAGAGTTTTTTAAGGCACTGAAAATATACTTTGTTTTTTTTTTAAAGGATATATTGTATATCGCCTTTTGGTACATCATAAAATATCAAATTACAATATCTTAATATAGGCTGTCCTGTAAAATAAAAGAAGGTTAGCAACGTTAGTTGGAAGTACAACGACTATTTTGTAATGTGACCCCATTTACAATTTCAGATACATATGCTTTACCCAGCAAATATTGTTGGTTGGCTCCATCTAGTGGCTGAGATATTTTTTTTAGCGAATAAAAATGTAAATTAAAAATTGTATTAAAGAAATAAGTATTCATAGATCTAATTGAAGAAATGGCACCCTTAAAAGCATAGAAGCATATCATCATTTTTTTTACGTGATGTTATATTAACGTGGTGTAAAACGTATTTTCTCTTTTCTTTTTTCCTTTGGATTACAAAAAGAGAACTTAGAATCAAGGTCATTAAAATATATCCACACACTGTGCTGAATTATTTATTATATTTTAGCATTTTTGTTGCCAGTTACTTTTTTAGAGAAGTCATCAGCGAAATGGATAAGCAATTGAGTAATCATTATTCGAATAATCAATTTTTGTTAGGCCAACAAACAAATAATATTTTAGAATTCTAAGAAAATACGCTATAGACATTTCTTTTTTTCAATATTAATGATTTTTGATAAGTGACTTTTGCCACACTTTATCAGTCCACGTAAATGGCATATAATTAAAAATATTACATACAAGATAAAGATTTCTTTACGAATTCATGTCAGTATTTGATTATTTTAACTTGAAAGATATGTACAGTATCGAAGGAATTAAATGTAGCGTCATACTAACGAAAAACACTAAAATAGATTTCTAAATAAATGAATGTCTAAATTCCACATATCCGAAATAAAATTATTGATAGGTACCTACATTTCCCTTTAGGGTTGCCACCCCTCCGTTATTTCATAGGACTATCCTTTATTTTGGGATACCGTTCTTTGCCCTTTTATGAGGTGTGAAAGAACGGTACTTATTCTTTAAAAACAAAATAAAGTATAAATACTTTAAAAAACTAATTTGAAATAAAATAAAATAAAAAATATTCCATGAGTGCCTAAATGTATTATTTTATTTCCAGACTGTCACAAATGATATGTATGTGCCTATAGATTTGTATATGAATTTGTATATATGAATGTGTATATATGAATGTGTATATATGTGTATATGAATTTGACTATTTTTTGGGTACGTTGAAATTAAATAAATGTCTTTGTAATTTAAATTTTGATATTTTAGCGGACTGAAAATTCCGTTCGTGTATGTGTAGCTATAGTTTGAGACACTATGCGTGTATGTCTTTTTCACTTTTTAATTTTTATCGTGTTATGTTTTTTTATGTTTTTGCGTATTGTATATCTTGTATATAAAAATCTCGTGTCACGATGTATGTGGTCGCACTCCTCCGAAACGGCTCGACCGGTTTTTATGAATTTTTTTTATGTATATTTGGTAGGTATGAAAATAGGTCGTAAAGTATATTTCATAGCGGTAGGTGATTAGGGTGTCCCTATCCAAAAAAAATTTTTCTATTTTTTTGACAATTTTTATTGTATATTTTTTTGATGGGCATCAAAAATACTTATAAACCCAAATTTTCAATATGGCAGAACAACGTTTGCCGGGTCAGTTAGTATTTTTATGTTTTTTATATAACATTTGTATCTTAAAGTATTTGGTGAATGCGCTAGTGGCGCGGCACTAGGTTGCCTTTCAATTTTCAATTAATTATTTCCACGTTCATGTAGTGGAGAGGTAATTCTTCTAGCAGCGATCGAAGGAATAATATTTTAGGTGGTGACCAGTAGACCCAATTAGATGACTGATATAAGAAAAATATAATACTTTTACAATACCCAAACTAAGTACATATTTCACTAAAACTGAAGATGCCTCTCACAGTCGGTAAGTCGCGTATAAATTCCATAAAAATTAAAGGATTTTTTTTAGAAAAACGCTCAGACACGTTAGTTAAATGTTTCAGTTGCCGACATTTTGACGTACTTCAATTTTTTTTATATATTTACAGCTGTCAAAGATATGACGTCATAGATATTTTTTTTAATGACAACATGTGGCTTATGATACATCATTTGAACACTCTTATTTCACGCAGTATGCTCCTAAATTTTGGCGCGATTCTATCAAGCCATTTTAAGATGGCGGCCGATCAAATGTTAAAATTCGATCAAAAACAGACAGAACGGAAAGTTTATTTAAAAAATCATTCGGACACAAGAGGTCGTGCAGCTATTTGCTCGGCTATGTGACATAACACACTCTCAACAGTTATCCATAATTGCAGAAATTAAGAATAAATAGGTACTATAAAGCGCGTTCTTAATTATTTAGATGTAATTATTTAAATTAATATTTAAAAGAAGTATTTTCGGGGCGAAGAGGTCAATTCGAGTTTCCTCCTAGGTCGCCTGACCTAACTCCCATCGATTTCTTTTTGTAGGGATATTTAAAACATAGCGTGTATGTAAATAAGCCTACTAGTACCTATAGATGATTTAAAACAATAGAATAAGATACGAAATTAAAAAACTACTCACTGAAATGATACGTAACATGGTTGAAGAATTTGAATGGCGGCTAGGTTACTGTGAAGAAGTCAATGGGACACAGTTTGAACATTGATTACAAAGAATGGTGGTAAAAATACTTGTTTTAATATTCGCTGATATTTGGACTTCAAATGTCAGAATTTTGTGCGCCAAATAATACTAAGTAGGTATAATGGAACATTAACCTTTAGAGGACGGGAAATGCAGTATACTGGCTCAAAGAAAAGATTCCTCGCCTTTATTCAGACATCATTATTTAGGGGTTTTAGGGTCTCCAATTATGAATCTGAAGTCAAGTTATAAAAATTCAAGAAGGCGGATCTAATATGGCAGATAAATCCTATATGAGGGACAAAAAATTTAAATTTGCTAGATTTTGGATTGAAAACTATATACATGGGTTTTTAAGGTCGCTGATTACGAATTTGAAATCAGATTTTAAACATTTAAATCCAATATGGGGGGACAAAATCTCAAATTTGCTCGAAATCGGACTGAAAACTGTTCACACGGGTGGTTGAGATCACTGATTATGAAACCATTTTTTTTAATTCAAGATGCTGGACCCAATATGGCGATCAATATAGTTTTTAATCCAATCGATTGTGTAATAAAATCTCTATCCATCTGTTTTTTTTATTACGGTCTAGGAATTGCTAATGACAAATATGATATCAGATTTTTGGAATTCAATATAACTGATTCAGTTAGTTGGATTCACAAACTGGTGCAATCAAGATAACAGTTGGGAAAAAGAATATATGAGCTACTTACTTGAGAAGAACATTGTTTTCATTCTGATGCCAAATTGAGAAATGTCCATATAATGTGTCAAAATAAATTCGAAATACCAAAATGTGTTATCACTTGACTTTATCATGTGATGAATATTTTTCATTTTGGTGACATTTGCAGTCGTTAATTGATCAGCAATTTCAGTCGATCATGTACTCAAGATATATGTACTCAAAATATGTACTCAAGAGTTCGCATATCGTGATTTTTTGTTTATCGATCGCCATCTTGAAATCTGCCATTTTGAATTATAAAAATTTAAGATCAAATACGTAGTCAAAGTCAGTGACGTGTATTTTTCCATTATTTCATTGATCATTTTTATATTATAAGACATCCTGAATCCGTTATCTTGAATCCGTCATTTTATGCCCACCATTTTTAATCCATCATTTTGAATTGTAGAAGTCTGATTCGTTTCAGCAATTGCTAACTTGCTTCCGCCATTTTGAATTTCAAAAATCTAATAACAGATTCACGAAGAGCGATATCAAAACTTATTAAGACAATTTTTTTTCTCGTCAAAAAATTATTTTTCAAAGTAGAAAAATTTAACAGTAGCGTTACCCTTCCGGACGGGAAAATAGGTTACTGGCCCAACCCATGATCAATACTTTACCCATGATCAATCTGTGATGTAAGATACTTCTTTTATGCATTTTCTTAGAGGGACCATAAGTCCCAAATGCGGTCCTCTAAAGGTTAATCCCAGAGAAAGTATCGGTAAGTATCGATAAGTGCGGTTCCATATTTATGAAGAGGTGAAAATAATGATTTTTCATACTCCTTGAACGTAATATGTATGTGGAGTTGGTATTCCAAAACAAAACAAACATGATATTTTAAATGGAACAGCCTATGTCTTTTTAACTTTTCTGCAAGAACCGTTCCGCTGATGTAAAAAACGCATCCTTTATTGATATTTCATTCAAAAATTTGCGAACGATTTAAGATTTGCGAAGTTTAATAAGTACATTGGAACTGTTGATCTCCACATTGCTATGAAAAGACAGCCATATTATGACGCATTGATTGCATTATGACGTTTTGCGTTCAAATAAATACTCTTGTATTATTCTCAAAACAGCTTACGTTTTATTAGAAAGAAATAATTCGTCTACTTTATTACAAAATATTTAGACCTTTTTTTTTTGGTTTCTACAGTCTCTTCTCAAGAACGTGACCGCCATAACTTTATTAACATTATTAACGCTTTATTTTGCATGTCACCGATGACGATTAAATAGATGCAGTGATACCACCGCAAAATTATATTGAAATGAAGCTGTAATGGAATGTTTTAAATTTCGCATCTGTTATTCGTTTGTTATTTGTTTACAGTTTGAAATTTTATGACAAAACAGTAAAGAGTTAGTAGCATTTCTGATCCGCTATTTTGAACAAGAATGAGACAATAATGGTCCATTGCTACCGTTAACAGTTGTTAGAGAGGTAATTTAAATGTAAAATTAAAATATATAGTTAAAACTACAATCCAATATATTGTTTTAGCGTCTAGAAGCACCCTTAAATTTGATTATTTCCACAGTGAGTTCTATTTCACAAAAAATAAAAAATTATGAATTTTAAAATGACCAAGAAAGTGCAATACGACCAAAAGAGTTACAAATACTATAACATTGGATACAAGTGTTATTTGTAACACTATTTACATCATGTACGAATGTACTTGTAACTTAAGATTACACCTTTTTACATGTTCAGACGCATACAGTTTAATTTTAATTATCGGTACAGCACATGACTTTGAATTCCCTATGAGAGCAGTTACAAGAGTTCTTGCAGAAAAGTAAAAAAAAACATACAGCGTGTTCCATTTAAAAAAATGATGTATGTTTAATTTTGTGACTTTTAGATGTTCAATTGTTAATTTTGATAAGCATAAAATATAATAGAGAAAATTTACTGAAATTTTTACACAAGAAGTTTTTTCTATCTCGTATATTAAACCCTCTAAGTGTTCTTGACATTTCATTGAATAGTTTGCGAATTTCTTATGAAAAGTTAAATATTAATAATTTTATTGGACCTCTCAGGCTTTAGACTGCCATGAAAAAAAAATCATATTATACTGCATTTTATTAACGTTTATAAATAAATACTCCTGTCTAAAATCGTACATGTTTTAATGGTATGCAATTGTATTGCAATGGTGATAATGCTTATACAATTTCCATTCTAAATTGAAAATAGGTAGAAAAAAGCAAGGTTGTCAGATATATTTTCTAAAATTACTAAGCTCACTTAGTTCGTGACGTTCTTAAAAAGCTAGTTTGGAAATATTTAAAAAAAAAAATACATAGATTACATAATAAAAAATACATTTACTAGTTAGCATTAAAATAAAGCGTTAAAATTGCTGGCAAAAAATATTAAAAATTAAAACAACTTTATGTATATTACTATACTTAAGAAAATTTTGAGGAGCCGGCAACGCTGCTGGCCGGTGGTAACAGCGAATGCCCTGCGAATGCCGATCCATTATACTTTTATTGTGCTTTGTATCTATACATTCCTTGAATACTTATTCGGTCCACTGTGTCATAAAATTTTTACGACGTCGTTAAAATGATTTACGACATTGAGAATTCTACTTGTTTAAGACGCCAGTGACGTGTATTTCAGCTAGGTTTATTAACACAGACTCGTGTCAACAGAAATGTGGCACCAAATTAAGGATAAATAGTGCAAGTGTGTAGGTTAGAATTTAGTTTTAATCTTCTCCTGAAGATGCCAACTTAGTTGGCGAAACACGCGTCGAGAAAAGTATAGTAGTTCGGTGTTTCGTAGAAAACGTCGTTTTTTTTTTAGGATGCTAGGTAGTTGAGTGATTGATATCAGCTATTTACTACATAGTTAAGTGACAATATGCAGACAAACAGTTAAATAACTGCACACTGCAGTTATTCTACCTGCAAGTTCCATTTGCAGATTGATTTCAAATATTTACTTTACATTATCAGTAAAATGTCTACATTTAGATTAGAAATGATCCCAAGGATCGCAGAACTGGTTTTTACTGGTACCGTAACTTTCACATTATTATTTATATTTTCTCTGTTGGCTACCATTTATTTATTTGACCCTGCTTTGTACGCAATGGATGTGTACATATGTCCGTACGCGTTTGGTAATGATAAAATATTATATTACGTACATGTTGTCTCAAGGTCTAACAAATAAAATAAATATAACGTATTTATACTCTGTAATGCATATTTTTGGAAAAATCTTCGTGTTTACATAAATCATTGTACATTGTACAACAGTGTAAAGTTACACATACGTATATTTTTTAGCTTACATCTTATAATGAGCTTAATTTACTTATTTTTAGAATCTAAATAAATAAAAATTGCATGGCCTACGTAAATTTTCTTCGAAATCATGTGATTTTAATTAGTCTTAATATGACACTCTAGATATGTACCTTACAAAAGTATTGTTAAAAAATAAAAAAACAAGGATTTGTTTTTATCTAAATACTTACTAAATAACGTAGAAGTCAAAAATATACGTGTTCTACATAAAGATAATGTTCTCAAAAAAGATCATTCAGCATGTGGGTAATTGTATACAATATAAATAATTATTTCTTAGGGCTGTATGGCTATGCTAAAATAAGAAATAATGATTTTAATAAATTACTTAGCAACATTTACTAGCTCTTGTGTAGTGTCACACGTAGATTGTAGAAACAATTGTTTAATTATGCTTAATTTTAATTTAATTGTGCTATTTTTAGCCGTGAGAATTTAGAACTTGTTCTAATTTCTTGTTAAGAAAATGGGTGTTAATAAAGGAGCATATAGTTTTTATACTATATTTTATTTATATTTGCATGGTATTTTATTTATATATGCTTTTATTAGCAGTCATCAAAAAAAAATACTGAAATTAGTTCTTAATTTAGGATTTAGGGTAGTATCATAAGACTTAAGGAGGATTAAGGGGTTACTCCCAGTTGGGTTATCCCAAAAAAAATCATTTCAGATCTTTTTTTAAGTATAACATCTTAACAGTAACTCCTCAATATTGCATAAGAATCAGAGCATTATTGAGAAAGTTATGTTTTTAAAGTAGCTCATATCGAGTGTTCTTCCTATGCTCTCGCACGCTGCTGTCTTCTCGTACACCGCAGTTGCAGCTGTTGAAGAGAGCTACTATTATATACGTCCATAATAGTAGCTCGGACTAATAATTTTGTCTCATTTTCAAACAGAACCCTTTTTGGTTTGGAATCGCAAGCTACCTGTGAAAAAAGACGTTTCGCGACTTCGGCTGTAAATGCTCTCTTTATCAATATTTTTTCACGAAAAAAATGAAAACTTAAGTACTTGAATATAAGTACTAAATGATGATTGTTGTTGATTGTAATAATATTGATCTAAGTTAAAAAAATGTACATATTCGCCTTTATTTTTGTGTCCCAATGGGGGGTAACCCCTTAAAATGCTATGGAAGTTAATAACTTTTTTGCAATTATTTTGCGTTTAAATTTCCAAGATAACCAATTTTAAACCGATTTAATCATGATGAGATCAAACTGACATGATAACAATACCTGCCGGTGATAAAATCTACTAGAATTAGGGCAATAAAATAATTATTATCTACCCATGTCGGTAAAATGCGTAGGTAAACGATGGAACTATCTTTTGACGAAGGTACTGTTCTACTTTCATGAACAATATACTTCCTAACTTTTGCATATTGCATTGAATACGTCTGGGTATGAGATGATATTGTATCTCCTTAATGTAAAACAGTAGTTGTTAATTAGTTAGTTATTAATGGCCAACTGTTTATTCACGAGTTACTTAAAATATGCCTGAATTTTTATTTTGTAAATATATTGAGTGCTTATCGTTTTGCGACGCTACTTAAGATTAGCTGGTTTTATAAAAATTACAAGAAATTGCAAAAAGAAACTTTGACTTATAAACATTTTTAATTGATTTTGTTGTTTACTGTTTATTGATATTAGAACCATAGTTTGTTGTTCTTTGTATATAAAAGTGAAGTATAAAAATACAATGTTTCATGAGTAAAATAAAAGCATTTACTTGAAGTGGAAAGTAAAAGCAGAAGCAATGCTACGATATAAAAGGGGGTAGCACAAGCAATTTTGCTTTGTTTTGTATGACTATTGCTTTGGTTTCTGAAGCAAATGCTGTGCTAATAATATTACAAACATCACAAGTACCCTCATTAAAAAAGAGAGGATACTTTAACTACGTTAAAAGCAGATTAGTAAGCGGTAATAGAATAGTTGGTTAATGAGAGGTAGATTTCTAGAAAAATTAATGGCATGGAAAAATAAATAACTAGAAAACCCATGTAAACAGAACTGGTAATAAAATAATTAAGTTAAATACATGGGAACAGAGTTTTTTTTCGAATGTGTAGAAGAGGATAGGATAGGAATCTACAAAAATTAAATGATAAATGTGTAAATTGATTATTTTATTTCATTAGAGTATAAATTTAATAAATACTGGTCTCATTAAAGACTTATCCCTAAAATTTTTACGAACAATTCTACACATATTTCATTTAAATTCTCCAATTTTTCCACCCCCGGTTCAAAATTTTTCAAAAAAAAATTTTTAATTCAGCAAAAGGGAGTTTGGTAACTAAGCTTTTGCTGTAATGGATGTTTGAATAAACTCAATCCATAAAATCATGAGATATATTAATACGATTTACTAATTTTTACTTTGAGGTTTTGAACTCTCTAATCCATAAAATCATAATAAAATACTACTATTTTCTTTGAGGAACCGAATAATACTAGAACAAAATTTTTTTATTAAGTTAAATAATTAACAATAAAGTTGAATACCCCCATTTGTTTCCTCGTGCACGGTTAGCATGATTATCTCCAGATTTTGTTATGATGTAGGTGTAAAAAAAAGTTAAGTTGACGTATTGAGGTTCACAGAAGTTGTCGTCGTTATCATAAAGGTTAATAAACAGACCAACCGAGAGGTTTAACTTTTTTGACATATTGATTGTGGGAAAAAACTTATTAATCATTTAGGGTCCGGAAATGTATCCGGCAACGCAGGGCTCGGCACTATAAAACTTTATGAGAATTAAAGTATAAACCGTATTTTATAAGCGCCTTCTACATTATATCTGCATGTATTTCTTTCCCGTGCTACATACGGCATTGACCCCTTCCCTAAAACACTCCAGAGACCGCGTATGCGCAGTAGTACGCCATCCCGCCGCAGGAACGCGGGATACTATGGAGTTTTACACGCGGACACGCAAACATTCGGAAGCCTAATCATAATGCTGAGGTTTGTCATCATCTTCAGGGATATCAATATATAAGTTTTCATAATAAAAACTTTCAAAGGCAACAAAAGCAACATTTTAAATACAGTACAGATAAATATATGTAAGTACATATGAGTATGCAGTGTGGAACAGCCAAATGGAATAGATTCAGTAGCTCCATTATAATGCATTTTTTTACAAAATTCTGAGACACGTCAATTTCTAATTCTAAAATGACATCTTGCGACGTAAAAATGTCATCCCTAAATTCAACCCCCTTCAGGTGACAGCTACAACTCCTAAATTTTCAAATTAGAAGTAGGGGCTTGTGATACTTCATTTGAAAGGTCTTTTCATTTCCTATTAAAAAATGTGTGTTTTAAATTTTATTGCAAAAATTAACAAGAAAAAAAGATAAGTTTCTCCAGCGTAGGAAATTAGTTACATTAAATTTCCCTACTATATGATAAAAACTAATAAACACGTTCACTTACTAATAATTTTTGTTTGACAATCGAACGACAAAAACGAGCAAGCAGCAAAAAAATAAACCTGAAATTTAAGAAGATGGCCATTGCACAGCCACACAAAAAAGTTTCTGACCTGGGGGTCTCACTATGTGTACTATATGTTTTCGAGGTCGCTGAATCCGAATCCGAATCCAGTTTCATCCCAGCACGTCTGGGTTTGGCCATAACATCAAAAAACCTCAAATTTGCTATATCCGTTAAAACCACAAACCCTATGGCTCCAAAACCTCATAATCCTATAATAAAATAACCAAATGACCCCACAACCTAATAACTCCATAACCACATAACCCCATAACCCCATAACCCTTAAACCCGATAAAAAAGTTTCTGACGTGGGGGGTCTGACTATGTATACTACATGTTTTTGGGGTCGTTGAATCCGAATCCGGGGTCAGTTTCATCCAAGCACATCTGGGTTCGGCCACAACCTCAAAAACCACCCTCAAACTTGCTATATCCGTTAAAACCACAAACACTATGGCTCCGAAACCTCATAATCCTATAATACAATAACCCAATGGTTGTACATTACGTTGGATCACGGTATGTACATGTACAGGGTAAGTATTATAAATGTTAACCCCCTTTTATTTTTATTATTTCTGGCCTATTTGGTTCGTTTAAAAAATGGTTTCAAACTATTTTTAAAAAATAGTAAAAAACCGTTTGAAACCACTTTTTAAACGAACCAAATAGGCCAGAAATAACAAAAATAAAAGGGGGTTAACATTTATAATACTTAACCTGTACATATGAGTTCTGGCATTCCCAGATTCATTAATTTATTTACAGATTTATTTATTTATAGATTTTTTTTATGGTGCATATTTGCTTGAGAACTGTAAAATCAGTTTCATTGTGAGATATTGCGTTACATGATTACAGCATCGAGTTATAGGGTTACGTAATTATGTGGCTATGTGGTTATGTGACTGTGGGGTTATTGGGTTATTGTATTATAGTATCATGAGGATTAAGAGCCATAGAGTGTGTGGTTTTACGGATATGGTGAATTTCAGAATGTTTTTTGAGGTTATGGCCTAACTCTAACGTGCTGGGATAAAAATGATCCAGGATGCAGATTCAGCAACCCCAAAAACATACAGTACACATAGTGAGACCCCCACGTCAGAAGCTTTTTTTTACCGGGTTTTAGGGTAATGGGTTTATGTGATTATGGGGTTATGTGGTTATAAGGCTATGGGGTTATGGAGTTATTAGGTTGTGGGGTCAGTTGGTTATTGTATTATAGGGTTTGTGGTTTTAACGGATATAGCAAATTTGAGGGTGTTTTTTGAGGTTATGGCCGAACCCAGACGTGCTGGGATGAAACTGACCCCGGATTCGGATTCAGCGACCCCAAAAACATATTGTACACATAGTGAGACCTCCAGGTCAGAAACTTTTATTTTTGTGTGGCTGTGTTATCAGCTAGTGAAATTATCTAGAAACGTGCTTGTCATTGCAACAGTATTTAACAGTTATCAGTGTTAAACTTTTTGCTTTAGTTTTCGTATTGCAATTCAGAGAGATGGTTTACCTAACAGAAATGCATAAGATAACGATTCTGCAGATGATTGGTTACGGAGACAGAACTCGAATGCAGGCCGAAGTTGTTCGCCTATTTCAAAAAAATATTCGGAGTTGCCGCCGATATCTCAAGGTACCGTAAGTAAAATAGAGAAGCAGTTTCGGGAACGTGGATATGTACGGCAGCTAATGAAAAATCCTCCCAATAAACTCAGTGATGATCAGAAATTGGATGTAATGCTTATGCTTGAAGAAAATCACAACGTGAGTCGTCAAACAGCTTCAGCATTAAATATTAGCCATTCCTCGATTCTCCGCGTATTGACAGAAAATCAGAGGCACCCATATAAACTGGTACCAACTAATGAGCTCGCGGAAGACGATTTTGATAGACGAATTCTCCTTTGTGAACAAATGATGCAAATGATAGATGACAATTCTTTACAAATAGATAATGTTTTATTTATGGATAAATCTACATTTACACTTCACGGCCATGTTAATTGCCAAAACTGTCGTTACTGGTCGAGAGAAAAGCCTCACTGGATGAGGGAACTACACCCGCAAAACCCTGAGAAAGTTAATGTTTGGGCAGGAATAATTGGAGAAAATATCATTGGTCCCTTCTTCATTGACGGCAACTTGAATGGAGAAACTTATTTAGCGCTGCTCCAAAATAATGTTGTACCGACGATGGCAAACTTGTATCCAGCTGAAGGAAACCCACAACTTCCAGGTAATACAATATGGTTCCAGCAGGATGGTGCACCAGCACATTACGAAGTTAATGTCCGGCAATATCTCCACACAATCTTTCCAAATTGCTGGATAGGGAGACGTGGTTCTGTAGAATGACCTGCACGGTCACCTGATCTGACTTCTACCTATGGGGATATGTAAAAAGTATGGGCTACAAAACCAAACCCGACGATTTAGCTAACTTAAGAAGAAGGATAACACTTGCAATTAGGTCGATTACCCCATAGTCACAAGCCCCTAATTCCAATTTGAAAATTTAGGTGTTGTAGCTGTTACCTGAAGGAAGGGGGTTGAATTTACGGATGACATTTTTACGTCGCAAGATGTCATTTTATAATTAGAAATTGACATGTCTCAGGATTTTCTAAAAAATGCATAATAATGGAGCTACTGAATTTATTCCATTTGGCTCTTCCACACTGTATTTAATTTCGCATATGGGAATATTATATTCAGACTGTAACTGCGATTTTTGATTTTGTAAATTCTGTTTGCGTCTTTTTGACGTATCAGAATATTTTGCGTTCATTTAAGCAATAAAAAAATCACCCTCAAAATATTTTAGTAGTTACGAAAAATGTGAAGACTACCAGTGATAAAACAGAAAACAGGGGTCAATTTAAATATTGAGGTCACAGTACAGTAGAACCGGAAATAACTGATATTTATGAATATCTACGTCAATTGTGCTATTATACATAGTATCATACGACTGGCATCAAAGCGTGATATCGAAAAATCTTAAGTGTTTCCAATTAAATTAAAAAGAAACACTCAAAAAGTAAAGTCTAAACGAGTGCACGCCGATAATGGATGTTATCGAAACAATGTCTTCCTTTATCCATTTAATTTTGTGATATTAGAATAATGATTATATTACTAAACAATAAACTTATTGTCTTATTTGTGCCACATAACTTATTTTCATATTATAACACGCAAAAACAAATATTGGACAACGCTAGTGTTCCATCCGTATGTGACATACAAAAATTGTGTTACGTAGGTTTCAAATCAATTCGGCAACGCAAGCCTAAGTAAACAAAATATCATCAATCCGTAATAGGTTAATTCCATATCCTTGTTAAGTAAAATACAATCTCCAGACGCATTAACTAAGAGGAAATTTTTAAGCAATTAACTTAGAGCACGTAGACATATAAAAGTCTTAATTCCAGGTACTATAAAACATTTATAAACAAATACATTTTAACATTATTGTTTTCAGGTTTAATCATTATCGATTTATGCAGTTAACTTACTTAGATTTATAGGGGATTTTTGAATTTAAGGAATACGGATTTCGATATACAGTGGTGGCCAGACATATAGCACACTACATTAAGGGTGATAAATTGATATAACACGCGTCGTAGCAGATACTGCTATAACCCGAAACATATGAATGGTAGTGTTAAAGAGTGGTTGCAGGACAAATAAATAAAAGCTTTCACGGGCATCTTAAAGCCCAGATCTGGCCAGTTGCAATAGAGTGATACTCACATAAGTACCGGGACACTCAGGTGTCCCGGGAAATGAGGAGGCCGACAGACTGGCCAGAGTAGGATCAATAGGGTACCCCATAGGACCTGAACCTATATTAGGGGTCCCCTATTCAATGGGAGTTTCAACCATGAAAGAGCTCCTAAATAAGGAGTTCGAAAAGTCATGGCAAGAAGCCCCGGGTATAAGTCAGGCGAAGACCCATATTATTGGGCCTTCGCTCAAATTAACTCAAAGTCTCCTAGGTATGAACCGAAGAGACATTAGAACGGTGACATGACTCCTTACAGGCCACTGTCACCTTAAAAGGCACCTCCACATGATAAGGGTCATAGATGATCCTGAATGTGGATGGTGCATGGAGGATGAGGAGACTGCATCTCACATCCTCACAGAATGCCCTGCAATTGCAAGGGTCAGAGAACGGCACTTTGGGAGCTGTGTTCTGAACCCAGAGGATGTTAAGAGAATTCATCCCAGGAAAATATGCGCCTTTGCTAGAGAGGTCGGCATACCTGGGTGAATACTCATGGAATGTGGGAGCACAATGGGCCCGTCAGGCGGCCTACGTGCATGGGTTTTCCCGCCCACTTTTCTTATTCATTCAAGCCCAGATTTTAATACTTACAAGAATCTTTGGGAAGACCTTGCTGCTGCAGTAAGATCTCATAAATATTCAAATTTGTGCGAATTGTGGGATGTTCTGCAGAAGGAATGGTACATTGAACGTTGCCCGTGACTAGTGGCGGTGCGTGATATTTCAGTAAGCCATATCTTGAAAACGACGCATGGGACCCACTTCACTTTTTAGGTGATGACTATACACCTCTTACAGAAAGGATTTATAGTGAAAAAACCGTCAGCAAAGTTTGCGAAAAAATTTTCAAAAACACTGGAGCACTCACTGGGTTCTCAGTAACGCTCTGTGGAATATTTGCAGTATATTTTTTTCATAATCTAGAAACAAATATAAGGAGACGTATTTCGATTTGTTACAAAATATTTTTGTTTCAAAAAGTTATGGCCATTTTAATTTTGAGAAACAAAATGTTCCTATAAAATTAAAATTAAAATGGCCATAACTTTTTGAAAAAAAAATTTTTTTTGCAACAAATCGAAAAACGTCTCCTTATATTTGTTTCTAGATTATGAAAAAAAATATACTGCAAATATCCCACAGAGCGTTACTGAGAACCCAGGGAGTGCTCCAGTGTTTTTTGAAAATTTTTTTCGCAAACTTTGCTGACGGTTTTTTCACTATAAATACTTTCTGTAAGAGGTGTATAGTCATCACCTAAAAAGTGAAGTGGGTCCCATGCGTCGTTTTCAAGATATGGCTAACTGAAATATCACGCACCGCCACTGCCCGTGACTAATAGAAAGTATAGTATCTTGTTTTACTGCAACTATCCAACGTAATCGTTATCTTAAAATATAAACATACCTACATATTTCATACTATGTGTGCTATTTCTGTGTTCACCTGATTCACCAACTACACTTATAGTTGTTAAATTAAATTCTTTGTCATGTTGCAAGTAGATGTTCGTAGGGCACCATACTTTTGAAAAATATGTACAATTTAACATGTTATACTAATTTATAACTAATCTCTTAATGTAGTGTGCTAGGTACTTGTATAGCAACCACTGTATCTATATTTCTTTGTGACATGTGGCTTTCTGGTTGCTGTTTTCAGAGATATTCTGAATTGGCTTTTCTTTGGAAGTTCAAAAGCTACTGATGTTTCTTTTGAAGCTTATGTGCTAGAGAAATGTAGTTTTTTGGAGCTTATGATATTAGTTTATATTTTTTGTTATAAATTTAAAAACTTTGAAAACAAAACATTTTAGTCCAGTAGATACTTTAATCAATATTTGGTAACAAATAGCGGCGTAAATCTGCTGAAATAAATTATTTGTTTCGAAGTTCGAAGTGTTTAATTTTTCTGGACAGTTTTATAGATATTAACAAGTGGCAAAAAAACAAACAGTTTAAAGAATGTTCAAATTTGGTATACTTAATGAAACATTGGAATAATATTGTGAACCTTTGAATATTGTTTTTCGTCAGATCCACGTTTCAAATCCTCTAGATGTACCAGAAATCCGCTAAAAATATGCTATAAAGAAATTATAAATAGAACTCCATATCCCTTATCTATAGTCAAGAAAACAACCTGTTAAATTTACTAAGCCTTATATTAACATGAAAAATAATAATACAAAAACAAATTTAAATGTTTCCCAAATATGTGTACGTAACTAAAACATAAAACAAATACAATTTTAACACAAGTATAAACAAACGTCTCATTCTTAAATATACTAGTAAATTAATTTTGATTAATCAAATCTAAATTTACGTTTTTATAGTTGGTTAAGCATCTCTTCGACCTAAAAAGTCATTTCATTTGCGAGAATAATTTCAGCACAAAGTTGTCGAAAAAGCGACAAGTTACACTTTTCAATAAAAAGCTAAGTGTTAATTAAAGTTGATTAAAGTGGTTTCTAGAAAAAATAAATTATATTATTCAAATTAGTACACAAATAATAAATTGCACAGACAAACCATTTATCTCTTTTTCACCCCCATACAGGGGTCGGTTAGAGGGTGTTCTCGTTATATTTGGGTAAAATGAATAAATTATTCGTATTCAGCACCCAAAAATTGGTATAAAAACACTAGTTTCATGCTTTTGTCTTGAGGGGCCAACAAAACATTTTTTAACATTGTTCTTTGCGCATTTTCAAATGCATCCTTTGCGGTCTGCGCCCCTGGTAGCCGCCCCCGCGGCCAGCCCCTGGCTACAACGCTCCTGTACCACTAAAAATTTTAAATTCCACCAGCATCCGGTGTTACATCGGGTTGCAAAATCAAGAGCAGATTCTAATGAGAGTAATGAGTCTATAATGAATAATAATGAGTAATACTACGCAACATCGCGACCCGAGATAAACCGCATGGATGGGAGTGTGAAAACGTGCCGGGTTCACGTGAACGGGAGCATGCTGTTTCGTCCGGCATAGCAATAAAATCGTTAATAGGGCCAATGCGCGCGCACCGCTGTATTGCTATAAATTACAAGTCTATGGTGCGTTTGCGTCAGGCATTGGTCGAAATCGGCTTTGCCTACTCGCGTGCCAGTTTTCAACAAAACCGCAACCTACGCTAATAATAGAGTATTTTTCCGCTTCTTAGCTTGGTAGCAGTCTCCGCTATTTCCTTGAAGATGGTCCACGTTAACGACAAAACGTCCGAGAAGGAGCAGCAGCTTTCCAAGCAAGAGACCATCGCTCTACGCGAACAACACATAAGGTATGATTTGGTAGTTTTTATTTAATTTTCTTGCAGCTCGCAACGGTTTCGCAGTTTGTCTCACAACATCCGTTTTTGAATAGTAAATATATTTTTCTCAGGCCCAGGTATTGAAAGGAACGATTTTCTGTAATTTGAGCATTCCAGACAGAAAAACATCTTTAAAAACAGTAATTTTTTTCTCAGTTATTAAATTGTCACGTTTTCCAAATTCTGCTTGGATTTGTCCAAGTAGAAGTAACAGTAAAAGAAAAGAAAAGAAGTAGTAGTAAAAAATCATTAGACTAATTAGATAAACATTCAAACACGATTTACACAGGTAACTATGAAAATGAGAAAGATCTCATTTGAATACTGAAAATGAAAATTATTTTATTTCTCCTCAAAATCATTATTTGGTTTTCATACGAATGTAGGAAAAATATTTGAAACTCGAAAAAAAAGTAAATCCTTATAACATTTTACTGGCATCATACGAGTATATAGTTTTGAATATTTTTTGTAACATCGTCTTTTGTAAATTACTCGTATATTAGTTTTAGATGTTTTCTCTACTTTTTGGAAAATAATGTTATTTTTCTATTCAGATATAAACTTGCCTTTCATTAGTTTGGGGGCAGTTCAAAATTATTATTAAATTAGATAAAAATTAAATAACTAGCTATTAAACTTTTAGATGTTTTCTCTACTTTTTGGAAAATAATGTTATTTTTATATTCAGATATAAACTTGCCTTTCATTAGTTTGGGGGCAGTTCAAAATTATTATTAAATTAGATAAAAATTAAATAACTAGCTATTAAACTTCAAAAAATGGCGAAGGATCCGGTTTCAGTTTTTTTTTATTTACCTTGCAATTTTTTTCTTTCATTATATACCAACAATAGAGCAGTAACTTCTTTTTCATTTTGTAATAGGCTTACTTAACTATTGTTTTCTTAGTTTAATTGTACTACATTTTATTGGCGTATTCTGAAATTATCTCTTCTTTTGATCGATTTCCACTACCACATTTAATATTTGCAGAGAATAAGTCTACTCTATAATTAATGTCCTTGCCTTTACTAAACATAATTTATTGTTCATAATAAGTAGCTATAATTAGTACACTAATATTGAAATGATACAGAAATAGGAAAATAAATATGTTATTTGCCATCACGTGCATACTATTAGTAAACAATTTTAATGGGCTCGTCGCGTTATGATATAACTAACAGTAATCAATAGGCAAGTTACAGTTGAAACAAAAGTGGAAAAATACAGTATTCCGTTTGTTATCGAAAGAATTCTGGTTTTACTTAACTATTTGAACAATTTCATTTTTCTTGTTTTACATTTTTATGCAATTGAATAAATTCCTACTACGCACCTGCTTATTTAAAGGAAATTCCATTAATTATTAGGACCATATATTTTTTTAATATATATGGTACTGAATTTGTAATGATTCCAAATATTTTTTTTATATAAATGGAACGACAAATTATGAATGTTATTAAAACATATTAATTTAAAAATAATAATATTCTGTGATTCAAACTCGTGAAAATGAAGAAAACAGATAGTGTATTGTGTCTTCTTTATATATATTTTTTTTCAAGCATTTTTATTTGGATTATACGTACATAGGATCTAACACGACATTGGCAATATCGTGAATTTTGATAACTAATTTTTTGAGACATCGATGATTTTATTATCTTCGACAAACAATAAATAGGCTTATCAAAATCAGTATATCTAGATAATGAATTATGTAGAATATACGTTGTAGAAGATACATATATGTATGTAACAGTGTAAATTAATATTAACAAGGTCCAATTAATTCGTAGCAGACATTTCCAAGGGATGTTACCGAGTAATGCTGGTAATCCTTCATTTTTTATAACGAAATACACGTTATGTAACCTTATGATATTGTTCTATTACGCAGAATATTGGCGAATTCCAAAAAATAAATAAACAGGTAAATAAATAATAAATACGTAAAAAATAAAACAAAGAGTGTTATTCAGAAAAACAAAGATGACTGACACGGCTAGAAAACAATTGTAGAAACAAAAAATGAAGTTCTTCCGAACATGCAAAAAGTAACACTAAATACTTTCATCTGAAAAAGTTTCCTATAAAACAAATGGTTAAAAATTATATTATATTAATTATATTAATTATAAAAGGCATTATTCTACATTTTTGCCGAACCCTGTATAATATGAAAAATCTGTATATAGAACGAATTTTCGAGAATGATCGAAACTCATTAGAACAAAAAAGTATTTTTTTATTTATTATAATTAAGCTTCTCATTATATTTTATTTAATTTTTGCATAAGTAACGTCAATAAAGTTAATACTCATTAATAGTAACGTTAAAAAAAGCAAAGCAAAAATTAACCATCAAGTAAAGCAGATTTCACAAAATGTCCATTTTGTTACCCTCAGTTACCACCTGGGAATTGTGGTTTTTAAATTATTTCACGTTTTCTTAAGTTTTCTCATTGTTTAATTCAACTAAATTAATTGTATTTATCAGAATTATATAACGGATTATGGATTAAAATTTAATATTTTCCTGTTATCTTTCTTGAAAAAGAAAATGATAACTAAATTAAAACATCAAATCGTATTGAGAAATATAATATAATGTTTATTAAAATCTTAGTAGTTGAATGCACTTAAGTTACTAACAGAAGTACCTACCTAATGGGTTTGACGTTATTTTTATTGGTTACTTGTTTCCTTGTGAGAATGATAATTTTATTACAATTTTCACAATTCTCTACTGAAAAACTGAATACATGGTTTATAATTTAATCTTATTATCCGCTAGCATAGGCAAAAGTTTTTCAAAATTATTTTATACTTTTTGTGTCCTCAGGTTAATATCACTTTATAAATATGTACACAAATTCCCTTTCAAGCCTTTTAAACTTTTTATTTTAATGTTTCAGTAAATCTTGCCAGTTATTTTTCCGTCAAGACCCACTCAAAATTGTTAAAGCTGAAGGGCAATACATGTATGACGACAAAGGTGATGCTTACCTCGACTGCATCAATAATGTCGCTCATGGTAAGTTAAATCTATGCTAACATTTTCTACCACCCATGTTACAATACTACCTATTGTTAATTCTAAACCATGATTGTTAATTCTAAACCATGACAGAGTGCAAAAGTTGACAAGTGACATACGATATACGTCAAATATTTATATTAAAAATATGGTAAAAATTGGCTTATTTGTTAAATTATGAAAAATTTGTGTTTGCCACACACCGACTTTGATTTACACATTGCGACATTAGAAAATTTTTGTTTTTATCACTTTTTGACCCACCCCTGTAACTATGATAATTATTATGAAATTATTGTTAACAATTATTAACACAAGTAGAATGGCAATTATAGCATTACAGTTTTTGCTAATTTTCTGCGGTCTACGTGTTTTGACGAATATTAAAATTATCAAAGAACAGTGGGGATTTTCTGGATTGTTTCAATCTACAGGAAAATTAAACGATGTTTTATCAATACGTTTTACTAAATTATGACTGAAGATGTTTACTATATTCTGTAATATAATATAAAATATAATATATATAATATAATATATATAAAATTTTCTAATCCATATGTATTCATACGTTATTCAAAGTCGGCATGAGGACGCAAAATGTCATATGAAATATCATTTCCTGATAACATTTTTTCCATAATTTAACAAATAAGCCCATATTTTTCATAAAACAACTTTGGTATTTAAAGTACTTTTGGAAGGAGAATTTATTGCCCCAAAAAGTTTTTTTCCAAAGTTTCCCGTATGGATTCAACTTTATGAAACACAGTGTACATATATATGTAAAAGAATGAGATAAATTAATATTTATTTTACTATGTCAACAAATCTTACATTGTAATGATAATTTAACCCACGAAAAATGATAAAGGAAATAAATGTACTTTAGACAAAACAGCTGGATTTGCCAATTTTAATCATGTTATGGTACATATTGTTATGACACAGTTTAATCTTTATTGTGTTTATCTTAATGAACTGTAATAGTTTTTTTGCAAGATTGGTAATATTTCGTATAAATTTAAAAAATATTAATCAAATCTCTAACTGTTTAGAATATAAACACAAAGAACAACTACAACTTTTGTTACTCAAATTTATTTTCGTTTTTACTTTGCTCTTTATTTTGATTTAACATTTTTAATAGTGTTTTTATTCATGCTACATAAATCGAATATATTTAGTAAAATAAAGTGGAGACTTTTAGTTATAGTTGATTATTTATAGTTGACATTGTTGATTTTTTTAGTTTAATATATTTTTATCAGGTAAATTTCGTTTTATATTTGTAAAATCTATTTTCTGAAATCTTTCCTTGTGTGACTTACGATGATATTTATCTTACTTACGTAAAAAATGCTGCTTCAAATCCGTGATAAATTGGTGTGTTATTTAAAAAAATGTCGGTGATGTTATTTTTTTGAAAAATGCTCCAAAAACATTTGAAAAATATACCTACTAGATGTCTCTAAAGAAACACGATACCTAATTCATATTTTGTTATACTTTTCAACAACAATAGTATTGCGTCACCCTAATGCGTGCATACCAGAATAAAGGGGAATTGATACATTAACTTCTTTGTTGAGTAGACCTCACCACCGCCTAAACATGAGGTAGTGGTAAACAATCGCGATCCGATCACTAGCGCAGGTATATGGCAGGCATCCGGTTTGTTGATGTAGCATTTTATATTTTGTTGTCTAATTACTGATTAGTAGAGACAGGATCATTTTTGTGTATAGGAATTTCAAAACAATTTTTTTGCACATAAAAGCAGGTGTAAAGTTTATCATCCTTGGCGGATATCTTGCTTTCAAGTTTGCTTCTGCCGGACCATGCCCGATACATAGCTTCACGCTAACGTGCATAATACCGACAGCATGTTTGACCCACTATAGGAGTCGGAACACCTGCGGTGTTTAGAAGCAGGTCTGGCTCGGAATCATTTCCGAAATACATATTATTTCATTGAACCTTGAATATTACAGAGCACTTTTAAACAGATAAGGCCCCAGCATGTACTGAGTGTCGTGTTGCGCGGTGAATGAATTTTGAGCAACTGAATTCATTAGACTCAACACTTGAAATTAACTATTGTGTAACCTCATATGTCACACAAGGTTACGTCAGACCACTGGGACCTTTTATGTTTAAAAATACTCTACAACCTACCAGTTTATAGATCAGAAACCTCCTACGGGTACATACATATAAATATTTTAGTTATCTGTCTAATTTTACATTCAACATTACTAATATTGAACGTTACATCAGTATTTCTACGTGTTTACTTATTTCTATAGATATGAATTTTAGTTAGCTCCTTAGTTAGATAGTTAGTTCCCCAGTACGTTTATTCGAATATTCACTTTTGTATTAAGATGTATTTTCTGTGAACTATCGCTTTGTAATGTCCGAGTTGAATAATAGTCTTGGTCCGACTCTGCTTCGACTCGCCGGAAGTTTGACTGTTCGTAGTTTCTGTCTTATTTCTGTTGTCGCAATAATATAATATTCCTATTAAACATTTTAAATTCGTTTGACAGCTCAGCTGTTTAACGTAATATTCGCTGTTTAAAATTGTTTCACAATTGTTAAGTTGAAAAAAGATAACAGTAAATTTTATTATACGCCACACAGTGGAAAATGGCTTATTATAATTGATCGTATATCAATACATTTTTATAAATATAGGGTTTTTATAAAGACCTATTATGCAGAGTTATAATTAGATCTGGCAACGTCTAGATTTCCGGTAAGAAGGGGGGGAGGGGGGAGGGGGCTGAGTTGTTGTAAGTAACTATATAAATTCGCCTAACTTTGCTATAAAAATGTACCATTTAATATGTATTTAATATCCACCTATGTACGCAATATGGTAACTATTACTGTATATATATATATAAAAAAAACATTTCCACATTTTTTTGAATTCGCTTAATGCGTCTGCTTATATGATATTCTTTTGGTCCTGCAGTCGGCCATTGCAATCCAAAGGTGGTCAAAGCTGGATGCGATCAAATGAGAGTCCTAAACACAAACAGCCGCTTCCTCCACGACAACATTGTCCTGTGCGCCAAAAGGATAACCAGCACGATGCCGGAGAAGCTGAAAGTATGCTTTTTCGTAAATTCCGGTTCTGAAGCCAACGACTTGGCCCTCCGGTTAGCTCAGGTGTATACCGGAAACACTGACATTGTCGCATTGGAACAGTAAGTTTTTTAAATTGTATTTTCGGGCTCACGTGCCAATTTCAGTCCATGCAGATGCCCCAGGGCTAGGACCTTCACCTCGCTATTAACTAATTTTTTCCTTACTTATGTGATTTTCAGGTTATCACTGTGTGATTGAAACGTTGACATGTGCGCCTTTTCGTCATGCTTGATTTTCATAACATTTTTTTATGAAGGCCGCCAGTTCAATGTTTTTGTCATTGTGTTTACTATTGTTGTTTTGTTTTGTATACTAAGAAGGTTACTTTGAGATGTTTGACAGTAGTGTTACTAGTGTTACAAGTGTAGCTTGTGCGAATCATGATAATTAACACTGATCAGTTGGAAATGACATGCTGTACATTTTATTTGGTCACGTTTGGTCTCTAGGAGGAACCTAAAACATCCACATTTATAATTCCCTTTTTCTTTTTTCTCGTCCTTTACTACTTATGCATCATTTCAAATGTCGTAGATAGAATCAAGATCTCTCCTTTTTAGTGAAAAATATTGAGGTCAATTAATAATAGTTACGATAACCGTAGTCTATTTAAAATGAATGCTATGGTCTATTTGAAATGAGTGTAAATAGATATCAAGTACATATATTATTTTTTATTTGGAGACTTAAAATGCTATTTTTGAAATGTTATTCTCATTTCAAAATTGATAAGCCTAAACAAAGAATAATTTCAAGATTTTCCATTGTGACCTTATTTATATAGTGGAAGGTCATCTATACTTTTTATTTTTTAAGTATTGTTTTCTATATTAGATAATATACAATTGCTTAATCATACTCGGTTCAAAATTTTCCATTTTAAATAATCAATTGTTAAACAAGTTTTCCAGCGCGAGGGCAATAAACTATAACTTTATTTGTAAAAAACCGTATCTGTGATTATCTCGTTACCATTTTAACAACAGTTTCATTGTTGTTTGTTCAGTATTTCCCATTCCAACAACTTAATCTCTACAGCAATTTTTAATACAATAAGTAGTTAAATTTAGGTTTCAAAATGAAACAACGATACGTATTTTAATATTTACTATTATTACTTGTACTGTTTATTTATGTCTGGAGTTGAATGCATCTAATTCTTTTGTTTTCATTTTTTTATTACAGCTACATAACAAATTACAGATGAGGACCAAGTGTGACCAACTTTATGACATGAAAATGCGGCAGGCATCGCTGATTGTTTGGGAAAACCTTGCTTGTCGTCAACTAAACCTAATAATTCATCAGTTTTTTCTAGGGTGAAATGTATGTGATTTCTAAACTTGATGTCAACATCACAAATGTATTATACATATTAGCAAAATCGTTTTCAAACTCCTTTTTTTGTATACCCAAATTGACATACAAGTTTAGAAATGTGAGTTAGTGTTGTTTGTTTTTTGTATTTTGGGGGTCATTGACCGAGATGGTTAACGGGTGTCTACGAATAAAGTATTTTTTTAGTGCTTACCATGGCCATTTGACATCTTTGATTGATGTTTCTCACTACAAATTTAACCTTCCTGGTGGAGTGGGCCAAAAGGAACATGTGCACGTGGTAAGTCTTTTCTTTAGATATCCCTAAAGTCTAATAAAACAGCAGTAGAGTTGTTAGTAAAGTAAAGTTAACACGCCATATGTACTTTCCCGATGAAAACGAAGTACATACAGTGCCATCCACAAAGTTTGCACCACATGGGAAAAACTTTTGTGTTCTTAAGGGGGGAATCAACTCTGAATTTTTTTTTCGATTTTTAGTTTTTTGTGCTTATCTTATACTCTCTCTCTTAAAACGCTGATTTATTTTTTTCGATACATGCACCCGCTCGGTCACAGCACCTTTTTTTTTTAAACTCTGTCACTCCAAGAAATATTGATATTTTGTACTCGAAAGCGTTCAATCTTCGATGGCGTTGCGCTTCTAAATGCGTTCGTTCGGGCGTTGTGCGATTTAAAGCGCTTGTTTGAAAAGACCGCTCTGTGCCAAGAGAATGAGAGAGGTGGGGGAAACCCACTGGGCCACTGATGACTCATATGTTCCTGGGGGTTATTAGTGTACAACATGCCTCTTTCACTGACAGACCGTAACTAAAACTTTGAAGTCATTTTTCTCAAAACTTCTTTTTTGAGCTTGCGCGCAGTGTTTTTCATAAACTACTGAATAGATTATGTTCAAATTTGCACCAATTGTTCAGAACACCTTAATCTTTAATAATACCGGTTGGTTTTCTAAAATTTTGATCCATTTTTTTGTAATTAGTTTTTAAGTTGGAATTTCTACAGAATATGTAGCAAAATTTCGTTATTTTGTAACTGCCCTCCTGAGGTCTTTAGATTAATTCTAACCGGTATTTTTAATTATCATGATAGGCTATGTAAACATGCAAAGTTATAAAGTTGTAAGTCAAACCATTCTTGAATTTTGTGACGCGCAATGCAGGGAAGTCAAAATTATACTATTTTGTATGCCTATGTCTGCCTGTGTAGTACATCTATTGTTATTCATATTTTTTCATAAAAAAAAAACAGTTTTGAATAAGAAAAATGGTGTAATCCTTTTTAAAATCGGATCTCTGAATCAAAAGTTATAAGCCTGCAAAATAAGAGCCATTTTGAAGGGTTTCCAAGGTTGATACCCCCTTTAAGAAATTCTTTTAATCGTCAGTTGTTTGGGCATGTCTTTAAACAAAAATAGCGCCCATCAAACGTAATAAAAAGTTCGTAATATACGAGTGGCATACGAAAATTTGAAATCGACCAATGAGTCAACTACCTTTATTTTCAACCCTAGAGAAAAATATTATAATAGAGAAAAACATTATAAAGAAGAGTTATTCCTTTGTAAAAGATTAGTTCCAATATGAAGTTTAGGTGCAGTATTATGAAAAGGCGGTTCCTGACATTTTTTCAACTTACCCTCGTACCACTATTCGAACGAAGTCGCTCATCATTAAATCGTATTTTCTGTAGACTCTCGTCCAAGAAAGATATTGTTATTGTCCAAAACAATGCAAATATGCAACGAAAAACTCAATTATAAAAAAGTCAACAAGAAATGAAATAATTTTTGGTGCAAACTTTATTTTATGTTAAAGAATAATACAAAAACTAAATAATTATTGGTAAACATCGTAAAAAGCACACTTTTTAGGCGATGCTTTTATAATAACATTTGAAAAACATATGACTATGTTTTTTTAAAAGTACAGTGTGTATTTGTAAATTTGATGTGATGTTTTGAGAAATTAAAAGTTTTGCTCTTCATTGATATCATGCTGTTGTATTGCTTTCTAAAATTAAAATTATTTCCACCTTATAGCAGTTATATTTTTTGAAAAACGTTTATTAGACATGTTATTCTAAATGTAAAGTTTGCACCAAAAATTCATTAATTTCTTGCATTGACCTTTTTATAATTGAGTTATATGTTGCCCATTTATATTTTCTTGGAGAAGAGTCTCCAGAAAATACAATTTTAATGATAAGCGATTTCGTTCGAATTGTGGTACGAGGGTAAGTTGAAAAAAAATGTCAAGAACCACTTTTTCACCATACTGCACTGAAACTTACATATTGGAACAAATTACATACATATTGGAACAAATATTTTACAAAGGAATAACTTTTCTTTATAATATTTTGATGTAGTTTACTCTAGGATTGATTTCAAATTTTCGTCTGCTACTCGTATATTATTAACTTTTTACTAAGTTTGATGGGCGCTATTTTAGTTCAAAGACATGCCCAAACACCTGACGGTTAAAAGAATATCTTAAATGCAAATACAAACATTTTTCCCATATGGCGCAAACTTTATGGATGGTACTGTATATAATATATAGGTACAATTGTTGTATACATTGGTCCACGGTGAATTTTTATGCGCATTTAATCTAGAATCGTCGACTCACAAGAAACACTAAAATGTAATACGTATGTGAGTAATACGTATCATTTATTATGTTACATTTTGTCAACTTCAAATCGAGGTCTGTTTAATAAAGTTTTCTGTTTATATTTATAACTAGTTTGGTAGCAACTTTTAAGAAAAAATCATTAAAAACTATGTGACGTGCATATGAGAAAAAATGAGAACTGAAAGTTGGATAACTTGGACTGAAAACATACATGATGTTCTATTTAAACTAAATAAATTTGAGTTCGATTTGAAGTTGATAAAATGTACTCGTAACGTAATAAAATTGAACATTTGGTATGGTATTTGCTAATTTACTTTAATTATGAAGAGTGAAACACCATGATATTTTCTTACTCTGTGTCAAAAATGAAATGAGATATCAAAGAAAAGTTATGACGACTTTTCCTGACTCTAACCATCTGTAAACATCAATTATATTCGAAATGGCCGATTTAGGTAAGGGTTTTGACACAGTTTTTTTATTCAAAATTGTGTGCTTTTCCAAATTCAAATATATTCGGGGTGTTCCATTTAAACCAAGGAACTTAATCGACTCACAGGTGTTTATTAATATTCTTTAGATTGAACAAAATAGAAAAAGTGTATTAAAAGGGTGCAAACAACATCACATGTTACATTTAAATATTTCTCATGAAACCTTTCTATAGGCCAAATACGCACTAAAAATTCACCCTATAGATTTGAACTCAATGATAAGTGAGTGACTAAATTAATCGGTTTGTATTCCAGTACGTTTTGGCGATATCTTACTAATTTGGATATTGGTTACTAATTTCAACGAAATTTATTTTAAGAATTAAGGCAATTTTAGCATTAAATGGTAAAGTGCTAACTCCTTCACTCGATTTAACGTAATTTCATATTTTTATACATGTGGTGAATAATATTATTTGTCGATCGTAGAGATACTGTTTTAGCAAGTAAATAATAATTTTATGAGTGAAGAAACTCTACCCTTATTAGTAACATTAATATCGTCATCATTACAATAACTGTCAAATCTTTCTGGGTACCTCTTTCTTAGGTGCAGGAAAATTTTTAATGATGGAAATTTTAGAATTTTTACTTGATGTAAGTATGTGATATAAATTACATATGATCGTTTCAGTAAAGTGCACAAATACCAACTTTTGTATATTTGTTTGTTTCGACATGTTTACTTATGATATGTTGACGTTTTGTAACAAGGTTTTTTCAAAATTATCACATTCTATTAGATATTCAGGGCAAAATCTTCGAATCTCTCAATGATTTCTATAAATAATATATAATATATACGAGGTGTGTAAATTAAGTAATGAGACTGATTTTTATTTTTTTCTATTCGAATAAGATTACAATTCAGTATTGTCCCATTCAAAATAACTTCCTTGGGAAGCCACACAACGCTGGAGACCGTTCTTCCATTCCTCATAGCATTGCTGGAACTCATATACTGAAATAACCTTCAGCTGGTCGGTTACACCCGTTTGAATGTTTTCTGTGGTCTCAAAATGACGTCCCTTGAGCTGATTTTTCAATCTCGGGAAGAGAAAAAAAGCTACAAGGACTCAAGTCGGGGGAATAAGGAGGCTGAGGAGCCACAGGAACCTCTCTGTAAAAGTGTTGATTTACTGCTCATTCTGTGTACTGGTCTGGAAGCACAAACTTTTTGTGGACAATTCCCTGGCTATCAAAAAACCAAATCAGCATGGATTTGATCTTAAACTTGCTCATTCTTGTTTTTTGGGTCTTGGAGATTTTGAAGTGTGCCATTCCATGCTTTGGTGCTGATTTCCGAGTCGTACCATACAATTGACACGTTCCATAACATGGGGATCATTTTCAGTCGATTCCAAAATGTCAAGACACCGTTTTCTCCTGTGAAAGGTTTTTTGGAACCATTTTTGCGCAGATTTTCTCATCACCAATTCGTTAGTTAAAATATGAGGAACAGTGCCAGTGGTGTGATTCAAATTTAACTCTATCATTCTTGTTGTCAACCGCTGATCTGAACGCACAAGATCCCGTATTCTATCGACATTTTCATCGGTTCTTGAGGATGAAGGCCTTCCGCTGCGTGTTTCATCTTCAATCGACTCTCTTCCTTCTGAGAGTGCCTTAAACCATCGAAGAACCTGGGCTCTTACACTGTCTCCATAGTTGAAATTTTGCAAAAGTATCCGTTGCGCTGTGTCCAAGTCTGAAGCAAAACATTTGCCCAAAATTATGAAATTAATGTTACTCTGTGCATTACATGTTAACCTACTGCCCTTCTAGGTCTCGTCTCCGCAGTGTTGTTAGATCGGGCGCTACGTTGCCAGTCTTTTGCCATTATTTAATTTACATACCCCGTATATAGCATATCATTTCATGCTTGGAATTTTACAGATTCGATAATATTTATACCATAAACAGGTCTTTCATAACTGTAATATTCCTCTCTTAATTATTAACTGTATTCTGTTTCGCGTTATAAGTAATCGTTATAAATATACGATTTGCATTCGTTGTTTTCAACATAGTTAAAAATATCTATCGATTTTATTTCAAGTGATTTTTAAATCTAAAATTAAGCACTCGTCTGTCGTGGAGGTTATCGTCAATCCATAACATTATTACCATACTGTTGCATACATACAAATGTATAAATTATTTACAATGTCATTTAATATTATCTGACATGGATGTTATAATGTAAATGATCATTACTGCAGCCTTAATTTCGTTTCGGTGATTTTTATTGCCACGAAGTAGAGATTTGAGGCCATCAAATATTACTTTAATTTATGTTACTTTATTACTTTTACGTTCACGTAGTGGGTGGAAAGTAACGAGCCAACCAAAAAAAGTCATCAAAGTTGGACGAGCAAAAAAAAACATTTCTATTTTTAATCTTAAATTTATAACCTTATTTAATTGTCAAGGCTGCTACATTATGTGACAGTCATTATTTATGTTACAGTCGTGACAGCTACTTGTCAAAAGTTTGACAACAACAAAGTTTCGCTTGGAGCTTCGACATAACCGCTATTTCCATCTCTCTCGTACATAGCCAGATTTTATGACTCTATTTTTGGATGGCTTGTTATAATTAGCATTCACAAAAAAACATTCCATACCATTCTGTATATTTTAGACCTCAATTCCGGACAGCTACAGAGGTAAATATCGCGACACACAATACGCTAAAGAGGAAATAGGAAAACTCTACGCGGACGAGGTGAAGGAGATATGCCGGAAAATCAGGGAGGAAAAGGGCAAAGGTGTGTGCGCCTTCCTGGCTGAGAGCCTGGTCAGCTGCGGGGGTCAGGTCATACCCCCCAAGAACTACTTCCGTGAGGTGTATGAGCACGTGAGGGCTGCTGGTGGGGTGTGCATCGCGGACGAGGTCCAAGTAGGCTTCGGGAGGATCGGGAAACACTGGTGGGCCTTCCAGCAGTTCGATGTCGAACCCGACATCGTCACCATGGGAAAACCGATGGGAAACGGACATCCCGTGGCCTGCGTCGTCACCACGCAAGAGATCGCTGAGAGCTTCGCGAGAACTGGCGTGGAGTATTTCAATACGGTAAGCTTTTGAGGTCGGGATTTTATTGGGAACTTTCGGGAAAAGGATGGGAAATCGGAGTATATTTTACAGAGTACCTGAGTGGTAAGACAGAGACACAAGTGGTGGTCACATACCTCAAAGAAACCCATAGGTTTTGCATATGTGGTGGTGGTGGTTGACCACAGACTAGCTAGACCAAGCGTGGTCGTATCTTCTGTATGAGAACAACTGAAGCCCAATTCTGGGGTTGGGACGTGTGGAAAGAAACACAAGCCCTCACTACTTAAACAGGGTCGTGTTCAGAAAAAAAAAAAAAAAACTTTTTTTAATTTACTCAAATGACATAAAACATACATTTACCTATTTTAAAGAGACAAATAAAGATTAGATTAGAATAATTCGAGACACAATGAAGTTGCTGTTGGAGAGTGTGTTGACGCTCGGGCATTGGCATTTATTGATTTTGCCTATAAGTGACTGTTCTTGTGCGCCGTCCTTCTCTAACTTGGGTTGTCTTTATTTATATGTGCCAAACAAAAAAACGTAAGGTGTTAGTATACATCGAGCTCCTTTTAGTCCTATGATTTCGTTGGTTTGAACAGAATAAAATTTGATGCAACATCGTTAGTAACAAACGATGAAACACATCTCTTATGTGTGATAACAGTACACCATACCTAAGCATTTTTGTACTTTTTTTTAGTACGGCGGAAATCCAGTATCCTGTGCTATTGCAAACGCAGTATTCGATACCATCGAGGAAGAGAACTTGAGGGAGCACGCCTTGGTTGTTGGGGAGTATCTGCTGGACAGCTGTCACATGTTGGCGAAAAAGCATAAATGCATCGGTGACACACGCGGAGTTGGATTGTTTGTCGGCATTGATCTCGTCGAGGACAGGAGTATGAGGACTCCCGATAAGGAGTGCGCTCAGTACGTCCTCCAAAGGTTAGTATTTCATCAGACAGTCACTCAAGATATATGAAAAGATGATATACAATAATCAAATCGAAAAAATAATCGAGTTAATTATGCCAAATTGAAAAAGCCGTTGCCTAACATACTATTATTTTTACCTACAATTTTTTACACCGTTGTATGTTGCATTAAAACAAATATTTGTTGTTTTTTATTTCTCTAACTAGAAATCCAGTTTATATTAACGCTGAAGCTGTCAAATAGGACGCTTTTATAGAATTTCTGTAAATTATCAAGTTTTCCGAATATCTCAAACGGTTCAATTTTAGGATGCGCGAGGAACATATTTTAATCAGTATAGACGGCCCCCATTGCAACATAATTAAAATGAAACCGCCTATGGTCTTTACGAAAGAAAATGTGGACGAAGTTATCAGCACCTTAGACAGAGTGTTCAAGGAGTTCAGACATAACAAGGAACTTTACGCCATCAATTCGCACAGGCCGCAAAAATCTACAGACGTGACATCCATCAAAGATCACAGACCTAGGAAGTCGTTGCTCGAAGATAAAATTAAGTCAATCTAAACAATTATACTATTTATTTTATTTATTGATGATTTCTTTTTTTATATTTCTTCTAAGTTAGTTAACGTTAATTTCTAGTCAGTTAAGAATTAATAGTACAACCTGATTTTTGAATTGGATGTACCATCCGGAAATTTTATAAATTTCCTTTTAATTTAATTTTATAAATTAGTTGTGTTCCGTGATAACTAAGTAGGTTTGTATGTATAATTTTTATGAGATGTGCTTAACAAGTGTGTAGTAAGTGATTAACTAATTGTAATTTAGTTTGCAATTGTATGTATATAATGTGGGGGGTCACGGATTTTATTTCAGAAATAAATTGCTTCGCCTACAGATGCCTTTGTATTGTTGTTTATACGTTGTGCAGTGTGCACCAAGTATCTATTCTGTATTAACCTTAATTCTAGATAAGACATTAAGAGATATTTATAGAAGGTATTGATAGGGAACGTTAAGTAAGTCACTTTTCTTGAAATAAATAAAGGCCTCTAAAAGCCGCTTTACAGTTCGCAATTTTTCTTGTGGCAATTTTTATTGCGCATGAAATTTCAGTGCTACTTTACAGTGTGCAACTTTTATTGCTAATTTTAGTTGACAGCCACTGTTACCAAAATATACTAATAAACTCACTCACTACAAGAAGGTTTATCCATTTTAAATAAATAAAATAGACACGAATAAATCAGTTTCAGTGAGGGAAAATTCAGAAAACCACAAAATACAGAAATTTTAGATATCACAAAACACAATATAAACGACGCCACCACACGTTGCACATTGAGGTTATGTCAAACAGTTGGCAACGTTTCAACACAAAATTTCAAATGTCACTTAAACAAAAACACAAAAATTAAAAAATTGCAGATAGCCGCAATAATTATATGCTCCGGGCTTGAAATTTGTATCTACAAGAAATTGCATGAACAAACATAAATACGTATGCGTGCAATAAAAATTGTTGCAATTTTTCTTGCTGGCAAGAAAAATTGTGAACTGTAAAGCGGCCTAAAAAAATTGCAGGAACAAGCATAAATACGCAAGCGTGAAATAAAAATTGTGAACTGTAAAGTGGCCTTAAGATCTCTGGTTTCGGAAAAGTTGCTATAATTCAAAAATCAGGTTCTATAATTCAAAAAAAAACCTGTCATTTAGATAGATGGGATATCTCGTCGTGAAGAGAACCATTGTCAACACTGAGTAAATAGTAATACTCGTCCACAATAGGGTTCGAACTAGGGCTAGAACCAAATGGTACATGCCAGGGTCGAACTTGAGCATACATGCTGCAGTGAATAAATAGTGACTTACTAAGTAATATTGTTTTCTCTTACTTTTCCCGCATCTGTTGTCACACTCGTACACCTCGTCGTCCTCATATAGGAATTCACTTATTGGGATTCCATTTCTTTTATTTTCTCGGTGTTTTAGCGACTTTACGTGCTTTTCAAATTGTCCTTTTCTGTAAACATGTAAGTAACACTTGCATATTTCACAGTACACAGTGGTAGCTTTAACACTTCAAATCTGGAAAGCCCTGCACAATTTTTTTTAATTGATAAGCAAATGGGGCTGGCGTTTTAACCATCGTTATAATATCAATTAAGTATAACAATCAGTAATGCACAATTACAGGCGCGCGACCTTCAAAGGACTAAATAAACCTGTTTCGCGTCGCAGTCGTCCCGGCCCCCTCCCCCCTGGCCCAGCCACGACCACCTGGAATACGGGATACCGATACGCGGCCGCCTGAAAGACGGTCGGTATCCGAGACTTTTGTTCTAGGCCTAGTTCGAACACAAAGGTAATTTATGCAACTGTAACGACAATACCAGAAAATTCCCCTAAAATAGTCCCCTGGGTCTCGGACGACGTCACGATTATCCCCTGACATAATCACGGATTTGTTAAGGCAAGAATGCAGACGCGGAAGCCCAAACTCTCAAACTTTCTCGAGGACACAATAAATTCACAGTTCCACAAATTACCTTTTTGTTAGAACTCTAAAAGCATTTTTACACGGTGTGGATTTTGTCGCCACCAATAAAGTTGCAATATTGCTTTGCACCAAACATACGTAACATTCTTTTAAATGAGTAGTTTTCATACACAGTGTGGAAGAGCAAAATGGAATAAATTCAGTATCTCCATTATTATGCTTATTATTCAGTAGCTCCATTATATTTTTAGAAAATTCTGAGACACGTCAATTTTTAATTCTAAAATGACATTTTGAGACGTACAAATGTCATCCCTAAATTCAACCCCCTTCAGGTGACAGCTACAACACCTATATTTTCAAATTGGAATTAGGGGTTTGTGATACTTCATTTGAAAGGTCTTTTCATTCTCTATTCAAAACTGCTATGGTTTTAAAAATGTTTCTCCAGCGTAGGAAATTCGTTACATTAAAATAAAAAACAAATCATTATTAATGCAGCAGATGTTCAAAATGCATGCCTCCAGCATCTTGGTAGCATCCTAGAAATAAAAAGATAGAAATGTCTTCTGACGTTAGTTAACATCTGCGGGGTAATCGACCTAATTGCAAGTGTTCTTCTTCTTCTTAAGTTAGCTAAATCGTCGGGTTTGGTTTTGTAGACCATACTTTTTACATATCCCCATAGGAAGAAGTATAACGGCGTGAGATCAGGTGATCGTGCAGGCCATTCTACAGAACCACGTCTCCCTATCCAGCGATTTGGAATGATTGTGTGGAGATATCGCCGGACATTGACTTCGTAATGTGCACCATCCTGCTGGAACCATATTGCATTACCTGGAACTTGTGGGTTTCCTTCAGCTGGATACAAGTTGCCATCGTCGATACAACATGAAGAAGCGATCAATGATATTTTTTCCAATTATTCCTGCCCAAACATTAACTTTTTCAGGGTTTTGCGTGTGTAGTTTCCTCATCCAGGATTCTCTCTCGACCAGTAACGACAGTTTTGACAATTAACATGGCCGTGAAGTGTAAATGTAGATTCATCCAAAAATAAAACATTTTCTCTTTGTAAAGTATTGTCATCTATCATTTGCATCATTTGTTCACAAAAGAGAATTCGTCTATTAAAATCGTATTCCGCGAGCATTTCGATTACAGACATTTATTTTTTGTTATTATTAACATTTCAGAACCTAAAATTGACAAATAATGTTAGTTATAAAAGTTTTATTTTAATGTAACGAATTTCCTACGCTGGAGAAACTTTTTTTTCTTGTTAATTTCTGCAATAAAATTTAAAACCATAGCAGTAGATCATGTTATTAGTAGATAATGAAAATACCTTTCAGCAAGATAGTAGTAGATAATGAAAAGACCTTTCAAACGAACTATCACAAGCCCTTACTTCTAATTTGAAAATTTACGTCGCAAAATGTAATTTTAGAACTACAAATTGACGTATCTCAGGACTTTCTAAAAAAACGCATAATAATGGAGCTACTGAATTTATTCCATTTGGCTGTTCCACACTGTATACTGTTATGGTAGGAATAGCGCTATATCGCAGAAACGCGCAATTTTCACACAACTCACCAATTATTGTAGCAATTCGTTCAGTATCAACCAGTACACTGTTGCAAGAAGTCCAAATATAGCTAAAAAGTGAAATATACTTATGCTCCTCTGGATCTAACTGAATTACCCGAACGCAGGTCTTGTACTAGTACTCCTTCCAGCAAGCTCATCGAATGATGGTATGCTCATACGAAAATAATTAAAAACCTGGTCTGAGTTGTTTCTTAAATTTGCAAATGAGGTGGCAAATATACCTCTTATCTTATAACATAACTCTTGACTCAGTAAATGGATGCACCCAGAACACCTCTTTAAAATATATTTTTTATATAACAATAAGCAAAAATAAATAATGAACCATCCAAAAAAAAGTCATTAAATCTGGCTATGAACAATATATTATATGGAAATATCGGTTGTTGCGAAACTTTGTTGTCAAACTCTTGACAAGTGCCTGTCACAATTGTAAAATCAATAATGGCTGTCACATAATGTTAACAGCCTTGACCACTAAATTAGGCCATAAATTTAAGATTAGGAGTAGAAATACGTCTTTTTTGCCCGACCAACTTTGATGACGTTTTTTTTGGATGGCTCGTTATTCTAGTCTACAAATTTGAAAAAATCGTAAATTTTATGTTTCATATTTCCAAAGTATAGACATTCAAGAATATGCCCTTAAAAGGATTTTTCAAAATTTCAATTATTTTATGAGTTACAGCCATTTTTGTGACGCGGCATCGGCTCCGGTCCGACCGGAACAAATGAACAATAGACGGTAGACGCTGCCCGAGTACTTACGAAACACGAAACGTATTTAGTCGGAATCTTTTCGTCTTAGTATTTATTTCAAATTAGTTTTGAGCCAGCCTAGCAACGTGGACGTGCTAACTGAGTAAAATTGCCGGAAACTTGTCTCAAAACTTTAAACGCATTTTTCTCAAAACTACTTTTTTCGAGTTGGCGTGCACGATATCTCAAGTTCTAATGAACCGATTTATTTGAAATTTGGTGTGAATGTTCTTTATACATTCCTCTATCGCCTCAAGCACGCTCAGATCAAAATTTTTAATTTTACTATTTTTAAAAAATTCGGAATTGTTAAAAAAACATGCAAAACAATTTTTTTTTCAAACAGCCGCCATTTTATGAAAACAATTTTTCTATACTAATCAAGAATCCGTTCGGCTTTTTTGTTTCAGTTGACCAGAAGGGTTGAAATCATGCACGCCAGGACACCCTTTTTTTGGACCTCCCACTTTGCCAGCTCATAACTTTGTCAATTTTGAGTCTTTTTTTTGAGTTAATTTTTTATGTTATTTTCAAATATCAATAAACAAATGATACAAAAATGGATAGTAAAAATATTTTTTGTTTCGTTTGTACAGAGCTTCAAAAACCGCCCGAAATTCATGCCTCTAGACTAGAATACCCCCTTAACGTACTGTGTGAACTAAACTTTTACTTTCTCGCTATGACGTCGCTGCCACATCTCATGGTTAAAATCCGCATGTCTATCTGGCCTTACTCGCCAACCATTGGAATGAGTAGGAAAACAAATAATAAACTTCTAATAATATCTTAGTTTATTATCAGTTAATCAAAATCTCTTAGAAAAACATTTTATTTACACATATAAATCTGACTACAGGATTCAATTGTAATAAAATAAGAAATGACATATTTGCAGGTGAATTATAAAAAAAGGTAACAACTACAAGGTAATAAATTTTTTACAGTTCTCTAAAAACTCTAAAAAATAACAACGAGGATCTCTACTAGATAGCTAGTTTTGTCATTTTAATTCTATGCAATATAAGGTAATCATTAGATTTAAACAGACTATTAGAAGTTAAGTACTTACTTTAATATTATTAACAATACCTATTTACGAAAGCGTATCAAAATACAATATAAAAACTACCTACTCAAAGTCGTAGTGTAAAATAGACGAGAAATGATATTAATACTGTGGATGTTATAAACGTTGCAGCTGCATTAGGGCTTCTGTTTTCTATTATGCATCTCTCTGAATTCCTCAATATTGTTTTGAAATTGTCAACATACCTAATAGTAGTGCCTCCAAAAGTTAAACCTGGAGTAGAATCCTAAAAAGAAAAAATAGGTATATAAATAGTTGCATCAGATAAAAGTGAAGTAATGCATAAGATGAATTTATCCCCACAATTATTATATAAGTATTTATGTAAGTATAGCTATACAGAAGATGCTCCTTATATACAATTGTTGAGATAACTTACCGGGAAAAGCAAATCTTTGGTGTGATTGAAACTTTCAAATGCTTTGAAGGACTTATCCAATCTCTGTCCAAAGTCTAACTCAATGGCTCTTAGAAGTAGCACGATATCATCTTTCTTAGAGTTGTTTGCTTTCGCGACGACTTCTCCAGCTGTGATTATAGTTAATGGGGCATCTTCGTCTACAAGGAAGCCTGTGTAAGCAGCCAAAGAGCCGTTTTTGCACAGTACAAGGAAGTCTGAAGTGCTGTTTTGGAAGTCAATCACATCTAAAACGATATAATGTTTCTAACTACAATTTACTGAAATTTATTTTTTCACATGTGTTTACCGTTTCTTGTTATGACAGCGTATTCACCGGCTTGTGCTTCAAGGCACCTTAAAGCTCCGTCTGTTCCATAATATTTATTTCCACTGTCTGCATTACAATATGCGTGAGCTGAAAAAAAAACCTAATATTAGAAGTAATTTTTATTGTGCTAAAGCGTAATAAAGATGACAAAAGTTTTTTAGTCCCTTTTTGTCAGGAAATGCCTTTAGAAATATTAGGAATTTCATAACAGTCTAACACATAACATGAATTAAGTCGTTGTTATATACAGTAAAAGGACGGTACAACCTACATATGTTGTTAAATGCTGCATTTTTATGACAATAACCCCCCACCACCTCTCCCACCTCCCTCGTGATTGGTTCACCATCACTCACGCGCGTTTGGGTTGCGTATGTCTAAGAGAGAAGTTCACTTATCAATTCCCCTTGATTCTTTAATGTACATACGTACTACCATAAATAGTACTGTATACGAGAACAGCATATATTATTAATTGGAATTGGTTTGAAACTTAGAAACCACATTAATTCACACTAACTAGTTTTGGGCTCTTTATTAATCTATTTGTTTTATAACTATATTCTATATCAACATTAATGGAACGTGAAATGTGAAATTCATTTATATGTCTACAATACAGGTATTTTGGTTACTGTTCGGATAGTGTTTTGTTTTTGCTTTGTTTTGTTTTTTTTTTTTTTTTTAGGAACAGGTACTCACTTAAAGTGTTGTTAGCTGGCAGACACTGGGCGCAGAGTTTTGATGAATCGGTGTTTTCAATTTCGTAATCGTCCGAATTAGCTGCAGGGACACAAGAGCTGCCAACAAAATTGGTGAAAATCTTCCCATAGTCACAGCTGTCTTCCAAAATGTTTTTAGTCCTAAGCGTATCAATGAATGCCAACCATTCTGGAAAGAAGATATTCCAAAATTAGAAATGTTTATAAACGGTAAAATTCAGTGTTCAATTTAAATGTCTCAATAAAATATTGTACGCGTGAATCTAAGATAGTGAGTTGGCCATTATTTTTGTAGAACGTAAATTTTGAAAACTAAATAACAAAATATTTTTTTTACCTTTACCACCATATTCAGGGAAACATGCTTGTT
Source organism: Aromia moschata (assembly GCA_029963805.1). Classification (NCBI taxonomy): domain Eukaryota; kingdom Metazoa; phylum Arthropoda; class Insecta; order Coleoptera; family Cerambycidae; genus Aromia; species Aromia moschata. The sequence continues at coordinate 92,334 of JAPWTK010000481.1, read as the reverse complement.
TCCCTTGAAGATCTTTCAGGCTAGTTATGTCTGTATTGTTTGCACGAACAACGATGAGGATAGCCGACAGCTGCCTAGTATCTGTTTCAGGATAAGCCGCTACAGTAAGTCCTTTCCTGAAAAGAGGAAGAGTATACGCTGTTATCAATGTTGCATGGAAAACAAATGTGTTGCATGGAAACTCTAAGATGAGGTTAATTAACTAGAAACTAAAATGAAAATTACTGTCACTTTGTACTTAATAACGGTGTTTTCCTCGAGAATGAACTACAAAGAACAATGTTAAAAAAATGGCTTTTTTTGACCCCTCAAGACAAAAGCATGAAACTAGTGTTTTTATACTAATTTTTGGGTGTTGAATACGAATCATCTATTTATTTTGCCCAAAAATGACGGGAACACCCTCTAACCAACACCCTCTAACCAACAAGGGGCGAAAAAGGAATAAATGGTTTGTTTGTGCAATTTATTATTTGTATACTAATTTGAATAATATAATTTATTTTTTATTGAAACAACTTTAATCAGACGGCAAGAAAAAGAGTTGGTTAAGCATCTTTTATATAGACCTAAAAAGTCATTTCATTTGCGAGAATAATTTCAGTACAAAGTTGTCGAAAAAGCGCCAAGTTACACCTTTCAATAAAAAGTGTTAAGTTAAGTGTTAATCAAAGTTAATTAAAGTTGTTTCAATAAAAAATAAATCATATTATTCAAACTAGTACACAAATAATAAATTGCACAAACAAAATTTATCCCTTGTTCACCCCCATGCAGGTTAGAAGGTGTTCCCGTCATTTTTGGGCAAAATTAATAAATGAGTTGTATTCAGCACCAAAAATTAGTATTAAAATACTAGTTTCATGCTTTTGTCTTGAGGGGCCAAAAAAAGCCATTTTTTTAACATTGTTCTTTGCATCTTTGCAATATGTCATCCGAAATTTAGTGGTGGAATGTCACTTTTGGCGCTTAACCGGCGGTCGGAAGTGGGTACAGTCAACTTCGTCAACTTCTTCAACAGTCAAGCGAAGCCAGGACATGAATGCGAGACTAAACGATACCTCACTCTACCTCTAATAGGGACGGAATCAGAGGGGGTGGTTGGCGAAGGGGTGGCCTGGAGGACTTGTTGGGAGGTCTTAATGTATGCTTAATAGGGTTTTTACCCGCCAGCGTCCCTCTCAGTCTATCCCATAGGTATCCGAGTCTTGTGTATTTAAATATCGACATCGGGTTGGGTTTTCGGGTGTAACAAAACGACAAAATAAAATGGTCAGACAAAAAGTTATTTCTAGGTTCAACTTTAGAATATATTTTTTATTTAGGAGAAAGCGTCCAGAGATGGTAGCTCGTAAATTTCGTTTATCCTGTCAATTTTTAGATAATTAAGAGCGTTTACTGAATAAGTTGTTTGGTCGTGACGAATTGGTTTTCTAGAGGATTTTTGTAAATTTTTCATTCGGGGAAAAGCCCAAGTGATACTTACCACATCTGGCAAACATAAAGTGTTTAGGCGAATGTACGGCGAGGTATAGGCCATAAACCAGGGGCGGACCGATATCAAACTCGCCGGGCGTTACGGCAGTCGAGATAAGTTATACGGAAAATGATTCACTGAAAAATAGTACGTAAACGACGAATGGGAGGTCAGATTGCTAAATACATAAGGTATGTAAACCCTGGCTCACACCGTCTATCGCGGGATGATAAAAGTTGTTAATGGGGAGTCAGCTCGAGGCCGATGAGAAGCCACTCCTCTCCTCCGCCACTGGGAGACGTAAAGGTCCGTTACGCTAGTGGGGTGAAAGCAGGGTATAAACCCGAAAAACTTCAGTTCCTTTTTCTCCGCTCGTTGAATACTTATGCTTTCGTGTTGGCTTTGATTAATTCTTGAAGTTTGCTATTATTGTGTATTTGTTCAGAATATTTTCTCTGTTTGTGTGATCAAAGCATCTTCAAGAATTAATTAGTTAGTGTCGAGAATAAGACGTGTGACCGGGGTTTGGTTCACTGCATTTGTATTGTTTTGTATAAATTAAAGACTCCCTTGTTTGCACGGCTGTGTTTTATTTCGCACCGGACTACCAAGGGAACCGATCACCTACCGTCGACTCATTGAGGCATTATCTAACCTCTTCTCTTGGACGAATTAATCAACGAATCCACATATTTAGTGGGACAGATTCAAGGCCGCTCGGAATCTGGAAATGTAGCAAAAAGGAATCCCGGGGTCGTGGGTAATTCCGCGCGCTCCTGGATCCCACCTGTTACACGGGGGTGTGGATGGCGAACCCTTTAAGTCACAGCGCAGCGACTTCGGGGCATTAAGCAATCGAAATTATCAAACCGCAAGTATCTAGCCTAAATAGAATGCAAATGGCGCTAATCTTATAAAGTGTTAATTATGACGACCATTTTATTTAGGAAACCAGGCAGTGAACTTACTTTAAAGCAATGTATCCATAGTTGACGTCGATATAGGCGGTGTCCGCTCTCTCCGATCTCATATCGTTCAAACAAGATAATGCGTCAGTTTCTTGACTCTGTACACATTGGATCACTGGCTGAAGACCAGTGCTCAGCGCTGCTTGCTGAAGCCATCTGCATTTCTGTTGTTCATTGTCGTTTAACGTGCACCAGTTCACCGTGGTATTGCATTGGATAGAAGTTGATACAGTCGGGATGTTTCGTCGAGCTGAAAGAGGAACATTCAGTGTTATTCCAACCTGCGCTATGAGTATGTTTTTGAAATATGGCAACCAACAGCTAATTTTTTCCAGAAACATCTGAAACATTTTTCACAAAAAACGAAAAACCGTAACTGACGCATCACGTTGATATCGCCAGAGAAAATTTGGTGAAGTTTAATCAATATGGGTCTTAGATGTGTTTGTGAAATATGATGGATGAAAGAGACAATGATGTAAATTAAAAGGCAAGAGTAGCAAGAACAGGATGGGAGGAGCGAGACAATTCTATACTTTGAAAGGTAGCCTCATGGCAATTCCAGGTCAGAGAAGGAAGAAAAGAGTGCCGGATGCTTATCGGCTAAAACCCCTTCCGGTTTTAGCCTGTAAGCATCCGACACTCTTTGAAGCGATTGAACCAAAATTTATCTTATATAGTTAGGTCCATGATGGATTTCCCCTCCCAAAAAGAAAAGGTTTGTGAGATATGTCATTTACAATTTTCAGCTGTATAAGTTGGTTAACTTTGAAGTACACTTATTTGGGTATGCTAAGTACTTGGGTATGCAATTCGATTTCGTCATTACTGGTTAAATTTGTTTGATAGATAAACAATATTTTCTTGTACATACGTTTTTTGGAGACAAAAAAAATAGCTACGTATATCTGTTAATTTAATTGTTACCATAATCATCGAAAGTGGGGTAGGAGAACACATTTTCTCTACGTTAACTGACAGAAAAATAATTAACTAGCATTGAAAAAATCGGCCATTATGCAAGGCGGAGGATGCATATTTTATTAAGAAAGTGAGCGTTTTTAATGCGATATATGTAGGTGTTAAGAAAAATATTTAAAATATTTTAACCTATTAAGTTAAATAAATTGTTATACTAAATTGAAACTGTTAACTAAGTTAATCTCATACCTATGATGTGGCCCATTCAGAACCAGAACACCATTTTTTTTATTTGTTATTCAATTTATTTTGGTGTCAAAATGTAGGGCACAAAAAAGGTGGCGCATTTTGATATTTTCAATCCAAAACCCACTAAACTTCTACCAAAATTAGGGGTAGAATACGAGAAATATTTTGCAGTGATTTCTTTAGCATAAAAATAACGTCCCCATTGTCTAAAATTGTTGTAAAATTATTCAGAATTAGTGTAGATATATCAATTTTATTCGTTTAATAAAATTTACTTTTTTTTTGGCATGTGATTATAAAAAATAGAATTACTTTTAGTTGCCTATTTGTAAAATCCAAAATAGCGTTTTTGGGGCTTTCAGGCTTATTCTAAAACTGCTGAAAATGTTCTGTATCATCGCCTTCATGAGATATAATAAATAGCGAAACTTTTCTATATTTTAACTGATCTCGTACCTATTACGATTTAGAAGTTACCAATGCAATCACATCGAAAAATTGAACACCCTGTATAACCCTAGTGGTGTAGGTAATAATTATCATGGGTTATAAAGTTTACGTTATCGAGTAATAATGTTATGGTGATAGCATTAGTATCATGGTATGATCCTGTTGTGTTATACGAGAGTAAACATTTGTGAAACGTGTCACGGATTTTCCAACTATTTAGAAATTTGGAATGAGTTGGCGTATTTCAAAGTACCTGATGGTACTAAACTCTGCCTAAATTTTTTTCGAAAAATATTAAATTGTTATAAAAAGTTATGAACAAATGAAATTTTATGCAGCGATTAAAAAGAAAATTTTTATCTCGAAATGGAAGGCTCTAATCGAAAAATTTTATAGGACAACTTTTTTCGAAAGACATTGAGCTTTTTTGGATAAAATTGTTAGAACCTTAAAAATGGTTAAACAAATAAAAAAAATATTGTTTATAATAAAAAAAATGCTGACAATTCAATGTTCTCCATCACTTATTAAAATTTTCTTTTTTTCTAAATACTCGTTATACATTTCCAGATATTTAGAAAAAAGAAAATTTTTGGGATCGCTGTTTGCAAATAAACTGCACGCTGTTTTGTTGGACGTTACGCCCGCGCGTGGTGCCAGTGCTCGCGCCGTATACGCGTATAAATTGGGGGACAAAAGGTGGGTTTGGTGTACTTTGTTTTGTTGGGGGGGGGGGGGGGGGGGGGGGGCGGGGGGGCCCCCCGGCCGGGGAGAGGGGAGAGGAAAAAAAAAAAAAAAAGGAGAAAGGAGGGGGGGGAGAAGAGGGGGGGGAGGAGGGAGGGAAGGGGGGGGGGGGGGGGTGTGGGGGGGGGGGGGGAAGGGGGGGGGAGGGTAGGGTGTTTTTTAAAAAAATAGGTTGAAAAAAAAAAAAAAGGGTTTTTATAAAAAAAAAAAATATTTTATAAAAAAAAATATTTTAGGGAGAAAAAAAAAAAATAAGGATAAAAAAAAAAAAAAAAAAATTAAAAAAAAAATTAAGAAGTAAAACAACTTTTTGGGGGGGGGAGTGGGGTTGTGGGGGGGGGGCCACACCCGCGGGCCAACCAACCGAGGGGGTGAACCACAAGCGGAGGCCCGTCCCTCCCCTCCTTTTTGCACCCCCCCCCCTTTTTTAAAAAAAGGGGGGGGGGGGGGGGGGGGGGGGGGGGGGGGGGGGGGGGGGGGGGGGGGGGGAAGGGAAGAAAAAAAAAAAAAGAGGAGGGGAGGGGGGGGCCCACACCCTTTGGCGGGGGGGGGGGGGGGGGGGGGGGGGGGGGGGGGGGGGGGGGGGGGGGGGGGGGGGGAAGCCGACGGGGGGGGGGGGGGGGGGGGGGAGAAAGGGAAAAAAATATTTTTTTTTTAAAAAAAAAGGGGAGAAGGAGGGGGGGGAAAAAAGAAAAAAAAATTTAAGGGGGGGGGGGGGGAAAAGGGTATTTCCGGTTTTTTTTTTTTAAAAAATTTTTTTTTTTTTTTTTTTCAACTTTTTTGGGGTTTCAAAATTTTTTTCAAAGTTCAATGTCTTTCGAAAAAAGTTGTCCTATAAAAAGATTAAAATTTTTTTTTAATCGCTGTATAAAATTTCATTTGTTCATAACCTTTTATAACAATTATTTTTTTTCGAAAAATTTTAGGCAAAGTTTAGTACCATTAGGTACTTTAGAAATGCGCCAACTCATTCCAAATTTCTAAATTGTTGGAAAATCCGTGACATGTTTCACAAATTTTTACTCATGAGTATAAAACATAACATAGAAAATAACTTGAAGCAATGACTGTGCTATTTTTCACATTAGGTACCAAAATACTATTTTTTCGTTATGTTTTTAATAGTTTCATTAAATATAATATAATAAAATATAAATATAATATAATAGTTTCATTAAATTCAGTTTTTTCAACGAAACTTTATTTGTCACAGTTTTGAAGGATACTGAACACAGCGGCGTAGTTGTTTTTCTATTAAAAAATCCCTAAATATCTTTTCAATTTTCGACCCCCAAAGAAATATTGTAGGCCTTGGATTAAGATATTAAATTTGTCATTTCGTCCAAAAATACAGTTTCTGTACCCTGCATTTTGATGCCAAAATCGTTCAATCGGGGGAAAAAAAAACAATTACAGCGGTGATCTGGTTGTTAATGACCTACATCGTATATCTACGTAACTTAACAATGAAATGCTGGTATTAAACTGATAAGCTTACCTGATACATAGGTGCTTAATGGAGCAGTGTCGATGAGGCTGATTTTACTCGACCTTAGCTTCAAAATTTTTACTAAAGCAGCCACGTAGTTATCTTCAGTCACGCTGCTCTGGACAGCAAAGGAACTAATGTAATTAGTTAATTTGTTCTGCAGAAAGGTCTTTACAGTTTCCGCGCTCTCACTGGAATAAAATGCCTCCATCAATTAAGGATAACAACCCCGATTTTGATGAACCTTTATTAATAGCATAATAAATATTGTATCTTAAACTTACACAAATTATAGAAAATGAGAGAGAAAGTGTTTTTTATTATTTTTTTAATTATTTATTAAGTTTTAATTTAAGTGAACACGTAAAAAGTACGTGATTATTCTTATTGAATACGAGTCGTGTTACCAGGCATGGTCACTGGCGTACGTATGCAAAAGCAAGAAATACTCGCGTATATATTTTACACGGCGATTAAAAAAAATACGCTTTATACTTTAATTATAATTATCATAGAGCTGTATAGTGCCGACCCTACGTTATGGCAGACATTTCCGGACCCTAATTATTTTACAAGGTGCTTCCTGGGTTGATCCATATTTTGTGATAGCATGTAAAAGCAGGGCCGGCAGAACATAGTGTATAGTGGGTAGTTCTGCCCACTCGGAAAATTCCGCGTGGGTAAAATACCCACTAGAAATTTTACAATTTTCGGAAAAAGCATCGTCCTCAAGCAATTATTGTTTTTTTCATTTATCGCGACCTGACCGACGAACTAGATTTGGACAACTTATTAAATGAGTTTATTTCGCGAAACGCGAAGCGAAGCTCAGTTTTCGCATTGTGCAATTGACATATGTTGTTATCGATCTGTGATGAGCAACATTTTATCTAGGTGTTACTTCATGATATATTAAAAATGTTTGTAATATTATTTTGTTGATATGTCTATCATATTTTGGTGATGTTTTTTATTCATAAGAAAATTACATAAAAAAATGTAAATAAATAATACTATTTTCTATTATTCACCGTTGTAAAGTTCTCTTATTAAACAAAATTTTTCTGCACAGTCCCCTACCCACTCGGGCTGAGCATGTTCTGCCGGGCCTGTGTAGAACTATTAAAATAAACAATTTTCTAAATATCATTTTTCAATAAACTAAAAAAAATCACCTTATTAATTTCGAAAATGGCATTTATCCGGTCATGTCTTCTATTTAAAGAAAAGGTAAATTCGAAACACAGTAGAAAAACATACCCCAATGTTTATCGCTTCGCTTTTTTTTTTAATCATTTATTCCAAGTATTTTTTTTATCTTAAACGTTTTTGTATTGAGAATTTAGCTGTACAATATTTCCTTTAGATTTAAGGCAGGACCGGATAAATTATATTTTCAAAATTAATAATACGGCAACTTTTTTATTTTTAAGGTTTCTGAAAAATGTTAATTGGCAAAAATGTTTGTTTTGAATAGTTCTATACGATGTTAAAAAATATGATTCAACTTAGGAATCGCCCTGTATAATTAAATCGGGGCTGAATATGTTTTTATCTACTGTGAATTTCTATTATACTTGTATCTTTATCTTCACTCACCTCCCCGTAACAATTAGTCTGGGCAGTTGGTTCGTCCAAGTGCACGGACTCGTCGATTCGCTTACTGTGCCATTTGGACAGAGGTATTGGAAATTTTCCACGTTAACTGAATTCTCGAAGAATGCTGTAGCATCGTTGAGGGTTGTAATGGCGATATCACCCCCTTGATTACTAAGGCACAATAAGGACTCATTGAATGGCACTTGATAGTTTACGTTGCACCTGTTGGTGCCACACAGTTCACACAAAGATGGATATCTGTTTTCTGAAATAAAAAAAGCGAATGAATAAATAGAGTTAAGGAATACCTTTTTATGAAAACACGATACTGCGATATATTTGTCATACTGCGAGTATACAAGAATTGGATTAGGAGCAAATTGTTGCACAAACAATAAGGTGTATTCTGTTTCTGTCTCGTCTGTGTAGCTTTATTTAGTATCAATTAGCAATATATTACTGCAAAATAATTACGGTTAGTAACTACGGTTTATCTATTCTATCGCAGTTTGTCTGACCTTCGTTATTCATATTTTCAATTTAATGAGTGATAATACCAACCACATATCGCTTGCTATAATAACATTCATGAACCAGGTGATATGAGAACAAATAAATATAAGTAATATTTTTATGCAACATTTAATTTTTGCAATGAAAATGTTTCCATGGTTTAATAGAATAAAAAATGTCACCGAATAATCTTCAATGCTCGAAAAATAATTCCACCTGTTATACAAATTTTGGATATTGACGATACATTTCGGTTAGAAGCGTTGGTGTTTAACTAATTTTATACAGTATACTTATCGGGACGAATGACGTTAGCTTTTGAACATTCCTGTATGTTATAAAATCAGTTTATCTTTTCAATATTCAAATCATGACCAAGTACGTACTAGACGAAACCAATTCATAGTGATACGGCTACCTTAATAATTTATCTTAACTTAATAAATTATCTCTATATTCTACAAAACAAAAAAAAGATTAAATCGGATCCACAGTAGTTCAAATTCAAAATGGGTAGCAACATATTTATAACTCTGCTGTTTTTCAATATTTATTACGTTGTAAGCATGCCTTATGAATTTGAAAAAATGTATTTAAAAACTCCTTGCAATGAACAGTTCACTAATACATGTACTAAAATAGTTTGCAGATATTTTGGTTAGCTTGCCAAATGGAAAAATACGTGGACATGTACTACAGAGTCCAGGCAACATAAACTTTTACGCTTTTCAAAGTATACCTTACGCAAAACCCCCTTTGGGTAACTTAAGATTTCAGGTGAGTATAAAATGTGGGTAAGCACTAGTTGTAAAATACATATTTACATTAGTGATGCAACCTGTGAAAAGGTACCAGATGTCGGCAAAGTGAATTTTTCGCTACAGCCCAAAACGCAGTTTCAACTCGAAAAATACGAATTCCGGATTTATGTACCTGCAGGATCTGTAGGTACATGTTCGCAGGACATCACACCAAAATATCAGTCGGATTGGAGCAATAGAAGACGACATATCGATTTTTTCGTGTACAGTTCTGTTTTGTTCTCAAAATTACGATTTTACATATTGAAACTTTACTTGCTTTCAGTTTGAGCTATATTAACGCTAGAGACTTAATTTGTTTTAAATGAAGCGAAATTTATGCTCTATCGAAATTTGACCCCCACCCGAAAATAGTTTTTCCGACATCTGGTACCTTTTCACAGGGTGCATCACATTAACTGAAAATATTATGATCCGTGATTTTTTATATCGATAATGATCTATGAAATGTTTGGGTTGTGACAATATGGAATTAATTGGGTGTGACTTATTTTAATATTTGATTTTAATTTTTATCAGTGCTATTGTCAATTTTTATATTCATAGTGAGAGAATACATATACTATGTATATTTCTATTCGATCGTATGTATTTATCAAAAGGTACCAAACTGATATTTGTATAATGTTACTTACTATGTTTATTATTAGAACTTGTAACGTATGAGCTTATATATGAGCGTAACATACTAGATTAGACAGAATAGACTTAGAGATGCCAACACGCTTGTGTACAGAAAGACAGACATACACACATACTTTTCTTTTTTTTTTTCGTTGAAAATTATAATATTGGTGTTACAAAACATTTGAAGCCTAGTTTAATGTCCGTTTTAATATTTCAAAACATATTTTAGGTGTTTCCTGCTGCACAATATTTATGACAAAATTATTACCTAATATGAATAAGAAAGTAATCTTATTTCTCATGCATTTATGGCGATCTGTCTTTTTCAATTACATTTCTATTTATGTATATGTAAGGATTAAAAAATGCGAATAATAACTTATATTACACGTACATATCTGAGCTCAACTCTGTTAACCTATAGGGAATGCCTAAGGGAAAAAATCAGTGCTATTTTTTAAGTAAAATACAACTCGTGAATTGTTTATTTTCTTTTTACAAAGTACGAAACATGTATGTGTTCTCGCAGATATATCTACTGATATTTACACATGTATATCATAGGAACCACAGCCGGTGGAAAATTGGGAAGGCATACTCAATACCACGACAACAAGTAACAGATGCTATTCTGTCGCAAAAGATACTGATGACGAAAGCGAGGACTGTCTTTACATAAATGTTTATACTCCAATATTAGAATCGGTACGTATCGTATTTAAGAATCTGGTGAAAGTAACAACAGGTCCTAAAATTAAAATATTTTCTATTTTTAATTTTTTTTTGCTATAAAAACCAACATGTTTTATCTTCTATGCAGTTAAGATAACACTCAAATAATATTTTAAAATTAAAGATTTTGTCTTTACAAGAAATATTTAAAAAATGATTTTTTGTAAAGTATAAACATTCGATTTGATTAGATTTTTGAATCTGATCATTATCAATCCTGTTCATTCGAAGAAATAGTAACTATAGAAATTTTTTACCTTTCAAAACACTTATATTTTTTTTCATAGATATTGCTGCCTGAGAGAATAATTTTTTGTATAGGATGACTTTATTTTTAATGTTCACCAAGATATATTTTTTAATCAGTAAACCAAGGTATATTTTTTAATCATTAGTGTAAGTATGTGCAACTTGCTAATACTTTATTCCAGTAACTAAAGAATTTAAAAAATATGATAGTATTAACAAACACAGATTTTTCGTCACTTGGGATCAAATTTACGTTCTTTTTGGTCCTCTAATGCACTAGAGTTATTTAACACAAATTTAGATTTTACCACAAATAGCTTATTTAATATTTAGTTACAAGTCATGCACCTTCCATAAAACTAGATTTCCTTGAAATTGTATGAACTACTTTGTAGTATATTAGTACGTACACGGTATCCTACCGAGATGGTCATATATATCTCAAAAACTAAGTAAGTACATTTAAAAAACTGAAAATTTGGCGGTAAAGTAATGTTTGGTCGATACGTTCTATTTCACTAAAATATTTTTACATTTATAGGACTTCTGATTATACCGGAAGTAGAGGTCAGCTTGTTTATTTTGAATATAACACCCTGTACATTATTGCATTTTTGGAATCTACGAGTCAATCTAAAAATATTTCATGTGCAGTACCCTATACATGTATTCAACAGATAATTGGGAAAAGGATATTAAGAAGATAGTTAGGGATCTTTCATAAATGACCATTCATTTTGCAACGTGTTTCTGTAGATCGTAGAATATGGTTTAATTTAGTATAACTCGCATGCTCCCAACGGATTTTTTATAACTTGGTGCTCGCAGTGCCCAAACTGCCAGTCCATGGAGCTCGCAAAAGATTATAAAAAGTTTTTTTTAAAAAAAAAAGTTTTTGATTTTCACTTTTTTCTTTAATACCGAATATACATTATTCGGTATAAATAATACACATAATGTCATATCTGGTGATATCGTTAAGTTACACAAATCACTATTTGGTTGTAACTCTATCATAAATAGGTAAGCAAAAAAAACGTAAAAAACGTGAAAATACGTTATTCTTAAATCACTTTCAAAGAGATTATGCTCCCTTAGGAACAATTTTAGAGACCATCTTTATAGGCAAAAAGTAATCTTATTTTTGGACGTTGAATACGTCACTAAAATATTGCAGGCTACTTTCCGAACACCCTGCATATTTCATCAAGTTTTATACCTCGTGTTGTAGGAAAACAAAACGAAGTTGCCTGTCATGGTGTTCATCTACGGAGGAGGATTCAGGGATGGCGCATCGGCTTACAGCACGTACGGCCCCGACTACCTCATAGAACAAGATGTGTTGGTTGTGTCCTTTAATTACCGCGTGGGACCATTCGGATTTTTGTCTACTGGCGACGAAGTCGTTCCGGGAAACGCGGGCCTCAAGGATCAACTGTTCGCCCTGAAGTGGACGAATCAGAATATTGGACTGTTCGGCGGGGATTCCTCCAAAATTACTATTTTTGGACAGAGTGCCGGTGCAGCATCGGTCTGTTACCACATATTGAGTAAACAATCCACAGGTTTGCACTTGCCTTTAGTAGAGTAATTCCGAGGCATTTACATTATCTTTTTTTGTTGACTAAGAGCTGGATATACGAGGATTTCCCACACCCTCTTTGCGAGTCTGTCATCGAATTTCTCCATTTTCAGAGGTTAAAGACTTAGTGTTGACTTGTGTTTAAATTTCCTTGTCTAGGATCAACACTGACTCACAAAATTATTGGTACCCTTCCAAAGATTGCTTTTAACGTGAGAAATCCTAATGATAGAAAATTGGAAAATATAATTTTTTTTTAAGGGTAAGGGTTACCTCATTTACCCTTAAGGGTAAATGAGTTAAGTCTTAGCAATGAAACATACAGGTTCGAAGTCACTGAACAAAGACTAGATAAATAAGAAATATTTTACTGAGAGAAGTAAAAAATTATATAACCTGTACTCCACCACTCTCCAGGCTTGTCAAGCACTTGCGTGCAAATTTCAAGCACTTCAAGGGAATGGCTCAATACTAATGAATCAACCGGATAATATTTAGATTAGAGTCATGATTAGTTTTCTTTGGGTTTTTTATTGCTTTAACGAAGTTTTGTTTTAATGCATTTTATGATTTATTCTTTCACTCCATAGTAAAGTTCACTATCATATTATACTGAAAATGTAAAACGCACTATATTAAATTTTAGTTTATCTAAAAATTCATATTTTTAGTTATAAATATATTAATTACTTTTCTTAATTATAAACATGTTAACTACTTTTAATGTAGAAAAAATATGATGGTTCTGAATTAAAAAAAAAAGTGGAAACCATTAAATTGTGGAATATCGATTTCAAACCTTTGATAAGTACAGGGTTACTTTCCACAATTCGACTATTTAGATTTATTGAAATTATGTTATTGAAATTAAGAAAATGTTAGATTTTTGCATACATTTTTATAATAGGTATTAAAAAAAACATTGAGCGTCAGAAACCATGATAATTAACCTAAGCTTTTTGGTTCTCTGGTTATAAAAACTTATGCAAAAATCTATTTTGATAAACTTTGAGAAACTTTTTATATTTCAATCAAGTCAACCCTGCACATATGTAGGTCCAGAATGAAATTCTGACCATCTTTATTTAACACTTTCGCGGCTAAGCTGAAACTTCAAAATCGAAGCTGAAAAACAAACCAAGCTGAAAATATTTTTTTTTCATTTTTTTCAAGTTGTGTCAAGATTTTTTTTTTATTTGTGTCGTCTATATGTGATTATACAGGTTCTGATATATACAGAATGTTATTTCTTTAAAAAATATATGTCGGTCACTTGTGACCGCTTCAGCCCTTGGGGATATTAATTCCCCAATTTTTCTACAAGCAGTCCCGTCAGCGGTCATGTATGCAAGTGTAGACTTGTATATTGCATATGCGCTCGACAAAAATAAAGTAAAAAAAATTACGACATATTGCGATAACTGTGAAGGCTAACCGTATTATTATTTAGAGTGTTTTACAGTTACACATAATCTTTTTTTGCTCGTTATTTTGTATTATAAAGTTTTATTTTCATATTTTCTTTATCCAAATATTGTTCTCTAAATTTTACCGACAATTGTAAAATTTTTAAAATTCAGAAACTTGTCCAACGCGTTCACCTAGCAGGACTCCAGCGTTCATGTGTAAAGTGTACATAGTAGATTCTGTACATTAGCGGTCACAGAGAGCTAAGCATTTAAAATATCGAGTACTCATCGGTCGCTGCTGACCGCTGAGGCCTAGTGGGGACATCTAAGGTCGGTCGTCAGTGACCGTCCTGGCAGCTAATGTGTTAAGGATATTTATCGAAATTTTCACAAATAAAACGATTTTTCTGAATTTCTAATTTTTAATCTTAAATTTGACAAGTACTGAGAGGGCTTGGAAGGTCTACTTCAGATGATTTTTTGGTTTTAAAACAACCGTAACGTTTCTCTGAAACAAGTTTTTGCTTAAATTTAGAGATAAAAATATCCTCTTATGGTGCGTACTTTTTGGAAAACACTGTATATGGTACATATCGATTTGAGATAATGTAGCTGACCTCCATTTAATTATATTACGATTATGAAAATTACTGCGAAAGTTGACATTGATATCTCTCAAAGTAATGGATATACATATATGTATATACACTGTGGAGACTTTAACTGGAATATATTCGCTAGCGGGGTGGTGAATAATTTTTCAAAAAATTCCCGAGACACGTCAACTTTTAAATGTATTTACCTACATTTTGCAAGTAATGTGAAAAATATAGCCCTTCAGGGGGTGGCTGAAACCACCCTCGACATGATTTTTTTCAAATGCAACCCTATGGCTTGTGACCCCTCATTGTAAAGCTGGTGGAAAGAGGAATCCAACGCACTGATCACATTTTAATTTTTAGTATGTTTGTAGGGTTGCATACAATTAAAACGTAATTTTATAGTTTAATTTTTAACGCAACAATTTCGTACTCAAAATGTGTGTTGTTTAGTTTTGGAATGTAAACCTTACTTTTCATATGTCCCCACAAAAAATTCCAACCAATTTTGTGCCACAACTGATATTTGTTATTTTTTGCTAGTGTTTTTACACGGCCGCAAAGAGTAATTTAGTTTGTATGCTGTATTCAGAGTTTGAAACGAAGTGTTATTTCAAATTGGTGAAAATGTCTTATTTAACTGAATCACTAAAAATCGAAATTTTGATTATGATTGGATATGGTGATAGGGCGCGAACTCAATGTGAAGTTGTTCGCTTGTTTCGAGAAACGCATCCTGACTTCCCACCACTAAATCAAGGTACCATTAGTAAAATTGAGGCACAATATCGAGAGATGGGTCATGTCAGGAAAGTACCGAGTAAGAGGCAGGCGGTTGTTGATGACGACACGAAGTTGAATTTGTTGCTTGCTCTAGAAGAAAATCCAATCACTCCAGCCCGTCAACTGGCCCGTGATAGTAATCTTAATCACAAAACAGTTTTAAAAATACTTAAATATGAGAAAAAAACGCCCATATAAAATGCAAGCTGTTCAAGAGCTACTTGAAGATGATCCAGATCGACGAGTGGAATTTTGCGATTTATTGATGACTTGTATTGATCAAAACCAGTTATCTTTAGAGTGGAAAGTTTTCTCTGACGAGGCTACTTTTACATTAAATGGGCACGTAAATCGCCAAAATTGTCGTTACTGGGCTGAAGAGAACCCCCATTGGATGAGGGAACTTCATAGTCAGCGCCCACAGAAAACTAATGTGTGGGCCGGAATAATACAAGATAGAATTGTAGGACCATTTTTGACCAAGTTACTTGCGTTTACTCCAGCACGAACTAATGCCAGTGCTATGTCATTTATTTCCAAACCCCTTAAACCCTAACTTGACCGACGAGAGGTTATGGTTTCAGCAAGATGGGGCCCCACCACACTATGCTGCCATTGTTCGTCAGTATCTGGACATAATTTTTCCCGGTAGGTGGATTGGGAGGCGAGGTAATATTGAGTGGCCAGCAAGATCTCCAGATCTTACACCACTGGATTTCTTTTTGTGGGGACATCTTAAAAGTAGGGTTTACATTCAGAAACCCAACAACATAGCAGATCTGCAGGAAAGGATAAGAGAGGAAATCGGAAAAGTAACACCGCAAATGTAAGGGGAAGAAACCTACAACAGACTGTGATGCTGCCAACAAGTGAATGGTGCACATTTTGAACAATTGTTACGTTGAAAATAAATTAAATTTTTAAATTGTTTTAATTGTATGCAACTCTACAAACGTACTAAAAATTAAAATTTGATCAGTGCGTTGGATTCCTCTTTCCACCAGCTTTACAATGAGGGGTCACAAGCCATAGGGTTGCATTTGAAAAAATCATGTCGAGGGTGGTTTCAGCCACCCCTGAAGGGCTATATTTTCACATTACTTGCAAAATGTAGGTAAATACATTTAAAAGTTGACGTGTCTCGGGAATTTTTTGAAAAATCATTCACCACCCCGCTAGCGAATATATTCCAGTTAAAGTCTCCACCGTGTATACTTACATATGTATGTAACTATCATTCCATACTTGCTTATATAGTACATATTCTGTACGTACACATACATAAGTAAAATTGCTCTAACAAAAATCCAATTCGTGAAAAAAGAAACCACGAGAAATCGAATATTTAATCAAAACAAGAATTGATGACTTAGCATGAATTATAACTTGCTTAGTTATCAGTTCTTGTTTTGATTAAATATTTCATTTTTAAATATTCGAATTAGTTTATTATTTTGAATAATTACAAGAATGACACAACCATAAATCTTTATAATCAGTGTATTAACAAAATAACCGTGGCAGAAGTTATTTAAAATTCTGAACTCTATTTTTTTAAATAGACGAAAAACTATTCTAATTAATTGAAATCACGAACTGAAAACTTCGAAACTACTGTACCAACATATTTGTTAAAATTGAAGTAGATTTTGTCTTAATTAATGGAGGAGGTTCCTTATTATTAATTGCTGTCACCCAATTAAACCCTAAAATATTTTACAGTACATCTTTTCCAAAGAAAGTGTGTAAAAAGGAAGTATTAATTATGGTAACTTCTGTTGCAGGTTTGTTTAGAGCTGGGATTGCAGAAAGTGGATCAGCTTTAAATATATGGGGTTTTTACCAGATCCCCGTCCATATGGATTCCAGTTAGCCTCACTCATAAGCGATACTGCTATATCGGATGACAGTAATGAATTATTAAATTTTCTAGTAAATGTAACAGCCAAGGAAATTGATGTTGCATCTACCACAACCACGGTAAGACAGTTTTAGCAACCGTTGCAGTACTACTTAGTCGAAAGTATCGAAACTATTAGTATAAGGGAAATAAACTATTTAAAAATAAATACTTATACAGTACTTCCTACAGAAATTCGTAAATAAGTAGATAAATTCGATAGAAAGTGCTATGTTACGAAAGCACTGCATACCGTGTGTCCATCAGGGTGTGGTATTAGCTTGCCATTTTTTTTTTAATTTATTGGAAGACAATTTTGAATTTTGGAATGTATATTCTAGACGCAAGTGAACTTATTGTTAGTGTTTTAACGAACATTAAATCTGTAAATAAGACACCCTGTATATTTTTTATGTATTACCTATTTTTATGTCTAAAAGTTAATTTTATTTAAATTAAACACATCCTCTTTAACTTTAAACGAACGATCCCAGTCAAATCAGGTCAGTCTCCTAAATTTTCACGATCACCTCAAAACCGCTCGGAAATATTATCTGACTGATAGTCAAATAAAAGTATTCAATATTTTTTTTAACCTGCATAATTCAAAATGTGTCACGTGCGGGCATAAATGCACGTATTTTATTAGAAGTGATTCAAATTGTTTACATTTTGATAGGCTTTAAACTAACAATGACGGAAAAATAAAATTCTTTGCAACAATATGAGCTGAGCAGGGCTTTAGTACTTTCTACTAGGAAATGTGCTTCAAGTCCTTTCAGGGCTTTGAAGCACTAATTTGAGCCCCTTTTGTAGTGGGTCTGCAATGTTGTATTGTAATTGGCGCTCTGTAGGTGAGTTATTTTATAAAAGTGATTTGTAATTTATAATTTAAACTATATGGACGTATAGTCCTTCTAATTTTAATTGAAAATGATAAATACGGCTGGGGAACAAAAAAAGCGGTGCAACTTTATGATTCCATGGGCGTGCATATATCTTTTTATAAATTCGAAAATTGTAATATTTTTTTTCATTCAAATCAATATAGGAGATTAAAATTAGCCTGCATACAAAACTCTTAATATTTGTAATATAATTTGCTGTAAATAATGCTCATTTAGCCAGACAATCTCAAAAAATTGTCTATGTTAATAAACCTAGCTGAAATACACGTCACTGGCGTCTTAAACAAGTTGAGTGCCTCGTTGACAAAAAAAGTCGTAAATCATTTTAACGACGTCGTAAAAATTTTATGGCACAGTGGACCAATGAAGTATTAGCAATGTATTAAATGCAAAGTAGTCTAATAATCTCGTTGACCGGTGTTACCGCCAGTGGTTTTACTCTGTGCGGCCAGCCGCCTGAGCCGCCGTTGCCGGCTCTTCAAAATTTTCTTAAGTATAGTAATATAGATAAAGTTGTTTGAATTTATAATTATTTTTTTCCAGCAATTTTAAACGCTTTATTGTAATGCTAACTAATACATTTATATCTAAATATATCTGACAACCTTGCTTTTTTTCTACCTATTTTCAATTTAGAATGGAAATAGAGTACATATTACAGCTAGTGTTAGGTCTATAGTTCGGTAACTGGAATATGTTAATTTATGAACATTTCATATTTTGTAGTTGAAAAGAAAATAAAATAAATATATCTCTATCATCCTGGAGTGGGTACTGGAACCTTCGGCGTAGAAACAAAAAACTGGACGTTTTCCACGAAACACCGAACTACTACACTTTTCTCGACGCGCGTTTCGCCAACCAAGTTGGCATCTTCAGGAGAAGATTAAAAATGAATTTTAATCCAGTTTTAATCTTCTCCTGAAGATGAGAACTTGGTTGGCGAAACGCGCGTCGAGAAAAGTGTAGTAGTTCGGTGTTTCGTGGAAAACGTCCAGTTTTTTTATATCTCTATCACTTTAACTTTTTTATCATTTTCGTATGAGAAAATAATAATTTCCCTATTATTTACATTACGCAAAACTTTATTTGCTTTTACCATTGTAGCACATATACCTACATATTATTATGTATGTTTTTAGGCACTGATGATGAAGTTTAAAACATTCCGACAAACTTCAACAAATCGCAACTTACAACTTATCAAAATGTAAACAATTTGATTAATTTCTAATAAAATATGTGCATTTATCAATGTCCACACGCGTGACACATATTGAATTATGCAGACTAAAACAATATTGTATTATTTTTATTTGAACTATAAGTGAGATATAAATTCCGAGCGGTTTCGAGGTGACCCTGCAAGTTTAAATATTTTATTTCTTTGGCAAACAATAGTATCTATCAACTTTATAATCCAAATAAATATGAATAATATCAAAATGATGCCATTATCCTATATTGTGTAATGTTCGTTTAGAATTATCATTTTCACATGGGATGATTCAGGATAAACTGTACATAGAACTGTGGTAGAATGGGGTAATCCAGGAAAGTGTCAGATGACCATTATCCTCTTTGATAAGGATAATAATACAAGTGATAAATGAGTTTTCCACAAAATTAATGTGTAATTGTAACTGTTCAAGCATTTATTAAATCGATTTATTTTTGGTGCACGTTATATCCTATTAGATAAATATAAACGGTTTCACAATGTGACGATTCCAACATTCTAAGGCCGTACTAGGAAAATGCTCCTTTGTTCTGTTATTCAGAAAAGCTTACTCACACACAATATATTTTATTTTTAAGGTTATATTTAAAAGGTACATAAGGCAACAATAAAATACATGTTGTAGATACTTTTTTTGAAAATCAATTGATTGATGGCTTTGTAGCTCAATACTATGGTATTATTAAAAAAGCTTTTGATTAACAACTATTTTGATGCTCTTAAATGTTGTACCTAACACAGTTATTTTCAACCGAAGTTGAAACCTACCCTGTTTTTTCAAGTTACTAGGAGTTTCCTTTAAAATAAAAAAAGGGTCATATCATGACATGTACATATAATACGAGTATTATATGTACATGTTATGATATGAAAAGTACATATTCCTTTTTTGGTATACACCAAATTTCTTCTTTCTTTTTTCACAAAAATTCGATCGTTACGATAACGATCACGATTCAGTAAGTAGAGATCAGTTTCTTTAGCAGCCCGAGTTGGTGGACTTCATGTTTTTTTACATTTACCGTAAGAGTCTTGTTTTGTTATTATATATATTTTTTTAGAATTTGGCATTGCCTGTTCTCGAATATGAACATGATGGTGCGTTTCTTACCAAGAAAATGTATGAACAATTGGCATCTGGGGATATTAACAGAGTACCGCTGTTGATTGGAATTAACTCGGAAGAGTCTTTATCAAAACTAAAAGGTATATGAAATGACGGGAGACATTGGATAATATACATGAGTTTATACTGCGATACTGTTATTCTTAGCAGACAACTTGGTGACAGTTATTTTTATCCGGTTAGATATTGCCTTTTTACTTTTTATACTACTAATACCGGTGTTAAAAATAATTTACAGTTATACTGATAATACATGATAAGCCCGTAAGTACCAATAATAACATGAGATTAGTTTTATCAGCATCTCAAATGTCTTAAACAATCAGTGGTTATGCATACGGGAGAGTGTACTTTTTAGTCACACTTTAAAAGTAGCACTCATTTGATATGCATACATAAAAATTAAAGTTAGACCTCTGACTTGTGAGGATTTTATTGGCGAGGCAGGAAACTAGGGATGGAGCTTTGAGTAATGAAGACAGAATGAGGGTTTTATTTTACGTTATGTTGGCAACCAAGGATTCCAAAGTTGTGTAACAGAAAATATTGTGCCCACCAAACGACGGTATCTCGAACCGTTCCAATGTCATAACGAGTATTGTAAGAAAGCAAATGAATTGGGAAACAAAGTGCCCACTCACGTATTTAGTTAGATCCAGAGTTGCATCTCTATTTTTCATAACATATTTTCTTCATATCGTAACGGTGTATGCACTCACTAACAGGGGTAAACTTTAAAGCCGCTACTTCTAGGTTTGTTCGAGTTCCAATAACAAGAACCGTCTAGAAACTGGTTAGAAATTACACAGAAGTGAATGCACTGTAAATAAAGTTACGAACAAAGACATAAGAGTCTTAGAACAGTTCTAAAGACAATTAAACTCAAAAACTTTGAAAATTAAATTCACAGAACAAAATATTCTAGTGCGGAAAAAGTTTGGTTGTTATTAGTTATTTTGTGTGGTATTTTCCATTATTTGAAGACTATGTGAAGTCGATAAACTAGAACCCGATTATGAGCTCAAATCTAATATTAAATTAGGTATTTACATTTTTAAACAACAGAAGAACAACCTCCATTAGACCTTAACATTTTATTAAAGATTAATAAAAACATTTGTCACCGACAATTTGCAATTCTACAATCTTGTTTATGACCCGATGACAGTAAATAAAACGCTGCTTATTGTACGCATGTGTAGAAAACAGTTTAGAAGGACTCCCTACTTCAAACCAAATTTGACTCATTCTATAACAGTTCCAAAATTGACAAAATTGTTATTAAAAACATTTTTTATAACAATTTTGGAATTAACTCGGAAATTGGTGACATTGGAACATCAATGTCACCAATAGTTCCAAAAACGTTCCTGGATAAACTCGAACGCGATGTAGCAAATGCGCATGCGTCTGAGTCTGTTCTAGAACTGTAATAAACGAAACCCGAACAAACCTTCTGAGTGCCTACTAACTTTTATGCCTGTAACTAATTGACTTGAGTTCTATCACTCAATTTTGCTGAAATGATATTGCACCTTCTTTACAATACGTAATTTATTGATGTATTACACAATTGAGATCATAAATATATAACGATTGGTAAATATAAAGCAATGCTATTTTGATAAAGCTTCTACGAAACGAGTTATTAATTAATTATTTAGTAATAACAACGTAAATCCTTTTTATTAATTCCCTATTATTTTTAGAATGATATCAAGTATATAAAAACATTATTCGAATCCCTGGGGTCTATATTTTATTACACTATCTTCCACTGCAGAAGAAAAAGAAGCCTCAAAAATATAACAAATATACATATGATATATTCATGTCAATTATTAATTATGAATTATTTTGGGAAATAATATGTACTTATCCTTTTCATAATTTGCTTTTTTTTAGATATAGAGAGTTATTATAACGAAATGGCAAGTTATGATAACGATTTAACATCATTAATACCGGATGACTTGATTATGTCAGATTCG
Organism: Aromia moschata; assembly: GCA_029963805.1. NCBI lineage: Eukaryota > Metazoa > Arthropoda > Insecta > Coleoptera > Cerambycidae > Aromia > Aromia moschata. The sequence goes on along the minus strand of JAPWTK010000481.1, from coordinate 69,957 downwards.
GTTAACAGAACTGAAGTAGCTGAAGAAATTAAACGAATTTATGTTGAAGATGGTACAAAAATGCAAGACAACTTAGGAAAAATATTAGCGGTAAGATTGTTAGCTACGTTAATGTACATTTTATTATATCATCTAATATAAAATATTAATATGTATTTTGTTACTTTTATTATTTACATATATCGTCTCGTTACTTTGAAGGTGTGTCGAAAAAAATCGTATTTATTAGATACATAAAACGGCAATTTACTTAAAATTTTCGGAAAAGATTTATTCCCAAACTTCTATCAAAAATTTTCTAACATTTGGCTGTTACTCCAATACTTGTTATACATATGTATAAGTTGAATATGTATTTGAGATTTATGCTCATATGTAGGCGAGTATATAGGTACATGTAGTTATATAATGATCGTTCTTTTGAAGGCAAACTTAACGTAACATGTAAAAGATGTAAGTAAAAGCAGTTTGGTTGAAATTCAAGGAAACTGTTAAATTTACGAATATATGTTCTATTACAATTTATTACTATCTACAATTACACAAAGTGTAAAATTATGTTTTTAATAATACAATTATTGTTTTGTTTTCAGTATTTCAGTGACAATTCATACACAAGGCCTATAATAAAACACGCAGAGTTGCAGTCAAATTATACAGATGTATACTTCTATCAGTTTTCACATAAAGGTCCAATGGGTAACACAAATATATCGACATTAGAAGGTACCTTTTAGTTTTTAGTAGCTTGTTATGTACGCTAGAGTACATCAGTATTTTCTGTCATCCTCAATTTTTTAGAATATTGTCTTTATTAGGAAAAGATGTCTTTTGACAGTTTAATTGTCTGTTCCATGTTACGATGCAATCAAAATTACAAATTATCTAACAATTCTCTTATCCAAATTAAACATGTATTTTTTTGTTTGTTCTTACCCAAACAATTAAATAACACTATAATTATAAACTTATATTATATAATGATAGAAAAAATAGAAAACCCAATATTTTTATACTTGTTGTAATTATTTGTAAAACATTTTAATTTTGGTTTTGAAATTTAACAAGAACACAAAAATTAAAGGTTTCTCACAAACACCATCACAATTTGGATTACCCTCCATCTTTTTCGTTCTTGAAATGGAATTAAGATAAAAAGATTCAAGCTCTTTAATAAATTTTTTAATAACATTTTAAGGCAGCAATGGACCCGAATTTTTTATGTCATACAGGGAATTTTAGGTTAAAAAAACAGGGGTCTTTTTTCTTTTAATCTGTTATTATCCTTAACTAACTTATTTTTTGTATGGAAACCATATTTTTATACTTTTATTTGACAGCATATTCTCAGCATTGAAGATACAGTTATGATCTTTTTCTTTAATTTATTTATTTATTCATATTAATAATCAAGTCATTTCTTAGCAAGTAATAATTGCTAATTGATACAAATATATTAAATTAATTAATAACCTATTTCAATTGTTAAAAAAAGATTTTGCAATTATTTTAAAAGTATTAAACACTGTCAGTGTACAACAATATTTTTTTCTAATTTCTGGTATTGTAGCATGAAATCCGCATGATTTTTTAAATACGATAAAAATGTAGTTATTTTTGTTTGAGAAAATTCCTTTTATGTTTAAAGCGAACATAAATAATGAAAGACAATATTTGGCGTGTTATAGGATAACGGTGAAACAAAGAAAAGTTGGAACGTTTCAAATATATATATATATAACTACATGCTCCCAGTTTCATAAAAACAACACACGATTGCATCTTATTATTTTTTATATTCATATGTCTTCCCATCTAGAATGAACGTATTTTTTTAATTTTTTATATGCATATCTGCCAATCGGATTCTACTTCTGAATGGATGGGAGCATATTTTCCATCTTCAAACAAATACATAAACACTTTTCAAAACGAATAGAATTTTATGTTAGTTGATACAACATGTACATATGTATGTATGTGCATATATCTCGATCCCATTTTTTATCACATTATTTTAATTGTAGGAGCTGAAAAAGTAGGCCATGGAGAGGAAAGGCACTATTATTTCAGGGTACAATCCAAAACCTATGACAATTCCGACCTGGCTCAGTTTCCTGCGTCCGACGTTCTGACTCACTATCGCATCGTGAGAATCTGGACTGATTTTGCAAAAACAATGTATGTACGTGCTTATATGACTAACGAAACTTCAGTTAATATGTCACTTATTGCAGGAATCCGACACCAAACAAAACAGATTTGCTCCAGAATATCGTCTGGCCGAAAGTGGAACCCAAATATTTTCAGTACGTTGATATTAACGATGATCTGGAAATAAAGATGAACCCCAAAGATAAACGGTACAACAGCTGGAATGAGATATATCAAAAGTGGGGAACGACACCTTTTACCACTTATTAGCATACCGCCCAAAATTAATTACGTCTACTTTTATTTACATAGGTACAAATCCATATACATACATATGTATGTATGCAGTTAGTCCTCATTTTTCAAGATAATCGATTAAACTTTTTTTTTTTGGTTTAAAGGGCTTCGAAAACTAACGAAAACTAAAATTAACGTCGCTTTTAAAGATGCAGTCAAATGACCTGCTAAGTATAGAAGTTTTGCTTTAGTTTCATGTTACTTTTTTAATAAAAAAAATTAGTTTTATTTTGTTTATTTCTTTCTGATCGTGGAAAAGACTCAGTGACCTAATAAACTAACCTATTCTTTCATTGTAGAAAAGAGACCAAGATGTTAGATTTGGTCACATTGACTTTCAGGGGTATAAAAAAAAGCAATTTTCGTTTTTCTCTTTGAAATAAAAAAAAAGTTTGATAGATTATCTTGAAAATGAGGATTATGTGGATTTGTACATAATACAATAATAGTAAATCCCCTGTATATCAAAATATAGTACGATAGCATATGTATAATTAAAAAATAATAATATCTATGTATGTACATACATAGTATGTACATACAATAATATATACGTCAGTTAAAATTTGAGCTCTTAATATTAATATTAAGATAGTCCGCATCGCACTTTTCTATTTTCCATAAGAATAACATGGGAATTTTTTTTGCACCTGATTTTTATTGCTAGCTAATAGTGTATTATATGGAAATTTTTTTTAACATATTTCGAGTCGAGTTGAGTCGAGAATTGAACGCTCTAAAAAAAGGTCTCTTATGATTTTTCGCTAAACTGGTTCAAAAGCTATTCGAGGCCAAAGTTGAATTCACCGCAAATTTGACCGTTTTAAGTGTATTACAACAAAATTAATGGTTGTATCCAAAATATGTAGCCAAAATTTTATGTAAATTTTAAATTTGGTCTTTTAGAAAATGTTAGTTAACAATTATTCGCTATGAAAAGAAAAATCAAACACAAAAAAATGTTTTCAGTTGATATTATTAATTTTTTATATTTTTGAAAATTGCGTTAAGTAAAATATTGCATTTGGTTTTTTCTCCAATTTTTTTCAGTACTCTGAGTACATGTTTTAAAAATTATCATTGTTAACTTTAAATTTCAAAACTAAAGTTGAACAATTAAACGGTCAAATTTTCGGTGAATTCAACTTTGGCCTCGAATAACTTTTGAACCAGTAGACTTAGCGAAAAATCATAAGAGACCTTTTTTTATAGACCGTTCAATTCTGGACAAAAATTTTAAATTTTTCCATATAGTACACTATTAGCAAGCAATAAAAATCAGAAGGTGCCAAAAAAAAATGTTCCCATGTTATTCTTATGGAAAATAGAAAAGTGCGATGCGGACTATCTTAATATTAATATTAAGGGCTCAAATTTTAACTGGCGTAATTTTACACCAAAACGGAACTTTTAAGCCTGTTTGCAAAAAAATAAAATAAAAAAATGTTTTTTTTTTTGAATCACCAATATATGACACTTGCTGGAACCTTTTTATATCCTTAGTCAATTGAATTGAAAATAAACTACCTGTTTTAAACATGTGAAATAACTACCTATACATCATTTATCAAGAAAAAGTATGCACAATGAATTATATTTTAAATACAGACGCATTGTTTTACCAAAAAGTATTTTATTTCATTGTAGACACAACAAACGTGACAAATTTATCTCATCTCACCACCATCACAAAACCTCAAGTAATCGCTACCCTTTGTTTTGATAATCCTGGTGGGTGGCTGGAACGTATTATTAACGAACATTGGCGTTTTTTAACATTTGTGTGCGTGGTTATAATAATATAATCATGCAGTTATGCATATTATTTACATACATACATATATGTTTGTATATCTTGCCGGTTGTATAAAATACAATGGAAAAAGTGGACTCCTTGTCAGTTGCTGTGTTTCTCCCAGATTTATACCGGTAAAGTCTGAAAATTATCTTTGAGGTTCCTATAGAGCTGTAACTAGAACGAAAATTGTGAGGGCGTCAAGGAAAAACTAGAGCGTCAAACTGTCTCACGATCGATGTTTCGATGATATGCTTTTTTGGAGTCAGTGGGTGCCAAATAATTCTTAAAGCTAGGCATTCTCTAGCATCCCTCTAGCTACGACTCTAGGTTCTTATAAGGATGGATTGTTTGAATTCAAGAACAGTACTTTTGTTATTTTCTTAGCAAGAGTTTTTTTCTATTTTTTCGTTCAAGAATAAATTTGCACGATAACGGTACTTTCTTTGTATATATTTCATGCATTGGCTAATTCTTGTGAGATAAACTAAAACTGAATTCATAATTTTTAATTCTCAATTCTTGATTGTGGAATGACTTGATATTCTTTCACTAAGATAAACATCAGGTCTCTGATCAATCAAACAACTCCGTCAAATGGTCATTGGAAGCTGTAGTCTGTTTCGTACTTCATGCTGGAGATGACCTCAGGCATGTTCAACTGAATTAAAATCTGTATTACATGTAGTCACAGTGCAACCGCTCAATTCCGACTCATTCAGATACTCATTAACAATGCGAGCTGCATGAGGCCTTGTGTTGTCATACACTAGAGTAAAAAAAAGGCATTGCTAATAAATGGTGCATACGGGATTGCAACAGCATCCAAAATTGTTATAATATAGCGATCAGCACTAAGAGCACCGTTTTCAATGAAGATAATAACTAGTGTCCGGAACTGTGTGAAATAACGCAGGGTCGGCATTATATAACTCTGTGATTAAACTAAGAGGGGGGTACCTAAAAATAACCGAAATAATTTTTTTAAAAGCTATATATTTTCAAATTTTTTACAAAACAACCTTATCCCCTTCAAAATACTCTCAAAAAAATACTCTCTCACTCACACCGGTGCTTCCATTGTTCGAAACATTTTTTGTAGTCATCTTTAGAAATGGCTGACAGTTCCTCCCTGTTTTTTTTCTTGACCTCTTCAATATTGTCAAATCGGTGTCCTTTCATGCCCCTTTTCATGTGTGGAAATAAGAAAAAGTCGCACGGAGCCAGGTCAGACGAGTAAGGTGCGTGGGGCAGCGGAATCATGCCATTTTTAGTCAAAAACTGGCGAACAGAGATGACTGTGTGCGCAGGTGCATTGTTGTGGTGGAAGAACCAGTCTCCTGTCTGCCACAAATCGGGTCTTTTTTGACGAACACTGTTGCGCAATCTTCTTAAAACTTCCAAATAAAAGGTTTGATTGACGGTCTGACCTGGGGAAACAAACTCTGAATGAACTACGCCCTTGGCATCAAAAGAGAAATCAACATTGTTTTGATGTTTGATTTGACTTGACATTTTTTTGGATGGGGTGACAATGTCCTTTTCCATTGGCTTGACTGTTGCTTTGTTTCTGGGTCGTAACCATAACACCATGACTCATCACCAGTAATGACCTTTGACAGAAAATCTGGATCAGTTTCAAGCTGTTGTCAGTCAGAGCGTGAGGAACAAACTTGGCAGCAACCATTTTCATTCCCAAATCTTGGGTTAAATTTCGCTGAACCGAGCTCCAAGATAACCCACTCATCTCTGACAGTTGATCAATTGTCTGTCGACGGTCTGTGAGCACAAGCTCTCGAATTTTTTCAACATTTTCGTCGTTTCGGGCAGTTGATGGACGTCCAGAACGAGGTTTTCAACATTAAAACCGTTTCAGCAGCAGTTTTACCAAGTAGAAAACAAAATTTCACAGCTGCAAGCTGTTCACTTAAACTTGCCATCATAAAAAACGAAATAAGAACAAAACAGCGCTATCAAAAACAGTCACTGCAGATGAACAGCAATGCTGTTCCGGTTATTTTTGGGTACCCCCTCGTATAAACGTCGGTCCCGTTGCGGGAGCTCTGGATTGTTAAATGCAGTTTACTATGTGTTATAGGAAACTTTCCGGACCTTAATAATAACCGTACATACTTACAGCAGTTTTGATAGAACAATAAAAACAGTCAGACGAAGTGTGATAGTCACATTCGAACAATTGTGATAGTTACTTGTCAAAAGTTTGACATAACCGAAAAGCTTCGACATGACCGCTATTTCTATCTCTCTTGCCCATAGCCAGATTTGATGACGTTTTTTATGTAATAATAATAGTAATAGTAATGTTAATAGTTAATGTTAATAAAGTTAATTAAATAGTTAATGTGGCTTTCAAAATCTAAAATTAATAAATCTTAATAAAACTAAAATTAGTTTTTTGAAAAAAACTAAGAGATTTACTTACTCAATGTAGTATCCAGTTCGTCGGATTCAGTCCACTGGCCCGGTCTGCAAGAAGACCCGAAGAAACTGGCCAGTGCCCTTATCCGCTTCTCGACGATGGTAGAATTATCGCCGGTATCACAGTAACTACTATTCAGACTAATTATGCTCGATTCGAACTCCTCCAGCACCAACCTGGTGACCAATTCGTCGTGCTTAAAGCCGGGATGGCACAAGCGTTTCCCTCGCAAATTCTCGTAAGTGCCATCGAACGGTTTCCGAACTATCACAGCCGTCTGATAGGGTGCGTGCTCTGTAAAAATATATACCTGTATATCAGTCCAGTTGCCAGGGATTAAAAAGCGTCCAAAATTTGTATTGAATCCTATATATTTTTTTCCCGTAGAATACAATGGCGGGGGTCCGTACAGTCAAAAGTGTGAGCTTCATTAGTTATTTAACAATTTATGCAAAAGAAACGTGTTTTTTTAACGTTTTAGCTTATACCTTAGTTCCCTGGCACTTTTTGTACAGCACATACATTTAGAAAGTTGTTAATATTTAAATTTTAAGCTCAAGTCGGTAGAGTTTTTTACGGTAAAAAAGCCTTGAAAATTGATATTTTTGCGAAATTTCAAATTTTTTTTCGGCTGTAATTAATATTTTTCAAAATTTCAATAAGCGTCATAAACTTGAAGAGATTTGTGATCTTTCTAGCCATATCTGGTCAAAATGGAAGCTTTCTGGAAGAAATGGCGCCATTGTTAATTAAGAGTTGTAAAAAAAATTCGATCGTTAATTATTCGAAAAATTAACAACCGATCACCGTGCAATTTATGGTACTTGTTTAGAATACTGAGAGCACATTCTCAGAGAATTTTCAGCTCTCTAAGAATTTTATTTGTTAAGATAAACATGTCAAAATAAAAGGAGTTTTGCAACTTCAACGCTAATTGCAATAATAACAAAAAACTCTAGCGACTTCCAGTTGGGCTTAAAATTTAGGTAATTTAATATAGAACAACTTTCTAAATTATTTTAAAAAGTTAATATAAGCTAAAACGTGAAAAAAACACGTACACGTACACTCACACTTTTGACTGTACGGACCCCCGCCATTGTATTCTACGGGAAACAATATATAGGATAGTCTACAGAAAAAGTCGTTGGCTGCAGATTAACATTGGCTACAGATTCAGGTTGGCTGTGTATGAACAACTATCAAACTATTTCACTATTAATCATTTCTTAATGGACAACCAATCAGATTTCAGAATAGGCATTTATGTGAAAATGTATTGCAGTTGACATTTATAAATTGGATGTACGAGATTTACAATACTAAACATCTGGTGGAAGTCTTTTGGAATTTCAAGAGACCTTTAAGAATATTGAGATATTATAGAGATATTTTAATACAATACATTCAGATTATGGTATTGGAGGAACAATATTGAAGTGGTGAAAGTCCATATAATTAACTTATATATTGGTATACAGAAATTAATAATTCAATTCCGTTCCAATAAATTTAAAGTGGGGGAGCCACAGGAAGATGTCCTTGGAGCATTTCTTTTTATTATATCTATACTTTAACGATAACCAATAAGTAAGTTAAATGTGACATCATTATTTCGTTTGTAGATGACACAATAATAGCAGTTGCTGATATACATGCAAATTGAAATGCAAATTGTAAATTTACGTAAATAAGATGAATTAAAACAATTAACAATTATATTATAGCTAATATACCATAGCTAATTACTTAAAACTGGACAATAAAATTATAATAATTTAAAATTAAATAAAAAGCAAGTAAAATGAATGTAAGTTTTAACAACACTAAATTGCAGGATGTGACTGAAATTAAGACTCTTGATTTTATTATTGACAAATATACATACCTATATATATCCAACGAATATACCACAAAAATAATCTTTTTTTCTCAATTATATCAACACGTAACAATATTATGATATTAATTAATTAATTAATTAGTGTATTAAAATTTACTATAATTCAGTCACATTTTAATTATTGTGCATTTTAAATTTTCTTGACAATATCGCTATGTCACAAAATAGGAATATACGAATACCTCCAGATATTTCTCGATTGAAGGAAACTATTCAATATTCTTAACCGACACAATAATGGAAAATTATTTCTTCTATTGTGTCGGCTCCATTGTGTTTTTCATGCGGTTGACTTTTGTATGTAATGAGATTTTGTTTTTATAGAGATAAACGTTTTTTTTACCTCTATGCACCTCTCCAATAACAACAACTTGGTCCGATACTAGAGGAGCAGCCAATAGGGCCTCTTCTGGTTTGACGATAGCAAAATGTGGCAGTCCTTGGTCGATGTTTAGAAAACAGTCAACCCTGTCAATTTAAAAAATTCGGTTAGAGTATATTTTAAATAAACCAAGTTTAGGGCAGGTAGTAGGTTCTACCTATCTATCTGCCTATTTTCTGCCTATCTTTACCTGCTTTTTAATTTGTTATACTTACATAGACCTGGTGTGTTCCGTGCACGCAAATTCTTGGTCGCGGGCAATTTGCTGACAAGCATCTCTGTCAAAATTTTCTGTACAGATTTTATCTGAAAAAAAAAAAGAATTAAATATTATTATTCTATAAGCATAAAATAAAAATAAATCTTAGAAGTAAAAAATTAAATGCTGTTGCAAGAATTTATTGGCTCCAGTAAAGGACCCCGCACAATTATTATGGGAAGTGTTTCTCAGTGAAATTGACTGAATTTTTGATATTTTGCTGTCCATGACCAATCGATGAAAGGTCTTCATGGGCTTGAAGTGTTAAAATGAATAGATTTTCTGATATGGGCCTAAAATACATTGTTACCATCATCATTTAACTAATCCGTCTAAGTAACTAATTGTTACCGTCATCACTTAACTAATTTCATCATGTCCTAGATTGTTAAATGTTTTAGATTTATACATTAGACTTAAGACTCAAATATACTATTTCATGTGTGTAAGTAGTCAATAAATAAATAAAATTGTTGGCGATCTAAAAATTTGAACAAGAATTGTAGAAGGGTACGTACAGTAAGCATTTAATATCCACAAGAAATCACAAGACTTATATTTTGAGTATAATTCAATCCACAAAAGTTGAAATGAAACTTAATATGATATTGATATTGCTCCCCATGTAACAATCAAACTATACCAGATTTGTCAAACTGACATATTATGTCTACCTTTTGTACTAAAATTATTATGAAAGAGAATGATGAACTTTGTCACTATGGTACTTGCGGCAAATAAGGTCCGAAGTGTAACAAGGCCCACATTCCATAATTTGCGATAAAAAATCAACTCGATACTACATACATAGTATTACATAGTACTGATTGACAGTATGACTATAGACATAGTACTGACTATAGTACAAACATAGTACTGATTGATACAAACACAATAATAAAACGAGAGCTTCTCTCATGCAGCCATCTAGTGAGTTGTGACCGGTTTGTCGCAAAAAATCGTATCCTGTAATCGTGTCCCGTTCTATATTATTCACTGACAAAAAAAAGTTTTTAAAGTATTTTATTTACATTCTAAATTGAAAATAGGTAGAAAAAAGCAAGGTTGCAAAAAGCAAAGGTCTAGTCAAGTATACTTCATATCAGTAAACTGTTAGTTCGTGACGTTCTTAGAAAGCTAGTTTGGAAATATTAAAAAAATATATAGATATAAATTTATTAGTTAGCATTAAAATAAAGCGTTTAAAATTGCTGAAAATTATTTTTAAAAACAACTATTTTTTGTTACTAGCTACACTTAAGAAAAAAAATTTTGAAGAGCCGAGGGGAAAAAAAGGAACGGTAATTTAGACTACTTTATTTAATACATTGCTATACGTCCACGTGAAATTTTTATTTTAAATTTATTAATTTTTACCATTTATTTTATATTTATTAAAAAAATTTTTTTATATATTTTACAATTATATTACAAAATTTATTTTCTCATTTTATTTTATTTTTTATAAAAAATTATTTCAATTTTTAATTATATTATGAAGGAGGCATTCCCTTTTATTTCAATAAAAATAGACTTATACCCCACGCCCCCAATGCCATAAGAAGTCGTATTATTTTACTTTATATTTTTGCTATTTTTTATATAATTTATTATTTATGTAATTATGTTAATTGTGAGATATTTTTGATAAATATCGACGAATTGAACATAAATAATTTATAAATAATTTATTATATTTTAATTTTTTTATACAAATTGGATTTAATTTTTTATATGAAACAACAATATGTAAAACAAATGCAATACAAGTTTTATTCACAATCTATATTAATTTAATTTAAACAATATATTTTAGTGGAAAGAACTTGTGTTTTATTTTTTATTTAATTCACATTTTATTTGAATGTTATTTTATAAATATTAAAAAATATTTTTTTTTTTTAGAGTTGTCCAGGCAACTGATATATTAAGATTTTAATAAATAATATTCTCATTTTTTATATATTTTTTTATATTTATTATATATATTTTTTTGAGTCATCATGTTGGTCAACACTTTAACTATGTTAAATATAATATTCTAATTATTTAATTTTAATTTAATTATTTTTTCGTTTTTTTATTCATTTTTATTTAATTATTAATAAGAAATATTTTTTTATATTTTTATATAATATTTTAATTTTAATATAAATTATAATAATATAAGATTAGGTAAAAGTGTTAGGCCTAAATAGTAGGATATCCATATATAAAATTATCTTTACAACTAAAATGGACATGTTCGGAAATTGTTTTATGAATAGTTTTTAGTAGCTATCCTGTATATAATTATTACAACATTATAAAACACAGACAAGGAAGTTTACTCAAACAAACCCTTTTAAAATTCGTTCCACAGTTTTCTTGTCCTGCCGTTGTACTCGATCAGACTTGCTCGGATTTTTTTTCTATTGGGAAGGTTTTTTGATGGCACAGCTTCTTTCCTCAAAGATCTAAATCTTTCCGGTTGATATACGAGGAACTCATGTCTTAGATTTCGCTCATAATCTTCGTCAACAAAGTGATTTGAACAAATTCTGGCATTATTAACATTGCATGTATTTTCGCGTTTATACAGATGCCTCCACTTTGCTTTCAATTTCTCGTCTTTGGGAAAGCCAAAAAACTTGAAAATGTTTTTAGAACGATTGTTCGTGTTATAACCGTATACAGCACACCTCATTGTAACAAATATTTGCTCTCAAAAATATAAAAACTAGCACGAACTTATCAAGTTGCCTTCAGAACACAAAACAAATCAGCACTGGCTGACAGAAAGTGGGCACAAGCTGATAGACCGAGATCTGGCACCCAAAACCTAACATTTTTGGAGGGATGGAATTTCTTACCTGGAAAAGGTTCGACCTTTCGCGACGAAACAAATAGGCTTCTGCCACGGGGCGCGCTGGGGGCTATTAGCGGGGGTGGGCGCTTGAACATGTAAATTTCCCGGTGAAGAAACAAAAGGACCGGTAAGGCTGATTCTTATTTTAATGCATCGGGGAATATGAAAGAAAGCCGAGAAAAAATTTGGCAGAAGCGTAAGTGGGGGCGAAAGGGCTGGCAGAAGCTGACAAACTGGTGGAAAATGTTTGGAGAAATAACATTTTGAGAGGGACTTCTGCCAACTTGCTATTTTATTATTTACATCAAGAATAAATGAAATGTGAAATGCCAGAAGTTCAAGTGGAGACAATAATGAATTATCAGTGATCAAAGTCCGCCAGACCATTTCGCGCGCGCGGCGCGACGTCGGACCCTTTCACTCCAGAAAAATATAGGTATAATGAGAGATATAATGAGAAGTACTCCTGGCGCCCTGTTAATCTGTTATTTATACTCGTATAAAGAATAAACAACGTGTAAAATGCCAGAACTCAAAGTGGGGGCAATCATTTTTTTATCAGAGCACAAAGTTCGACAGCGTCCTTTGTGACTCGACTGACCGCGTTTCTCTTCATTTTCTCACGTTACATGTTCAATCAATGATACTTCTGAAAATTCATTCGAAAATTCATGTAAAATATCTTTTATTATCCAAAATATCTCGTACAGAAACGATCATGGGCTCATTTTATTCGCGAAGACTTGTACTTTCATGCTTTTAAAAAACCAAATCGGTTTTATTTAATTTTTGCATAAACAAATGCGTTGTAAACTTGTATCATTTTTTCGAACCGGTTTTGTCGAATAACTTGTTTAATTTTGGTTTTACATTTTTTGGCCGTTGCATATTTGAAAACTGGCATTCAAAACACGCGTTTAAAAAAAATGAAGGTCCTACGACCTCAGGGAGTAGCATTTTACAACGCATTTTTTTTATGCAAAAGTTAAATAAAAGCGATTTGGTTTTTTAATAGCATGAAAGTACATGTCTTCGCGAATAAAATGAGCCCACGATCGTTTCTGTACGATCATTTTTGCCTCTGTAAAAGCTGATTTTTTAAAACGTCTTTTTTTTCTGTAAATCGTTATAACTCGAAAAATAAAAACTTTTTTTAAATTTCTGAAAAAATGATCATTTTCCGCTTGTCTTGGGCTATACTTGTAGTTAATAAGAAGTCTGTTCAAACAAAATCGGAATTTATACAACAAAAATACGAAACCGCGATTTTTGACATTTTTTTAAATTTTTCTCAAATGTTTATGAACCGATTTTTTTTCGTTCAAATTGCATTCGACGCACATTTTTAAGACCTACAACTTTCTAATTTAACTTTCTTGTGTAGGACTTGAACTTTTTTTTTGCAAAAAACCGTTTTTTTGACATTTGCGAATTTTTTTGGTTATGTTTTCCATTAAAACTCGAGTAGCAAAAAACGCTATCTTTCTTAGAATTTTTTTCTCTATACGACCATATTTGTTGTTTTCTGATAACAATTAGTAGCCAATTAACATGGGGGCTTTCGCTCGTTGATTGGACTACTATGCGATATAAAAGACTGAAGACAGTTTTATCGTTTAATGGAAACGAAAAACCATATGTTCCCGTGGATTATGCTGTCAATATGAAAGAAACGTACGAGAACATGCGTATATCACTACAAAACATAAAATACGAAGATCATAAATTGAATATTTGTGCCGATCTAAAAGTTGTTGCACTACTTACAGGACTGCAGAGTGGGGGAAATTTACATGTTCAAGCGCCCACCCCCGCTAATAGCCCCCAGCGCGCCCCGTGGCAGAAGCCTATGTGTTTCGTCGCGAAGGGTCGAACCTTTTCCAGGTAAGAAATTCCATCCCTCCAAAAATGTTAGGTTTTGGGTGCCAGCTCTCAGTCTATGACGTCACAGTCATGGCGCCCGGCTGCGCGGTATCGTACCTTCTATTTGTATACCGTGGGTCTCTTCGGAAGGATCCCCGCTACCACGCCCAGGTGGTCTGACCCCCCCTCCACCGCTCTGTTCGCGCTACAGACATTCAGTCCTACTACTTTTTGATCCTACCCTGTATTCTGATGCAGTCAGTAAAACTGAAACTGGCGTGCTATAGATCTCTGTTTGTTAAAATTTTGTGTAAACCTTCACTGACATGTAAGTCAAACTGGCATGGTCAGTGGCGCTACTAAATTCATTCATGTATAATCACACTTTCAGAGCGTGTAATTTTAATGTGTATAAACTTCAAAAAACAACGATTGTTTTGTTTTGTTGTAATGGTAAAAAAAGTAAATGCCGTCAGTAAGAAAATTAATTGTAGCTAGTAAGTATGTAGCTATCGAAATTATAAATAATTACTAATAATTAGTCTTAGCGTTATTTGAACGTAAATTGTTACAAGTATGTCATATGTGTATGGCAACTATATTTTTTCTTTGTCAACAAGCATGTATTATAGATTGAAATATAAAGATTTATTTAGATATTATTTACATGGTTTTAATGTGTCGATGAGTATATGTATACAAAGGAATGTTTGACAAAAAAATGGTCGTTGTCCCTCGAGTATAAGATACATATTGTTTTGAAGTATATTGTTTTGAAGACAATTTTTTTTGCATATTTTATATACTTATAATGCACGAATAATTATTTAAAAAATGTGGCTGATGACTCTTTAGTGCAACTCTAATACAGAGCAATAATTGCCCTATTCGCAACAATAGCAATAGAGAATAATAAATTCTTGAGAATTCTAAAAAAAAAAAATGTTTTTGAAGTATGAACTTTTAGAAATCAATATTTGGCTTAGTTTGAGGTTACTTAAAGATGGACTCCTAGAAAAAAATTGCGAAATTCAGCCAAATGTACTTTCCCCCTCCTTACCCGGCTATGCCTTTGGTATTTTCTGAAATATTAAGTAATAACCATTTCTATTATATTTTTCTACTACATTTTTATTGGATATACTTTATTATTTATTTATTTTTTCATCATTAAGCTATAGAGCAGGTTGATTCCTATGTAATTTTTTTTTAGATAATAAAATAAAGATCTATGATGTATTATGGTGTTATTTATAACAGCGCTATTAACAGCTCCACCTAATCGGAAGTCGGAATTATTTAAAAAAGCAGATCTTGACTAGGTTGATCTTGAATAGGAATTATGACAGCGCTGTTATAAATGGTCCAGATGCAAAACTCACATTATCCATAATTTTTCGAAATAGAGTTAGTGGCGCTATCTTGTTCATCGTGTTGCACTACACCATTTTAAATTTTAAAAGTGGTATAAAACTCAGATTTTCAAATCTGTGAATTGTTTCAAAACTCTTGTACTTTGTAATTTTAGGTTTATTATAAAAAATATTTCACATCATCAGTCAATGATGATAATAAAACCGTATTCTAAGTATTTTGTGCAGCTTTTTATTTTGATTATGAACTACCATATTACATAAAATTTTTATCGATATACCATTGAGTTTGTTTCCAAGTTCCTTTTCTTAGCTTAACTTCAAGAATTTTAGTGTAAAAAATAATAATATGTAGAATAATCTGGAGAAAAACGACCATTATCCAAAAAGTTGTATCAAAACTCACATTATCCCAATTTTAATTCACTTTCTTGGAGTCAAATATTGTTGTGCTTTCATTTCACCAATTGAGAAGCAAAAGTACAGTTCTAATACAAATACCAAAAAAAATTTCAGAGCATCAAGTCACTTGAAAAGTGAGAAATCAGTTATTCCTTCTTCCTGAACAATTTTAAAAAGTGGATAATGTGAGTTTTGCATCTATACCCCTCATTAATAACACCAAATGATACATCATAGGCCTTAATATCTATTTCATCTTCCAACATTTTGCAGATGTGTAAAGTCCCGATATTGTAAATTACACACTCTACATATTTGTATTATTTTAGTAATACCCAGACGCATAAAGCTTCAGAAAATTCAATTAACCCACGAAGATACATGTATTTTTAGAAGTTCGGCAGTATTTTATTTTCGTTCCAAACTGGACGGAGGCGGAACCATGAAATTCATTTGATTATGCACGGAAAATAAAAATAGATGACATAATACGTGTGAATTAACTTTACATTGGCGAATACATTATGGAGCAATGTTTTGTGCTAGCGGTCAAGGACGAATGCCATTCTACTTGTTATTACTAGTCTAGAAATCGCGGAGTCTGACAGAATCCGCGATTCTGTCTGACAGAATCGTATTAATAAGAAAATCTTGGTAGCGGCTTGTAAAATATTTGTGAATTTTCTTTTATATCCTACAATTACCAGGTGTAGTAAAAAAAACTTATTGATTCAAACCTGTTATACAATATCAGAAATATAAATGCTGGTATGAAAAAAAATTAGAATTCCCATAACTTTAACAGATCTCGAGATTTCAAAAAAGTAACAAGAATAAAAATATTTCGTATTTACTTGGCGACTGAGAAAGGAACATTTCTCAAATATTTTGCATTTTCAAGATTTTCTGATGAGGCACATTTTTTAAAAATATTTCATGTAAAGTTCTCTTTTGCTATTATAGGATTCTATTTAGGTTTAATAATTACTTCTTAAAATATAACGTGCGTCCTATGCTTTCTTACGAAAACACAAGAATTTTTAATTACACCAATCGTCACTGCTACCTACTTGCCCTTAATATCAGTGTCCGCGAATTTCTTGACTAGTTATTACACGATATTACAAAGAAGCAAAAAGATTTCATTATTCGCGTTTTTTATAAATAATACGTACAGACAGCGGTGTGCAAAATAATAGGTGTAAGTACGTAATATTTTAACCAATACATCAAATATTATTATTCGATGTCTAGCAAAATTATTAATATGTACAAGTATATTGACGTCTAGTGACAAGTAGCAGTAGCACTTGTGTTATTTTAAACTTAGTTCAACCCTACATTATCGACACAAACATGGGAAATCACATGTTTTGTATAACAGGTCGCGGATTGTGCTGGTATATAATATAATAGGTATAAAAATAAATTAAATAATTGGTAATTGGTACCCATATCTGCAAACACATTATATGAATTTCACTGCAGGTAAGATTGTAACTTGTGTTAAATAATATTTAAAATCATAAACACGATTTAGGACTAGAACATTGGACGGGAAAAGCAGTGTTCTGAAGTAGACAGTTAATTAGAAAACTCAGAGGGAGAGGGAAACTTATAGATGCATTGCGGAAATACTAGGTTGTTCGTAAAATAAATATAATAAGATCATAAAAAAAACTGGACGTTTTCCACGAAACAACGAACTACTACACTTTTCTCGACGCGCGTTTCGCCAACCAAGTTGGCATCTTCAGGAGAAAATTAAAAACTCTTTCTTTCTTAAAAGGAAATTAAAAAAATATTAAAAGTTTTAATCTTCTCCTGAAGATGCCAAGTTGGTTGGCGAAACGCGCGTCGAGAAAAGTGTAGTAGTTCGGTGTTTCGTGGAAAACGTCCAGTTTTTTGTTTCTACGCCGAAGGTCCAGTACCCACTCCAGGATCAAGATCATAAATTGTTTGAAATGGTGTCCACACTCAGAAAACTGGGATAAACCTCGCATGACTTCACTGAGAAACGAAGAAGACGTTCACTGTCTGTGACGGACGGTGTGAAACGAAATCCATTTAGCAGCAGCGATAAAAATGCCAGCTAAATGTAGGCATTTCTCTTATAAGACGAAGACTATTCGAATGTAAGATGCCTGCGAGATCGCCCAGAAGAGTACCAGTGTAAAAAAAAGATATGTTTGCCAACGACTAGAATTTGCCAAACACTATATTGAATGGCTATCACAAAAATTGAGGAATATCGTCTGGAGCGATGAATAAAAAAAATAATTTGTTTGGGTCTCATGGATCTTCGACATGTAAGTAGTACTCAAAGACAAATTACTGAAGGAATGAGACAAAATAAAGCCGGAAAAAAATCTTAAAATTGGTATGTTCCATGCAAAGACATCTACAAGCCGTATTACACTAGAAATGAAACCCTACTAAATATTGAGCGTCTCTTAGTGTATGTTTCCGCATATGTATGAACACATACTTTTTTGACTTGTATGTTAGCTTTTTCCCACATTTTACAACTGCTGTTTTCTGCATTTCTAATATAAGATTTTGAGACTTATTTCATGTACATATAAAAGAAATAAACTTTAGTTATCACGAAACTGATTTTTTACATACTGTTTTGTTGCAAGTTATCTGGACGTAGACTTGTCTAAGCCACTGTATTTGTAAACGTATTTATAAACTGTATACTTATTTTTAACTTTGAACTATAAACATATTAATTTTATTGAATTATGTTGGTCATAGGTAAGTAATTATTTTGTATATCTGCAGCTAAAATATTTTATAGCAAACTATTAATACCATTCTTATTTTATCGATACATTCCAAAATATTCATTTTTATAATGAATAGCGAAATTCATGGTTATTTATTATAAAAAATTAATCAGTTCCTACAAAGCAAACTCCACATTGCCTTGTAGCTTTGATTGTAATTGTTACAATTTTACTCAGAAGGAAATCTAATTTAATTATTTTATTTAGCTTTAGTTACTTAATTACTATCACTATTATAATCATGTATGTACATATGTATGTGTAAGTTGTGTAAACAATGTTGCTTAAGTTTGATATGCACATTAAACAAAACACAAAAGTATTTCACCAAATATATTTTGAAGCCCTTAAGGTTGCCTGTTTATCTCCCTTTAAAGCCCGCGAACTAGATTCAATGCGCCCTCTACCCAAAAATTGAATTACTCTCTTTGGCCGCTACATATGAAGTGTTTTAACTTTTAACACAGCACGTGCTTACTTGGCTTCAATCAAAGTGTATTCTAGTAAATTGGCTATCGTAGGTAGGTACCTGTTGCATATATACAATGTTAAAAAAACAACCTTGAAATTTGGAGAACGAAATAAGATTCTAATAGAAGTTCATTCATAAACATATAAAAGTTATAGCTATAACTATTTTTTATAAATATGATAAATTAGTGTACAATTATAGTGACACATTTTCTTGTTTACGGTAATGCGTTACTCGTACATGTTTACCTATTATCACGAGGATTGAAATAGCTAAATAAGAACTTATAAAGAACTTACGCGTTATGCCGTATGAACTGACGAAATAGCACCACGCAAAAAATATGATGAGAAACAACTTTGTACTCAGAAAATTCATTCCTGTCTCTTGAATTCGAATGGTTGATTATGATTACTGATTTGTATTGATTCAACTGCCACAGAAAAACTCAGCGTCATCGAGAACACAAACACAACCGGCCACTACCGCTGCAAACGGTTAACTACTATCTTAACAGATTTCTACTGCAGCAATGCGAGCACACTCGCCAGGTTCTTGAATCAGCTGACTCAAATAGTTTTGGTTGGGTCGCGCCAGTTTCACCGGTTGAGTGCTGATATTTTTAATGAATACCAAAACAATAATTAAGAAATAGGTGATAATACTATCGTTTAACACCTCTTAGAAATACATACTATCGTTCTATTAGTCATTTCATCTCCTGGGTGAGCTATTTCAATACTTGCCTAACCAAGTTCCACCAAATCTCCCTAGGGTTCTATTTCGTCTATACATAAACTTGTTTGAACTTGTTTTCTTGTATGGTAGGGGTAGCAAGAAGGAAATTCTTGATTAATGTGTAGTTATTATTTTTTGGTAATGTTAACGTCATTGATTTATGTATTTACAGATAATTATTGGGGTGGAAGACAGCACAAAGCAGACAAGTTTATATATATATATATATATTATATATATACATATATTTTAAAATGCCGACGTTTCGACATTTTATTGAGGTACATACTTTGCAAGGCTACTTAAATCAAACAACTTGTATGGATATATATATAATTATATATATATCCAGGTGCATATTGTCTCAGGTACCTATATATGGTACATGCACAACCCTTTGAGTCAACCCTTTAATTGAGATCATATGCTGTTAATACTTATTTTTTGAAGTACTTAGGTAATATTATTTATTATTATTATTAGAAAGAAATTTTCAAAATATGTAGTTCTATATAATTGTTAGCTAAAGAAATTGCATGGAATTAAATCGTGTTGTTTCTAAAATAAAAATTCAAATCATTTATGTTACCATTACCATTTATGTTAATTATTTATTTACCTACTTCCACACATACATATGTTAGTAGTGAATGTGATTAGGAAAGAATAGTGTCCGGTAGTAATGTTATTGTGGCCTGTTAACTTACATGAGTTCTATTAATTTATCTATATGTATATATGTAAAGGACTAATGAAGACCAATCCACTCACCACAAAATTATGTACCTCTTTAAGTCCCGACTACAACTTTAGGAGCACAGAGTATACTTTCATTTAATCACTATTCTAAGAGCTGACAATATTAGTTTCACCACATTTGAGTATCTTTAAGTCAGAGTCAGATTGCAATACGATATATTTAAATGGAAGAGAAAAAAACAAGTATTATAACAATATCCGGTGCCACATTGTCGTTTTAAATAGTTAACTAAATTAAATAATTAATACATAAATGTGTATACTAAAAAGTGTTAATGTTGAAATAAATTATACCTCTCTAAATTATTAGCACCTACCCTATTTCTTGACTAACTACGAACCGACACTGTATCTATGAGTACTGCCTAATTATCGACTAGTACTAATATCGACTGCCAGTTATCTTCCGATGGACAAAAAATGACTACTTAGGTCATTTAAATATTCCCAGTTCCCCTCACAGAAGAAGTACATTTACCCCTATGCCTAAAAGCAACAACTAAAAATAATAAAAACCTAGTGAATCTTTAAGGCGTCTCCCCGTCTCTGTCTATAGGTGTCCATTTATTCGGAATAAATAACTTAATTTAAATATTAAACTACAAATTAGAACGATTTGAAGGCTCTAGTTTATTAGTTTTAGGTTGACCCTCCAGGTTTCAATAAAATTTCAACTATATGTAATTTCAAGTTTTAATCAAATTTCAACTATAAACCCATTTTATTGACTTAATACTCTCATCGAGGGAACTAAAGATACCTAAATTTTAGACCATTTATTTTTCGTATTATGTGCATTAAAAATATCTGAAACTTCATTCAATTATCCATACAGAAATATAAATACCCTAGTCACTAAATTTATGTACTCGTCTACTGAATAAATGTATTCAATCATTAACATTATTAAATGTAGCCCCCGCTACTGTTTTTATAATTTATGATTGTTGTCAGAAAGCGGTTTAGAATTGTTCGACTCCGGAACAATCATTGTTTATAATGACATTAAACCCCTGAGCAAGGTAAATGCGAATTGGATATACCGCAGTCACATACATTAATTCAAATTTACCCTATGTCTCAAAAGAAATTGCAAACAAGACCACCTGCAACTGCTTTTGCACTCCTTCCTTAATTCCTACCGCGTTTACGCTCCAATGTCATCATGTCGCTAGACTAAAGGACCACCAATCTTATATTTACTGATATTCGAATGGCCATCGACAGCGTGGTGCGCTAGAAAGCTGCGCACACATCTAACGTGTTATGTTGAAATGACTTTTATGTACATATGTATGTTGATGTAGATTAAAAATAGAAAATATAGGATTTACCTATATAGATAACTGCTATCTTACACTGGTAAAATCTTTATAAACTGTGATGATTACAAGCAATCGAATTTGACATATAAGATATTTTCAATTGAAAAATCGTTAAAAAAATATACCATAAGAAAATATTTGATGTTTTTATTTAAATTTAAAACAATAATTTTAAATTTTATTACTAATTTTAGCTTTGTTTTGTGTTTTTTTGATTGTCCGGGGGCTACTTGGGTTAGCTCATAAAATATTATATTCTTGAAGTGCACTTGCTTTACTCCACTTTTACTGTGGTTTTATATTAGCCAAAGGTTTTAATAAAACATATATTTTTGTTTGGTACTTAGACGTAATTCATTTTTTTAATTATATAATAGAAAATTGCAGTTGACACGATAAGTAAAAGAAACTGATATTGGTCAAGGGCCACATTTTCTTAATAGACAATTAATTTTATGTAGGTACAGAACCACTGGAAATAAATGTCGCGCCCTTTTAATATTGACAAGTTAATAACGGCACTTGTAAAACAAATTGAAAACAGGATATGATTGAAACAATCAATGCCGTCTCATAATAAAAAGTACTAGATTAAGATCGAGAACGGTTTTATTTCCAGTTGGACACTATTACTGTTTAAATATACCCAGAGAACATTTCGAAAACCCTTTTTGAGCATGTGAAGCAGTGGTGGCCGGTGGAATTTGACATGCTCGTATTTCCGTAAGGAGGCATGGGACCTACACCATATTTTAGGGGTGGTTACTAGACCTAAGTAGAAGGCTATAATGGCAAAAAATCTTAAGGGAAAACTTTTTGCAAAATTTTTGAGAAAAATGGCTGCCTCGAGCAGATCTTAGAAACGATTTGCAAAATATTTGCGAAATAGTTTTTTTCATAATCACCGAGTAAATACAATTTTTTTATACTTTTGATTTTTGCAAAATTCTTATTGTGTTATACAACTAACTATTGTAAAATTTCACAGACGAAATGTTGGGGTACTACTTCAAATTACCATAACTTTTACAGATTTCAAAATGTTAAGAAAATCACGAGTATAAAAAGCCCGTGTATTTACTCGGCGATTATGAAAAAAAAATTCGCAAATATTTTTCAAGCCGTTTCCAAGATCTGCCCGGATGCAGCCAATTTGGGAAACAAATGCATATGTTTTCCCTGAAGATTTTTTGCCATTATAATCTTCTACTTAGGTCTAGTAATCACCCCCTAAATTATGGTGTGGGTCTCATGCCTCCTTATGAAAATACGAACATGTCATATTCCAGCGGCCTCCCCTGATGTGAAGAGACATAGTTAGTGATCTGATTATTGGTAAAGGAAAGTTCATGGAATTCAAGATGTTTTGATGATCTGAATGAAGAGTTTGTTCAATATCTAATGGCTCAAGATATCCAAGGAAATGTAAGAGGCTATATTTGGTCCTATACTGAAGACAAATATAAATTCAGTCAGTCTAAATGACAAAAAAATATCTTAAAAATGTTTATAAGGAGGTTTGACAAGATTTTTCCAAAATTAGGTAATATAAAGAAAGGTATGTACATAATATACTCAATTATTGGCTGCTTTAGCAAGTCATTAAGTAATATTTGTTTTTTATAAATAACATTATAAATTTTGACTTCATGTTGCATATATTTAAATTTTCCAAAAAGTCGTTTCAACTTACATATTATGTACTATATTTCCATTCTAAATTGAAAATAGGTAGAAAAAAGCAAGGTTGTCAGATATATTTTCTAAAATTGCTAAGCTCACTATACAAGTATACTTTATAATTCAGTAAACTGTTAGTTCGTGACGTTCTTAGAAAGCTAGTTTGGAAATATTAAAAAAAATACATAGATATAAATTTATTAGTTAGCATTAAAATAAAGCGTTTAAAATTGCTGGAAAAACTTTATGTATATTACTATACTTAAGAAAATTTTGAAGAGCCGGCAACGCCTGAGCTGCCGGCGGCAGCGAAAGCCCTGGGAATCCCGACCCAGTATACTATTGGATTGCTTTGTATTTAATACTCCCTTAAATACTTATTCGGTCCACTGTGCCATAAAATTTTTAAGACGTCGTTAAAATGATTTACGACTTTGGTAATTCGACTTGTTTAAGACGGCAGTGACGTGTATTTTAGCTAGGTTTATTAACACAGACAATTTTTTGAGATTGTCTGGCTAAATGAGCATTATTGACAGCAAATGATATTTCAAATATTAAGAGTTTATTGTTAAGAGTATATTGATTTGAATAAAAAAAATTATTTCACGATTTTCGAATTTATAAAAGATATATGCACGCCCATGGAATCATAAAAGTTGCACCGCTTTTTTTTGTTCCCCAGGCGTATTTATCATTTTCAATTAAAAATAGAAGGACTATACACTATAAACAAAGTAATTCGTAATTTTTCAACAGAACTAGGTAGATACCTACACGTTTAAGCATTTTACACATTTTGCCAAAAATGATTTTTTTTATTCCCGTTAATACCTTTACAATCCATATTTTTTAAAAATAGTCATTATGCAACATTCGCACAAAAAAAAAACAAATATAATAAATGGAATTTATTTGATGAGTATGTTGCGACTGCATTATCTATATGGTGACAGCTTAATCCTGCAGGTTTATTCCCCTATGATAACATTATTCATTAATATTTTTTCGTCTAACGAAAATCATATCAGCTATCAGCTTTAAAAGCTCCAAAAAGACCAGAAAATGGTCGTTTTACCGCATTTTGTCGTTTGTTATTTGTGTTTGAGAACTGGCAGTATGACGTTAAATTAACAGTATTCTTGCTAATGTACAAATAACCGAATGTAATATTATTAAAGTGAAAATAAACATATCCAACGCGTATCTAAAATTTTAAAAAAGTATCATTAGTGAAAATGAGCGACAGTAGCGATGCCTTTATCGATTTCGAACAATCTTCATATAAACCACTAGAGTTAAGATGGGAAATTGTACATAGAAATGAATCACCATCCTATCACTTCAAATAATTATAATAAAAAAAACTGGACGTTTTCCACGAAACACCGAACTACTACACTTTTCTCGACGCGCGTTTCGCCAACCAAGTTGGCATCTTCAGGGAGAAGATTAAAAAACTCATTTCTACGCCGAAGGTTCTTCAATAAATAATTGTTATTATTACAATAAAATAAGTTTGTAAATTTAGTAGCTCGAATTTATTACTTTGATTTAAAAAGGATTATGTGTCATAACTGTGTTTGATTATGTGTTATATTATAATTTATTTGAAGGTAGGAGGAAAACAGTTGTACGTCACATCGGCACAGATAAAGCCGAATTAAAATTCACGCGTATCGCGTACGCGGAAGCCGCGTTTTGAGTTATGATTGGTTAAAATCATAACCATAAAATTCAAATATCTTATTTTAACCAATCATAACTCTAAAGCGCGGCATCCGCGTACGCGATGCGCGTGAATCTGAATTCGGCATAAATGCGTTAGCAGTAGAGATGGGCGTCGACGCGTCGACCGTTATTGTCGACCTCGACACTTCGACAATACGTCGAGTATGTCAACAATGTCGACGATGTCGACAATGAGTGAATAATGTAAAAAGCTGGGTCATTTATTTCTTGATATGTTGGTGTTATTTGTCGCATTCCTTACGGCTCTTATCATCTCTTTATCGTAAATATGCTTTAAAATGACCAATTTAATAAAAATAAGCGGCAAGCATGTCGTTAAGTGCATTTTTTGTAAGGTCATTTTAAACAACACTGAAGCAGGAAGGTTACAGCAAAGATAATTAAATGAGTATTTTTATTGTGTGATATATTTAATTCGTAAAGTAGGTATACGGCAACGCAACACATAGGCAACTCGTGTTAGCAGGTGATGGGGGGTCGTTTCAATTTGATTTGATTGCAGGAGTCCTGTGCCAGCTGGAGCTTTGTACAACCTCCGTTATATGCAATATGTTGAGTAGTGTGATATAATTTCGTAATAAAACATGGCAAATGTGCGAAAGGATACTAGTTTTTTCGTTTATTATACATATTGTACTACTTACTGGACTACTGTTGCACTAGTGATTATGATAATCACTAGTGCAGTAATATTTTCTAACTAGAGGTTTTTAATAATCGAATTATCAGGCTATGAGTAATTTCAATAATCGGATTATAATTTGAATTAAAAATTATTCGTTAATCATCAACACGCGTGTAATCCAAAATCTGTTTCCATACTCCCGCATTCTGATTTACGACTTCGAGTTGCATTCAAATTGTCAGGCTGACTCGTCTTGAGCCATTTAACAGATTATGTCAAGTAATATGTAATGAAAGTTATTTGGAATTCTTGGAAAAACGCAGTGATGACGATTTTTTTAAATATTGCTTTTAAGATATACTTTGAAATAGTGAAACTCCTCCTACTCCTCTCCTGTTTTTTTGATAATTCATGGAACTTGAATTTTTTATAATTACTGGTTATTAGGTATTAACGCCTTGTCCATTTGTATGAGTTCTAGAAATATTTTTAAATAGTTTACTACATTGCTGACATTGTCGACATTGTTTACATTTTAGACGTATCAAAAATTGTCGATCTCGACATTAAAGTCGACGCGTTGTAAGAATACAGTTGTCGAAATGATATTGTTGACGTCGTCCATCTCTAGTTAGCAGACATTGGCTTTATTTGCTACCCTCGCTACGCCCAGGCAGTAAACACAGCCTCGGGCTGCTAATGCCTACTTTCTGCCCTTGTAATATACCATTACAATCAATATTTTTTTACAAAATAGTCATGAGTATTGATCCAACGCTCGCAGAAAATCAAGTAAAGTAAATGGAATTTACTTGATGAGTACCTATGTACACTGCGACATCATATCTATATTATGATGACAGCTTAATCCTGCGGATTTATTCCCCCATGTAACAGCATTCGTTAATATTTTTCAGCATTACAAGCATTCGTTTTCACATGAAAATGAAGTTATATACATATGTAATTCAATTTGACTGCTTGACTAATGAATATTATTTTTCGTGTGCTCAAAAGTTTTGTAAAAATAAAGGATTTGAATTAATTTTTAATCTTATAAGGATAAATGAAGCTATAATTTTGTTCCAGAAAAATTAAATAACAGGGGAATGATGTTACTATTAAATTATTGATAGAAATCAGCTTTAGTTAATAAGATTTTTTCAATATTTCTATTAATAATCTGAGATCAATGATCCAGATTGAAATATGGAAAGGTATGGAATTCAGATAGGTCTGAAATTATAAGATAAAAAAATTACGAATTTAGATTTTTTTTTTCCAAATGTGTCATTTCTTAACATACCCTCAATGTATGTAGAAAAGGTGTTTTGAATGTGTGGAGTTTGCATTAAGTGTAAGTTATTGACAAGTATAGTCGATCTATTCTGAATTGAAAATGATAAATACGCCTCGGGAACAAAAAAAAGCGGTGCCACTTTATGATTCCATGGGCGTGCTCGAATAATAACTTTTAGTGATAGGTAATAATAAGTAATTAACGTCGCTTTTAGGCATCCATATATGTTTAAAATAATACGCTGACTTTGACAATGTAAGTCTTTATTTTTAAATTCATCGTACGCGACCGTTTCAACATTTTCGCTGGTTATATCTGAAGCTACGTTATTTTCAACCGTTTCGGAAGGCCTCCAGAAAGCCATGTTTATGAAAGAGCTGTTGATTAAAATTATCGATTTTTTTAATGATTGAATTATGACGCAAATAGAATAAAAGTTTGTATAATTTAAACCTTTTAAAAACCCACTTCGGCGTTATTGTACACGCACAGAATATAAGACATCAAAACACTCACAAAAACAACGTTTTTTTGTATACAGTCGGTCAAAGATAGCGTGGTTATAACCCGTGTTTTACCGCCAACGTAATCAACTGGGTCGACTGTCTGGTGGCATATTTCCCCTACCAGAGTAGCGACAATGACCAATGGAGTGTAGATTCCGCTCACTTCTTACGTGACAGGCCTCGTCAAGTCAACGTGGACTACGATACGGTCTATACGGGTAACAGATCAGTATAGAAACGCGTATTTAGTTCTATATAAAGTGTTAGTAAACTGATATATCCTTATCCTACCTCGTATAAGTACCTATTTTCAATTTAGAATGGAAATTCTATAGGTGTTTAAAAGACAAGGAAAACAGTGTTAAAATTTAACGATTTGTTACAGAAGGGAAACACAATACTAATGTAAAAATTCTGTTGGTTGAAGTTGAAGATAAAGTGAAGAAAGTATTAGATACAATAAAAAACGTAACAAAAACATATACTTTATCACTCATTATTATCAAAAAAAAAATATAACGTAACAAAAACATATACTTTATCACTCATTATTATCAAAAAAAATTTAGGGTACAGAGTAGGTACCACACCAGGAGGAAAATGTTGCTTAAAAAGTGTTATTCGCATTAAATAAATACAGTGCAATCTGAAATCTACATGTCTATAATGTGAACTCGCTTATAATGGAAACTCCCATGAAACTACAGAATTAAATAGGTATACGTAAAATCCTTGGATAAATTGTGAGATTGGAAAAGAAATTTGCTTTTCGGGTAAATATATGAAAATATATATACAAAGATGGGGGTTATAAAATACAAATATATACAAATATATACAAATATACAAAGATCCACTGTCTCAAATATTTAGCGAGAAAATTAAAAGGGATTGGAAAATTATTGGCTTTGGCACCTTTACTCTGATTGTTTGCTCTGCTGTACAATTTGAAATAACCAATCAGTCAGCCCTAGGTGCGAAATACATATGTAGGTATGCCGAATGTCATAATGTCATATGTCATAATACCAGTGGCGGTTGGTGATATTTCAGTTAGCCATATCTTGAAAACGACGCATGGGACCCACTTCACTTTTTAGGTGATGACTATACACCTCTTACAGCAAGGATTTATAGTGAAAAACCCGTCAACAAAGTTTGCGAAAAATTTTCAAAAAAACTGGAGCACTCCCTGGGATATCAGTAACGCTCTGTGGAATATTTCCAGTATTTTTTTTCATAATCTAGAAGCAAATATAAGGAGAGGTTGTTCGATTTGTTACAAAATATTTTTTTTTCAAAATGTTATGGCCATTTCAATTTTAATTTTATAGGAACATTTTGTTTCCCAAAATTAAAATGACTATAACTTTTTTGAAAATTTTTTTTTATCATAAATCGAAAAACCTCTCCTTATATTTGTTTCTAGATTATGAAAAAAATTTACTGCAAATATTCCACAGAGCGTTACTGAGATCCCAGGGAGTGCTCCAGTTTTTTTTGAAAAATTTTTCGCGAACTTTGTTGACGATTTCTTCACTATAAATCCTTTCTGTAAGAGGTATATAGTCATGACCTAAAAAGTGAAGTGGGTCCCATGCGTCGTTTTCAAGATATGGCTAACTGAAATATCACCAACCGCCACTGATGCATACCGTATGCATACATTATGTATACATGCATACCTATACAAACAGAAGTATCAGGAATACCGAATACAACAGAATAAAGGTCATCTATGATACAGGTATAACAGGCTTTTGTGGTTCCCTTTGACTTTTTCCTAAAAAAAAATATTTGTGTGATATCCTAAAGATTTTATTATTCGTTAACAGTTTACTTGATATGTTGTAATCTATTTAACATCATTTATTTTTATGGCTTAATAAATAATTACTTTTACAGAACGTTTAATCGAGTTTTATTTGTACTATACAAGTAATTAATATTTTTATTATTTATTATCTGTTAAGTAAATAATGTGTTTAACCAGTAACTTATTCAAAATTAAAGTTTAAATAATCGATATCAACTAGAATATAACAAAAATAAATATGTATAAAATAGATACATCATTGCCATTGTCAATAAAACATTTATAGTTGTCTAACATATTTAATGCTTGGCTGGCTATTGATGTGTTAAAAATATTTGTGAATAGGTGAAATAAGTTAAAATTCTATAAAAAAAGTTTTAAAAGAATGTTATACAGTAGATACCACCTCTTTAATATGAACACACGCTGGTCCGAACTGCCAAATCATGGAATGATACCCGTTAGGGGAACGTTACCTTGGCAATCCGAACGCTGATTGAGTTAATTGAATTATAGAATATTGAATATTGTGAACCTTTTGAATATTATTGCATTCATTCCACGTACCTCTATCTATAGTCAAGAATAATAACAAAATAAAAACAAATTTAAGTGTTTTTCGAATATAACTAAAATAGAAATAAAATTCTAACATAAACATAAAGAAAAATCCCATTCTTAAATATTTTAGTCAAATTATGACTAATTTGATAACAATGACAAAATTTTCATTAACAAAACAAATTTAAATAAACGCTGGATTCTAAAGTTGCGCCTTGTTTCAATTTTAAAGTTGCTCCTTTTCTTAAAAGCAACAATTCCCCAAAAATAAATTATCTGCTAAAAAAATATTATATCCACCAACAATTTCGAGGTTGTTGTATATTCATTAATCCGAACGATGCGATAATCCAAACAGGGTCTGGCAAGGAGCATTCGGATTAAAAAAGTTGCACTGTATTTATTAAGTTTGAATTTCAATATATTCCGACAATGCCTATGGACATTTAAAAACTGATTTTGAGATTTATAATTTATATAATGTAAATATATGGTTTACTAAAGCTTCTTCAATTGAAATAAATAAACTTCAATTTTCTCAAACACAGGCATAATAAAATTGTTTGATAATATTTGGAATTACAATATCATACTAAATGCAAACAAGAGGAAAGAATTGAGAATAACTCAATCAGAGTGCCAACGCAATAGGTTTGCTAACATACACATACTCGTAGTATATAGGGTATATGTTAAAATTATTATACATATAATATAACAATAATCAATCGGCAGTGCATCCAGTTTTTACTTGCATATGTATATTTTCTCAAAATAGAAAATAGAATGAAATATAACGTATATTTAATTAATATTAAAAATATACGTAAACATAATTTTGTTTAGATAATGTAAAAAATATTTATAATTAATTAATTAGCAGGTTAAAAATAATAGTTATTTTCTGTTGAACTGAAAAAATTACATGATGAATCATTGACACGTGATATAGGTACTTCATAGAAGCGTATTATTATCATAAATGTGTCACTACTCAAAAAAAAATAGTAATAATGGTAAAAGTAAAGCCCTGGAAAAAAAATAAAATCAACTTTAAATGTATTAAAAATGATTTTTTTTACCTTTTTTCTGTACATCATGCAAGAGATTATGTTAAATTTATTACCCTGGAGTGACTAAATCATTTGGAGTTGGAACAAAATATCTGAAATGATTTTCAGGAATACCCAAACACTATGTTGCAACCGATAAGTATGCGTTCTTAAGTGAATATTTGCTAAACTATTTATATACATATATTTTCATCTATTACAAATTTAAAAGTATAATATGTAAATATGTATGTACCTACGTTCGTATGTATGAGTGTATACTGTGTAACTACCACTATTTTAGGGACAGTTATCAATTAACTAAAAAAAGTACTTACTTGTAATTTCTTGTGAAGATACAACGTAAAGTAAGCTGCTAAACAACAAAAGCGATACAAGATGGAAATTAGACATATTCACTTTTTTTAGGATCTTGCTTTGGGAACAGGAACACACCCTACTAAAATGAACGAGATATATGGTGGGTACCGGCAGCTATCTTATCAAAAACAAATAAATTTTTATCTAGTAAGAACACCATTTTGGTGACGACATATGTTATTTTCAATTGTACTTAAATACATATTATATGGCAGTAAACGCTTGATAGATAAACATTTTAAGAAACAAATATTGTACTTTTGTTTTTAATTAATTACATCAACAAAGAAAAATCAACATATAAATAAAAACTTATGTTAAAATAGTTAATCATTAATTTCCTTTTGTGGAATTCAATGTATTTTTTATCTGTCTTTGCCTATGATGCAGACAGAACATACCGTTAACTGTTGTTATTTAACTCAATCATTATCATAATGTGTGAAACAAAAAAAGAAAATGGATTGATTCTTTCACTAAATATGAAATCGTGTATTTTTTCAGGTAGGGGAGTCTGGAACAGTGGCTATGTTTTTAAAAAACTTGTAATAAAAACCAGAATTAACTTTTTTCTCCATCCTGATAGCACTAGGTGACAAATTCTACATTATTCTCTAAAGATTTTCATTCTATGATTAAAAAATATTATTTTTACTAAAATTTCGGAGTTACAAAAATTTAAAATAAAGTGGACACTGTACCTACCCTGATGGTATACTGGCCATTAGGATATGGTACAGTGGTCATTACCGTTTAAAAAATAGAAAACAATGCAAACCGGTGATATTTGTTAGAATAAAGATATATTGTGTAAAAAATATGTCACAAAAATAATAATAGTAATAATGCAGATTAAATTTATTTAAAAAACAACTAAAATGTATACAACAAAGTAGATTACCTGCTAATCTTTAACAAATACTATACATGGACAAACTGGGGTAGAAAACAAGAGCATAATATTTAATTTACCTGCTAAAGCCATTCTAAATATCATCGTCATCTTTTTGCTGTACCACACAGAAGGCATCCCTTATTAATAAGATAAAGTAGTGGTCACTGTACCTACTTTTAACCTGACCACTGTACCATCAACTACATGTTTTTTGAAACAGTAGATAATTACAAAAGCTATTTAATGTAATCAAAATATTGTTATATCAATAAACGCTTACATGTATTAGGTATAAATCGTCACTATTAGTTCACTTCGATATGTAGGTATTTATTCGCTACGCATAATTTTCACCGCTCGTTGTATTTTATTACATGTAATGTGGTCAATTTAAAGTTTAAGTTCATACAAAAAGAAGAAACTTTAAAGCTCAAGGATACTACCCGTTAATATTCTTAGGACGTTACTTGGACCCCTCTGCAGTGAGTGGTAGCCACTACTCTTTATAAACAAAAATATAGCACGAAAGTGGCCACTATTCCTGCGTGGCCACTGTTGCAGACTCTCCCTATTCATTTTATTCCATTTGCATCGGTGCTATGAATTTATTTTTCGACTTTCATGATACACTATTACACAATGACGTGCCACAATGACGTTAACAGTAAATATATACGTTGTTTGAAAAGCTACGAAAATAAAAAAAAAATACAAATGGCACAAAAAATATCTGATTATAGCTCAAAACCCGTTTAAGAAACCACCCCAAGTATTTTTTTCAAATAGCACCTCTTTGTAATTTTACCAGGCCTAAAATAAGAAAGTTCTGTATAAGACATTTTATTAATAATATGTATGTATATTATTCAAACACAAAATAAGCCTTTGAGGCCTTTGGCTCGTTTATGTTTGGCACGTTTGCTTGTAAAACTAAATTGTATTTACAACAAAAATAATACTCATTTAAAAACAAAATTTTGATTTAATGTTGCAAGTAGTATCGTAAGTATGTAAAGGAAACAACTAATAAAATTGGAATTTTCTTTGTTTACGATGCTTATGAAATTTGGGCAAAAAAGACAAAAACAAATGAAAAATTGAAAGAAAATAAGCCCCACATAAAACATAGACTGGATGTATGTAGTACGATTTTTTTAATATTTTTTTTATCAGGGCTCAGCCCTAGCCATCCGTCCCTGGCTACGGACCTGAAGTAAGGTATACGTTGTGTTTAACTAAAATATTATGCAATATCTGGGATTTCCAGTTATATCGGAAGTAGATGCCAACTGTCGTCTTTTAAAAGGCGCACCCTATATCTTGTTGCCCTGTTGAATACCAGAGATTTTATTCTATATTGTTTTCGAAATATTTACAATTTTTGATCAAAAATAACAGATGGGAACCTTAAGAAAATTGCCATTATATATTTCATAGATGATGATCATTCAACGTGTTTCTATAAATCTGTAAAATTATATTTTATTTTAGTTAAACTTGGACACCCGTAGATACCGACTTTTTATACTGGGTGCTTGCCGAGCATCCATGTGTAAAGCCGGGCACAGACATGCGGTATTCGACGAATCGCGATTATTCGCTATTTGCCGAGCAACCCCATCAAATTAATTTGTATTTGGCGAATAGGGTACACACATATTTGGCGTAGTTGCCGAAGATTGCTAGGTGTGGGAACAACGAATATTCGTTCATTAAAATTTAAAATGCATGGTAAAACAATGGTAATCGATGTTGCTGCGTTTATAGTTATGAGTTGTGCTTATATGCAGTTAAAAAAGGGCTACAAGAAGAAAAGAAGGTGTATATGTCAGTTTGATTTGTATATGTCATCTGAACCTGTTTCACTTTTTGTAGATTCCTTAACCTTATTCTGACAAACCCTAAACTTCTATTCCTATTCTTTTCCAAGCATCATAGACAAGATTTCTCTTTTTATTGTCATCTTGCCCAGCATTCCATGCTATCGATTCATTTTCATAGAAAACCATAAATTTTCATTACTAGAGCTAGGCGTTATGGTCGGCAACGCGCCACCGTTCTCAAGATATCTGAAAAATATCTTCACCTTTGATTATTTTGATTGAAAAATAATGTCTTTACTTCTGATTGGATTAATCTCTGTGATGAATTTTTCAAATAACTCGAGAACGATGACTCGTTGCCAACCTTTGCGCTGGGCTCTATTCATTACTCCACGCCATTTTTACAAACAAAATAAACTAAATTCGATCACAAATACAAAAATACAAATACACACATACAAAATACCACCCATAATTTGGGCGAATATGTGTATCGAGTGCAATCGCAAATATTTGTCTCCTTTGACTCGGGCCATAATACCGACAGAGAGTGGGAAACACCGAATAGCGAATATTCGTCACGAGCAACCCATACACACTAGTCGCTACTTGCTGAATAGCAAATATTTGCTATTCGGTACTCGCCGAATACCGCATGTCCGCATGTCTGTGCCCGGCTTAACTACTAAGTAGTTCCCCGCGACAACGTCCCACAAAGTTCCCACTAGCGATCATTGTATGTATATAAATATAACCGCTATTCTGTATATATAATTTTTAATGCTCGAGATGTTTAGTTAATACCTGGACTATTTAATAGTTTCAAGGATGATTAAGGGAAGATCATCTTCCCTATCACTAAAGATTACATGCAAATTAATAATGATAATAAATAATAATTGCTGTCTGTTGGCACCCTTTTATGGTTGATATGGTTGGCACATGGTTGGCAGTTGGTACCCTGACCATAGATTAGAAAGGTTTTATGTACATAGTTGGCATCATATATCTAATACTCCTATATTGCTCGTTCCCGTAAGTAGAGGTGTCACGGGGTAAGTGAGACAGCAAATGACTATTTGACCTGTTGTGCGCAAG
This sequence comes from Aromia moschata, assembly GCA_029963805.1. Classification (NCBI taxonomy): domain Eukaryota; kingdom Metazoa; phylum Arthropoda; class Insecta; order Coleoptera; family Cerambycidae; genus Aromia; species Aromia moschata. The sequence goes on along the minus strand of JAPWTK010000481.1, from coordinate 34,666 downwards.
CGTCACGAGTCTGGTGGGGCTGTGCGTGACTGGATGTTCAATTCTCGGGCATGCGCGTAAGACTCGAAGTAGTTACGAGAGAGAGACAGACGCATATATGTCTGCACCGTGGTGATTTCGCCAATCTCCAGACCCTTCTAGCAATATAGGAGTATTAGATATATGGTTGTCATAACCTACATATTTAATTTACACTCAACATCCACATTTCCGAACTTTTACGTTCCGCAGACTTCCACATTTCCGAACTCTCGTCACTTCGAGATTACCGAACTGCTGGCGCATGCGCAAAGGGTTTTTCTGGCTCATTCTAGTACTTTTCTTTGTTTTTCGAGGTTTTAATGCAAATGTAATACATACATACATGTGTACATGTTAATAAAAGGACGTTTTTCTAAACAAAAAAATGTGAGGTGCAAAGGAGAGAGTGATGCAGGTAATTATTTTGTAATTCAAAGTAAAGGTTTGTTTTATTGAACATTTTGTTGACCTAACCTATAATAATTTAAAACTGAAATGAAAAATGATGAGAAAATATGTATTTTTAAGAAAAACCGTGATACAAAACAAACATTATTGTACTGTTTATTTGCAGAGAAAAGAGCCTGCTAAGAGGCTAACCTTGGAGCAAAAGCTGGAACTGATAAATCACGCAAAAAAATGGTGTTAAAAATGTTGTTCTATGTAAGATGTATAATATTTGTAAATCGTCAGTGGCAGAAATTCTTGGAAAAAAAGAAATTTACTTTAAAAAACTGAAAAAAAGACGAAAATTGAGTGGACGGATTGACACAATAAAGTGCACCGGTACTTGTGATACGCCATTTGAAAGAAGTGTTTTTCACTGGTTTGTACAAAGAAGAACTCTTGTCTCAGTGCTGCTGAGGGAGGGCGATTTCCTCTTTGCTGAATTCTGTGACAATCGAAATGTTTGATAACAATCGCATTATTGTTTACATTTTTTTCTCATTTCAAATTTCGCGGTTTTTTGTCGTCAACCAATCAGCGACAAGTTCGGTTATGTGGATGTACAAGTTCGTAAATATCGTGAGAAAAAGTTCGGAAATATCGTGAGTTCGGAAATTTGGAGTTCGGATATGTGGATGTTGAGTGTATATATTTTATGATTGGCAGGTTGGCACCACTTGCAATCAAATTGCGTTGAAAGGTGAAACATGGCGGATGCTGCGGCAAGGCAGCTTCAATACGAATATAAAGCGGTAAGTCTATTTTTTCTTAACTTTAATGTTGTGGACTAATTATTTAAATAAATCTTCACGTACATATAACAGAAAACTGAAAATAAATCAAGCTGTATAAAAGAAATCCGGTGACGTATAGGTTACGTTTATGTAAACTCTCCCATTGTTTATTTTTGCATATAAAGCTTTTTTTGTCTTATTTTAGAATTCTAATCTTGTATTACAAGCAGATGTTAGGCTTATTGAGAGGAGAAGTCGAGATGAAGCCACCGGAGAAGTTATGTCCCTTGTGGGTAAACTGTCAGGTACAAAAATGGGCGATAGAGCACAAAGGACGAGACCTGGCAAGGCAGAAGAGCGCAAAGTGAAGTAAGTTGACTATGTCGTTTTCGTTTGTAGATATCTTCATCATCCTTTTCATTTCAGACGACAGAAGAGAGATGAGGCGCAATATGATTTTGCTAGAATGAAGGGAGCCACACTGTTATCCGAAGGAGTGGACGAAATGGTTGGTATAATATATAGACCTAAAACACAGGAAACAAGACAAACATATGAGGTTCTGTTGAGCTTTTTACAAGAAGCATTAGGTGATCAGCCAAGAGATATTTTGTGTGGTGCTGCAGATGAAGTTCTGCAGGTATTAAAGAATGAGAGATTGAAGGAACGTGAAAAGAAGAAAGAAACCGAAACCCTTTTAGGTAAGTTTTTATTCTAATGAGATTTAATTGTTTACACCGGCAATGTTATAAGCTAAAAAAAGAAAAACAAATTACTTAAATGTTCAGTTATACCAATAGCTTCATTGCATCTTAGCGTTAATGCAAAAAATGGATGAACCAATTCTCTTAGTGTTTTAGAAAGTGGGCATAGCCTAACATTACCTTACAGAAGTCACTACCAATAAGATTATTGTTAATCATATCCCCACACCTATTCACCAGGTTACTATCTGCTAACTTCAATGGACGCGTGTCCATTGTCGTTGTTGAATATATGCATATATATATTTTTTAGGACCAATAGCTGATGAAAGATTTGCCCTGTTAGTTAATTTGGGCAAAAAAATTACCGATTTTGGTAATGAGGAAAACAAAGTCAGTACTGGAGAGGAGAACATTGATGAAACATATGGAATAAATGTTCAGTTCGAGGAATCAGAGGAGGAAGACGATGAGGACATGTATGGTGAAGTGCGAGAAGAAATGGATGATGAGGAGGGTGAGGAGGCAAAGGAGGACGGTGCAATTCATGCTGAAAATGTAAATATTATGACTTTTTTATGCTGCTTTATATAACAATGCATTTTTTTTTCAGTTGGGAGGTGTGGAAGAGATGAAAAAAGAAAAAAGTCTACACCCCTTGGATATAGATGCATATTGGTTGCAGAGAAGGTTATCAAAAATTTATGATGATGCCATGGTATCTCAAGCAAAAGCCACTGAGGTCTTAAATGTGCTTCGCGATGCCAGCGATGATAGGGAATGTGAAAACCAATTGGTGTTACTCTTGGGATATGATTGTTTTGATTTTATTAAGCAGCTGAAAAAGCATAGACAAATGAGTGAGTACCAAACACTTATTTGAATAAAAAAATTATACACATACATGTTTTCAAATTGTATTTACTTTCTTCTATTTAACTTAAAAACAGGAATAATTTTATTAAATTCTATTTTATGAAAATTTTTGCATTACATTTATGTTTTATTGCATTGCATTTACTTTTATGTAGCGGCCAAAATGAATCGATGGTCCACATAAAAAGAGGTGGTCGAAATGCCTGTTCAGCTATTCCAACAGATTTCTTATGGTTTTGATCTGATTCCCGATTTTATGCTCGAAGTTTTGACGTCTCGCCTGACTTTCTAGTTTTAAAATTATTTATATTATTCCGAAAATATTTGAAGTTCCGAATTTTGTATAAATGGAGGATCTTGTAGTCACTCATTTTTTAATTACATCTTGACTCTTCCTTCTCAATGGTTCTTCTTTTGATAAGCAATAACATTTGTTTCCAACATATAGGATATAAGATGGTGGACAAATTTTCAAAATAATTAAAACAATATTTTGGGGAACTTGTGGCTGCAGTAAATGAGGCAATCCTGGCTTTTTGGTTAAACATATACCTGGCCTTTAATTTCTGACGCTCCGCATCCTATAATATGAGGGCAGAAATGATGTTGTCCTTTAATAAAAGTCTGTAGTACTAAAATACATTAATATCAAACAAAAATATAACATAAATCATAACTTTTAACATTGGCATAATTTATACATTTTTTTTCTAAAATGGTGTCTAACTTTTCCTATTACATTTTATTTTGTGTTAATTTGCTAAAAATAACATTATTTTTGTAGGCTAATTTGGTATTAAAAATATTTGGATAATGTCAAAAAGGATCTTTTTTGCATTTTTAGGTACACTTTTGGCATTTTTTTTTTATGCAATAAATTAATACTTTCATTATAAAGAGCCACCTAAAAAAAAACGTCTTCAAAGTTGGCCGAGCAAAAAAATTTCTATTCCTAATCTTAAATTTATAACCTTATTTAATTGTCAAGGCTGTTATATTAGCTGCTTACGATTTGCACGAAATACTCAGTTCCTCACCTCAGTTAACGTTTTCTCAGTTAGTGGTACATTCTATTTGAACAACATACTGAAGTGAGGTGAGGTAACTCATCTCAGTTACATTTTTCCTCAGTTCGTGTCAAATCATAAGCAGCTATTATGTGACAGCCATTATTTATTTTACAATTCTGACAGCCATTTGTCAAAAGTTTGACAACAAAGTTCCACTTAGATATTTCCATCTCTTTCGTTCATAGTCAGATTTGAGGACCTTTTTTTTGTATGGGTCGTTACCTTAAAGGAGAAAGCTACTATGTAAAATCATATACCTTTATATCACTCGTAAAAAAAAAGTAAAAGCAGAAAAGTACATACAGTTTGCAGACACTGTCTATAATGAGAGGGTAAATTCACTATTCATTTACAGTTTTGTATTGCACATTGCTGGCCAAGTCTCAGAGTGATTCGGAAAGGCAAAAGATAAAGGATAAAATGTCTGATGATCCTTCTCTCTGCCGCATTCTCAAGCTTTTGGAAACTGGCAAAGGCGATGATGATGATGAAGACGATGAGTCAGCTTCGAGGTCACATAGGAGGAAGAACGAATCCGATGATATGGACACGGGCAGTGCCCAGATGGCAGGCTCTAGACATATAATCGATTTTGAAGATTTGGTGTTTCAACAAGGGTCACACTTTATGGCCAACAAGAGGTGTCAGCTACCAGATGGGTCTTTCAGAAAACAACGGAAAGGTAAGAGTAGATAATGTAATCTAAAAACTCCAGAATCGGACTAAAGCATCGACACAAGGTGTTTTCTAATAAAGCTTCTGTATTGTTTATTTTAAATAATGCAGCAGGCAAGAAGTAGAGATGTAATAACTGGATTACACAATCCAATTGGGTTTTTCCTAAAATGTGAATTTTTGTGTGAGTGCAATTCACTGAGTAATGGGTGGTTTTCCATCTGTAAAATCTAGGTGTATAAATGATAATTTTAAAGTTTAAAACAAAAGAAAACTCGGGTCCACTTTTGTCTACTTTTATTTATGTACAAATCCATAAGGTCCTCATTTTTCAAGATAATAAATAATTTATTTAAGGGACATCAAAAACTATTTTCTGACCCTACTGTCAGAACTGATTTTTTTTTATATGTCCGAAATTCAATGTAACCATTTAGCGATTTTTTTTATTTAAAATCTGAATCCATAGTGTTAATCAGGACTCCTCAAAACCCTCATTTGCGAAATTTCAACAAAAAATATTCAAGCTGTTTCTTTCTATACGATCTCAAAGTTAAGCAAAATATTGAGTTTGAGAGTTGCAAGATAAGTCAAGTTTGCCATGGACTGTCGTAGACAAAAACTATTTCTGGAAAAATTAGAATAAACAAATAACCATATACCATATAACAACATTTTAGACATTAATTTAATATCATCACAAAAGTTTAATGGAAAAGCAATTAATAAAGTAGACATCCAAAAAAAACGTCATCAACTCTGGCTATGAACGAGAGAGATGGAAATAGCGGTCATGTCTAAGCTTTTTCGGTTATGTCAAACTTTTGACAAGTGACTGTCACAATTTGTAAAATAAACAATGGCTGTCATTTGATGTGACAGTCTTGACAAGTAAATAAGGTTATAAATTCGATCAAGAATAGAAATACGTCTTTTTTTTCTCGCCAACTTTGATGACGTTTTTTTTGGATGTCTCCATATTATTTTATATAGATTAGATTACAAAAAAAAAAAAGAAAGAAAAATCAGTAGATACAGTGTGAATGGGGGAACATTGAAAAAATTTAAACTTTGGAATATTTTTTTGAAAATTGGCACACATGCAAAATCTGGAGAAAAATGTTTTCTCTTAATAAATATTTTATAGCAAAATTGAGTTTTCGAATTATTTCAAATTTAAGATTTGACAGCAATATGGCACCATAACATTATTTAGGACAAATAATATACTTTCAACATGCACTAACACCAAAATTAGATTATCAAAAAAATGTTATTGTAATTCTTCTCCTTTAATGATGCCAACTTTCGTGGACACATTGTATTGGTCTACTTCACTCAAGACTCAGCTAATCGAGTAGGTGTTTAGTAGAGTTTTTCATAATCTTCGCGATTAATCTAGTCAAAAACACGTTGGTATTCAGGCAGTGTCACAAAGGACTGGATTCCAAAAGCTTTGTTAATGACAATAGCCAGAGTTGTGCTGGGGGTTTAGATCCTCATAAGATTTTTAACCCCATGTGCAAAGGTTTAAACTGGGTATAGTCTTTTCGTTTAGCCCCGGTCATTTCCATATTTAAATTTAGTGCCATGATAAAATCGATATCTAGTCAAACTTAAAACTACTTCAATGTGTTTAATAATTTCAAAATTTCAATACAAAATTTCATGTCTCATCAGAAATAACTAGTTTATTTTTCCTTTTTTTAATTTTTTTTGCATATAATACTTGCATATTATTTTTTGCATAATATAACTATTTTGGGTGTACTGTACAAGTATTTGATATCAAAAATGTCATCGTAACTAAATTATTTTTGTTCATAACATCTCAAAATCGTGTTTTGGTTGAAACCCCTTTTTCTTAAATGTTTTTTTTTTTCTTAAATGGGTCTAAATCTGGTTTAAACTCTTAAAATAAAAAGACCAGTCTTTTCTCAACTGGTTATACATATCAACAGTTCAAAAGATGGTGACAATTTCAAGGTCAATGCAGATTGATTTTCCAATATTTTTCGATTTTTAACTGCCCATGACTAGATGTTCACCTTGTTTTCTCTTTGTTCTGAACAGCGTTTAATAAAGACATTTAAAAAAGTGGAATTATGGAACAATTAAAAGTACTAGTAGGTTGAACGATTTACGTGTAAGTCAGAATAAAATAATGTTTTATTCCCTTGTGATCATATTTATCATAAATTGTGACTTTTTTTGGGTTTTGTAAGTAAAAAAAACGTTTTTTAAAAATTAGGTTATGAGGAAGTTCACGTCCCCGCGCTCAAACCGAAACCCTTTGGAGAAAATGAAAAACTTCAACCTATCGATCAGCTCCCGAAGTATGTGCAACCTGTGTTTGATGGTTTTAAAACCCTCAACCGCATTCAGAGTAGATTGTGCAAATCCGCATTAGAATCCGACGAAAACTTACTCTTGTGCGCTCCAACTGGGCGGGTAAAACTAATGTAGCTCTCTTGTGCATGATGAGAGAGATTGGTAAACACATAAATCTCGATGGAACTATAAACGCCGACGAATTTAAAATTATATACGTTGCCCCTATGAGATCTTTGGTACAAGAAATGGTAGGTAACTTTGGAAAACGGTTGGCCAGCTATAACATAACGGTGTCTGAATTGACCGGCGATCATCAGTTGACACGTGAACAAATAGCTGCAACACAAATAATTGTTTGCACCCCGGAAAAGTGGGATATTATCACGCGGAAAGGGGGAGAGAAAACGTTCACTTCATTAGTAAGGTTGATTATTATTGATGAAATCCACTTATTGCATGATGAACGAGGTCCAGTTCTGGAGGCTCTGGTGGCCAGAACAATCCGGATGATTGAATCTACTCAAGAAGATGTACGTCTGGTAGGCTTATCTGCCACTTTACCTAATTATCACGATGTATCGGCTTTCCTTAGGGTAAAACCCGACACAGGGCTTCATTATTTCGACAACAGTTTTAGACCAGTGGCTCTGGAGCAACAATACATTGGCGTAACAGAGAAAAAGGCACTGAAGAGATATCAGGTAATGAACGAGATCGTGTATGAGAAGACGATGGAACATGCTGGTCGTAACCAGGTACTTATTTTCGTTCATTCGAGGAAAGAAACTGGCAAAACCACGAGGGCCATCAGAGACATGTGCTTAGAAAAAGATACGTTAGGACAGTTTTTGCGCGAGGGTTCAGCTTCTATGGAAGTGTTAAGGACTGAAGCAGATCAAGTAAAAAATCACGAATTGAAAGATTTGCTACCATATGGCTTCGCGGTACATCATGCTGGGATGACACGCGTCGATAGGACCTTGGTTGAGGATTTGTTCGCGGACAGACATATACAGGTGTTGGTATCCACTGCTACCTTAGCTTGGGGTGTTAATTTGCCAGCACACACGGTAATAATCAAGGGTACACAGATATATAATCCAGAAAAAGGCAGATGGGTGGAACTGGGAGCTCTAGACGTTCTTCAGATGCTCGGTAGGGCAGGCAGACCTCAATATGACGTCAAAGGAGAAGGCATATTGATAACAAATCATAGTGAATTGCAATACTACCTTTCTCTTTTAAATCAGCAATTGCCAATCGAGTCCCAGATGGTTTCTAAACTCCCTGACATGCTTAACGCTGAAATCGTCCTGGGCAGCATACAGAACTTGAGAGATGCAGTGACTTGGCTAGGTTACACCTACCTCTATATACGAATGCTACGGCAACCTACCTTGTATGGTATTTCGCATGATCACATGAAACAAGACCCTCTGCTAGAGCAACATCGAGCCGATCTTATTCATACCGCCGCTTTGCACTTGGACCGTAGCAGTCTGGTTAAATATGATCGAAAGACCGGACAGTTCCAGGTTACTGAGCTTGGACGAATAGCCTCTCATTATTATTGCACACATGATACCATGCAAACTTATAATCAATTGCTCAAGCCAATGTTGAGCGAGATTGAATTGTTTAGGGTATTTTCGTTATCATCGGAGTTCAAAAATATCGCAGTAAGAGAGGAGGAGAAACTGGAACTCCAAAAACTCATGGAAAGAGTTCCGATTCCCATAAAAGAGAGCATAGAAGAGCCAAGCGCTAAGGTGAACGTCCTACTCCAGGCATATATCTCGCAGTTGAAGCTTGAAGGCTTTGCCCTGATGTCTGACATGGTGTACGTCACTCAGTCGGCTTCACGTCTGATGAGAGCCATATTCGAGATCGTATTGCATAGAGGTTGGGCTCAGTTAGCCGACAAGTCACTGGCGTTGTGTAAGATGATAGACAAGAGGATGTGGCAGTCGATGTCGCCGCTTCGACAGTTCAGGAAGATGCCGGAAGAGATTGTGAAGAAAATCGAAAAAAAGAACTTTCCCTGGGAGAGATTGTACGATCTAGGTCCTAATGAGATTGGAGAATTGATCCGTGTACCTAAATTGGGCAAGACTATTCATAAGTATGTACATCAGTTCCCGAAACTAGAATTATCCACACATATCCAGCCGATTACTAGATCCATGCTGAAGGTCGAACTGACTATCACGCGGATTTTCAGTGGGATGAGAAATTGCATGGGGCCTCTGAAGCTTTCTGGATCTTGGTCGAAGACGTTGACTCAGAAGTTATCCTTCACCATGAGTACTTTCTTTTGAAATCGAAGTATTGCCAGGATGAGCACTTGGTGAAATTCTTCGTGCGATATTCGAACCACTTCCTCCGCAATATTTCCTGCGCATCGTATCCGATCGCTGGATAGGAGCTGAGACGCAACTGCCCGTGTCTTTTAGGCATTTGATACTACCAGAAAAGAATTTTCCACCTACGGAATTGTTGGACTTGCAACCTTTGCCTATTACTGCTTTGCGTAACGAGAAGTTTGAAGCTTTGTACACGGAAAAATTTCCACAATTCAATCCGATACAAACTCAGGTATTCAATTCGGTATACAATGGAGATGATAATATATTTATTGGGGCCCCGACTGGTTCGGGTAAGACTACCGTGGCAGAGTTTGCCATACTGAGGTTGTTTGATAAAAATCCAGAAGGAAGATGCGTATATTTGGTACCCAAAGATGCTCTAGCAGAGTTGATTTTTGCCGACTGGCACAATAAATTTGGTCAAAGCCTAGGAAAGAAAGTCGTCCTCTTAACAGGAGAAACTGGCACTGACCTGAAACTGTTGGCCAAAGGTCAGATAATAATCACCACCGCTGAAAAATGGGATGTACTTTCTAGGAGATGGAAGCAGAGGAAGAATGTACAGAATGTCAATTTGTTCATCGTAGACGAGTTGCACTTGATTGGTGGAGAAGATGGCCCCGTCATAGAGATTGTCTGTTCTAGGATGAGGTACATCTCATCTCAAATTGAGAAGCCTATAAGGATCATAGCTTTGAGTGCCTCATTGACCGATTACAAGGACGTTGCCCAGTGGTTGGGTTGTAATGCCAATGCCACGTTTAATTTCCATCCCAGTGTTCGCCCTATACCTCTAGAACTCCACGTGCAGGGTATCAACATCACACACAATGCTTCGAGGTTGATCGCGATGGCCAAGCCCGTGTACAACACCATCTTGAGATATAGTCCGCATAAACCAGCAATTGTTTTTGTGCCAACTAGAAAACAAGCTAGGCTGACTGCGATCGATTTGCTGACTTATGCTGCATCTGAGGGACAGCCTAATAAGTTTTTCCATGCAGAGGAAGAGGATATAAAGCCTTTCCTGGATCGTATGACTGACAAGGTAAGAGGTAGTAGGTTAGGTCAGGTTAGGTTAGGTTGCTGTTTTAATAAATTTTGCAATAAAAATCTAAGGCATTTGATGGTGATTGACAAATAATTTGAATTTGTTATTTGACTTTTTTAGACTCTCAAGGAAACTCTATCTCAAGGAGTGGCTTACATGCATGAAGGTTTGACAGCCAGCGATTTACGTTTAGTTGAACAATTGTTTGACTCGGGAGCTGTACAGATAGCTGTCGTTACACGAGATCTTTGTTGGGCGGTGAATATTTTTGCCCATTTGGTTGTCATAATGGATACCCAGTTTTACAATGGGAAAGTTCATGCCTATGAAGATTATCCCGTGACTGATGTATTACAAATGGTTGGTAGAGCGAATAGACCATTAGAAGATGACGACGCTAAATGTGTATTGATGTGCCAGAGTTCAAAGAAGGATTTCTTCAAAAAGTTTTTGAGTGATCCGTTACCAGTGGAGGTACGGTTAAATTTATTTGTCTTTGTCTCTTACATTAGATTAGTTTCTTAAATTTTTTATTCTGTTTTATTTATTTTTTTTTCGAAACGGGTAAATTCTGTTCAGCTAAAATAAACCTTTCATTTTTAGAGTCATTTAGATCACAGGCTTCATGATCATTTCAATGCAGAAATTGTGACCAAAACAATTGAAAACAAACAGGACGCTGTAGATTACCTGACATGGACATTTTTATACAGACGTCTGACACAGAACCCGAACTATTATAACCTTCAAGGAGTTACTCACAGACACTTGTCTGATCATCTTTCCGAATTAGTCGAGACTACACTCTCAGATTTGGAACAGTCGAAATGCATTAGCATTGAGGAAGAGATGGATTGCGTGCCTCTCAATTTGGGAATGATTGCTGCTTATTATTACATCAATTACACAACAATAGGTGAGTTTTAGAATTATCATAGAATTATTTTCGCTCCAGGAGCTCGTTTTTGCTAGGATTATGTTCATTTGCTGCCGTTCAACTTTGAATATAGCACACTGATGAAACCTAATAACATTGGAATTCTGATGTGTGGTTTCTAATGGTGAATGACAAAAATAAGAAAAGAGGAATTATTTTCGGTTTATGGTCTTCCTAACAGACTTTCCATTAGAGTGCACTTTGGAAAATATATCTGGTGGTTGAATGGGTAAACATGGTTAGACTTACAGTGTGTCTAACCAAGTCTAGTCCCAACTTTGCATACTAGAGGGTACCACATATATGTACCATCCATCGAATTGTACAAATGTTAAAACACTTCAAGTCTATGTTACGGAACCGTTATATTGCAGAACTTTTATGTTACAGAACTGTTCAGCCTCTCTCCAACAGCAAGACGAAGATCCGCGGCCTCTTAGAGATTATCTCATCTGCAGCAGAATATGAAGATGTTCCTGTTAGGCATCGCGAGGACAACATCCTCAGACAACTGGCGCAGAAGCTGCCCAATAAGCTGACGTCATCATCGGGCGGTCAGCCAAAGTTCAACGATCCCCACATCAAGACCAATCTTCTACTGCAGGCGCATCTCTGCAGGCTGCAGCTGGGCGCCGAACTCCAGGGCGACACGGAGTCGGTGCTCGCCAAGGCCATCAGGCTGATACAGGCATGTGGGACGTGCTGAGCTCGAACGGGTGGCTCTCACCTGCTGTCGCAGCTATGGAGCTGGCGCAGATGGTGACACAAGCAATGTGGAGCAAGGACTCATACCTGAAACAGCTGCCACACTTCACCAACGAGATCATAAAGCGGTGCACAGATAAGGTCAGCGTTTTCTACAGTTCATTGTAATATACTATAGTCATCACTATGTAATCACTAAAGAAACTAATGAAATGAGTCATCCGCATGAATGGAGATAGGCAGTCACAGTTATTGATTTATTTAGTTATATCACCAGTTTATTATGCCATCAATTAATGAATGAAAATTAATGACGAAATGTAATAACTCGTTAATCACACAATTTTTTTAAATTCTGTTGCAAATGTTGTTCTGCTAATAAATAATGTTTCGTTTTTTATTTTTTAAATCATTTTTGATAATATATCATCATGATTTTTTGTATTATATTTGGACTTACATAGACTTGGTAAACATGGACTTGATCTTCTTGCAAAAGGATATAAAAATATATTCTGTTATAAATGGATTTGCATCAAAGCCAAAGTAATTTTCACTTTTTATGACATAAATTTTCTGATTTTTTTTTTATTTGACACACTGTTTTTTTTTATTTTATTAAATTAGTATAACAATAAATAAAAAATAAAAAAACGAAGTAAATTTTATAGCAATATACAGTACAACTCTCTAATCTGAACATGCGTTAGTCCGAACTTCTGATAATACGAATATTGGGCGCTCGAAGTCATAGTCAGAACAATTTTGATTATCCGAACATCATACGGTTTTAAGGCAATGTTGGGAATTCTAACTAGGATAATAACATGTACAGACTAAACACATTAAACTGCGCTTTACAACAATAAAAAAATTTAGTATAAAATAAAATTAAACATTACAATTTGTGTGATAGGCAACTTTTACAATGAATCTTTCAAATATGTGGTGAGTTTATTTTGATTGCAATATATTAGTGTGTAAACATTGTGTAAACAAACTATCCCCACTTTTGGTTCAACATGTTCAGATGAATCATTCTTATCTAATCAATCCTGGAGTGGGTACTGGAACGCGCGTCGAGAAAAGTGTAGTAGTTCGGTGTTTCGTGGAAAACGTCCAGTTTTTTTTTTTTTTTTTTTTCTAATCAAGTAAACCCAAGTTTATTTTGGTTTGTTGTCCTTTGGTTAGTTTAGTAATATGTGGATAGTTGTTGGAGTATGTACTGGCATATGCGTTTTAGCTTACATACGTATATAAAAAGCATTGACAAATGACAATATTTACCTGGACTGATTTTTTTCTATGGGATCTATGCCATATGGATTCACAGCCATATGGATCTAGGCCATATGGATTCACAGCCATATTTTTGGAACTTTTTAATCATCCCATTAAAAGGATTAATCGTTGATATCATTAGAGAGGGCCTATTGGGAAATTGTTCGTTAAAATGGCTTTAATATCCCTTACAGACTGACCACCAAAATACCATTTAATAATTTCAACTTTTTTTATTTAAATTTTAATTTTTAAGAATGTATGTACCATATGTTGACGAGTTTATGCCTGTTACGTGGAAGCTTGTTCAAGACAATGATCCCAAACATACTGCGAAATCTGTAAAACAGTGGTTCATTAATAATTCCGTATCTATTATTGACTGGCCATCTTGTAGCCCTGACCTCAACCCCATAGAGAGTGTATGGGATGAAGTAAAACAACGAGTTTGTCAGCGTCAGTTTAAAAATTTAGATGAATTGTATGAAGTTGTTAGAGAGGCCTGGTACTCGATACCTGTAGAGTTATGTCAAACTTTGATAAGCTCTATGGGTAGAAGATGCGCAGAAGTAATAAAGAACCATGGCTATCCAACAAAATATTAATGTATGTTACATAGTTTTTTGAATAATGAACGTTTTTTATATCTTTTCTAATTATTTGTCATTCGACAAATGGTAGGTAAATGGCAATTATAAATATAAAAGTAGAACTGAGACGGATGGAACACAAAATAAGTTACGAATTGATTCGCTTTAGAACACATGTTTATTGTAGGTATATATATGAGCCCCGAATCATATCGCTTTGACCCAATATTATTTTTGGTGAGATTTCTGAAACAAAGACTTCATACTATGGATACGACAATTATCCTTTATTACATTATTTACCATATTTTTTATTATATTATTTATCCTACAAATTGCCAATAAAGGGATTATAGTTGTATCCAGAGTATGAAGTCTTTGTTTCAGAAACCTTACCAAAAAGTAATATTGGGCCAAACGATATGATTCTGGGCTCGTAATTGCTGGGACAGGTTAAAAACTAAATGACATAATATACATAAGTTATGCTAAAACAATGCCATTTCTAATTATATGACCGCCACTGTATATCAGGCCTTATTAATTCTATTATGTTTTTCCTATATTAGGGAGTGGAAACTGTGTTTGATATCATGGAGCTGGAAGACGAGGATAGGTCCAAGTTGTTGCAGCTGAGCGATGCACAAATGGCAGATGTCGCGAAGTTTTGCAATAGATATCCTAACATAGAATTGACCTATGACGTCCTAGATAAGGATCAAATCCATTCTGGATCTTCTGTTCACGTAGCGGTACAGTTGGAGAGAGAGGACGAAGTTAGTGGACCAGTTATAGCACCATTTTTCCCACAGGTTAGTCTTAGTTGTAGATTATTATTAAGTGTCTTGGTGAACTTGTTTAGGAAAATACACCTATTCTATTCTGTCTTGAGAAATACTTTGGAAGTTACAATGTGAAAAAAAGGGACTTGAAAAGATGCAAAGTGTCCACTTCATAAACTGGCAAAGTCAGTCAATCTTCTGTCGGAAACTTGATGTACCTGTAAGTAATTCATTGATTAGAGGGGAAGGGCTACAGATCAATAACATTTCACTCTTCACTGTGACTCCGTCCACCACTTGTAATGTTATTGGTCTGTAGCCCTTCCCTCTAACCAATAAATTATGTCAACTTTCATATGGAACTGTCAACAGCGTATACACTTGACCAGGGGTTGCTAGCATAAAAAATATACTTTTGTTTTTGTTTAAACTTTTGTTTAATGAAATTATATATAATTTTATCCAATTATCGAATCGAATTTATACAATTATTGAAATTTGACAAGAAAATGAGGAAAGGAATCTTTAAAATAAAAAATGATGATTTCACTTTAACTATTGCAAAAAAATAATTATTATGAGCTCAGAATGCTATATTATCAGAACTAACAAATTACTATGACATAGGTATATTATGTTATTTCCATCTGTTTTCAAGTTTTTTATATTTCCAGTTTTTTACTCTTGAATTTAAAGAAATACATCATTTCTGTTTAAAACTAATTTAAAGAATGTATCAGTTTTTCTCTGTTAATTTACTTTGATTTTCTTTATTTTTCTGTCTTTTTTTTGGTACAATTGAATATTTTATTTTTATGTAGAAAATTAAATAACATACTAGGTCAAGACAAATTGAAGACAAATTGAATCGTTAAGAGATAAATATAGAAGTTTTAACATAGAACCTTTTCAATACAGAACATTCTTTACATATTTTTTATATTTTATATTTATTTTTGGGACTTTTTCAAGATTCTTTTCTAAAACTGTTGAGTTTCAAACATTTCTTTAAATTATTTTAACATGCATCAAATAAACATCAATTTTAACAATAGATTATTCCTGTTGTGACTACTCTTTCTCTAAACGGTATTTCTATTATTTATTACAAAATAAATTATGTTTTTTCATAAAATTCGGTGAATTTTCAGAAACGAGAAGAAGGATGGTGGGTGGTTATCGGCGATCCTAAATCTAACTCCTTATTATCCATTAAGAGGTTGACTCTGCAACAGAAGGCTCGCGTCAAGTTAGATTTCGTGGCCCCCAGCCCTGGTCACCATAATTACACTTTGTACTTCATGAGTGATGCATACCTAGGTTGTGATCAGGAATACAAGTTCTCGATCGATGTGGGAGATTTCGAGTCCAGCGCCAGTGACTCTGATTAAGAAGAAATATATTATTATTATAGTTAGGTTAGGTTAGAATTAAAGTGTTTTTTTGTACAAATGATTTGATTTGTGTTATAGATTTTAACAAATTTAAACTTAAATAAAAAAGTTCCACTTACTCTTTTTCTTTATGAATGCACACAAATTTAATAATTTCGACTTACAAGTAAAAGTTGTAATGTATTCGCCATACATTATTAAGATGTCCTAAGAACTTTTTGAGAAAGGCGGTTTTTATTATAAAGGTAAATTCTAGCGTGGGCATTATAAAATATATTTTTTTTTTTGCGTTTTTTTTTTGCGTATTTACGAAAGGATTTGTATGAAAGGATTTTTTTCAATTTATAACTCAAACCGCACACTGGTGCTAATTTGCACCAGTGAAAATTTCAACTAGCTGGAATTTCTTAGTCAAGCGCCTCTGCCCCTACTACGACAAATATGTCTCGCCAATCCCCCATTCCATGCCAATGTTGACATACTCATTATGCTACAGCTACCGAGTGAGCGATATCTAAAATTTGAATTGGTGCATATTTGCATCTGTGTGCGGCTTACGTCTACGGAATTGTGGTCAACAGAGATTATTCAAATACACGATTTTTGCTGTGGACGACTTATTTTTGTATTTGTATTTTCAACAAATAGTTGAGTTTTCAAAAAAAAATGTATTTCTCCTTGTATAAATAACTACTTTCTCTGAACCATGATCTGGAAGTGTATTAAAACTAATAATAAATTAATGAATTTTGAGTTTTAGATCAGATTCTCTCAGATCTTTTTATGTTATAACCTTTTTACAAAGCAATCATCTTGGTTCCACGAGATTTTGCACAAATTTGAAAGAATACTTTTTTGTACACAGAAAGGTACATTTATTGTGTAAAAAGTGAAATTTTGAAAGGAATTTTTTTTTTAATAATAATGTTTTTATGACAAACATCGTTTGTGGTCAATTTAAGTTCAGAAAAGTATGGCTATTGAGTTGTTTTGACATTATCTTCATATATAAATCGTCAATCAAAATTGTAAAATCCCAATTCGCACCTGTGTGCGTTTTATGGGTGCTGGAATGAAGTGTGCGGTTTGATGGTTAATATTCAAGTAATTACAGTACCGCAGAAACAGGGTGTGTGTGGGTGTATATGTGTGTCTATGCATTATTTTTATAGTTATTAGAGGAAGAAGTGCTAAAGCTGCTAGGTGGAAAGTCATTATGAGAACAAGAGGAACATGCCTTTTATGGCCCAGGAATTTCAGATTAAATATAAATGTAACACTATCGCCGCGCTGATAGCCCAGCAGGTAAAGCGCCGGGTGAGAAGATGGCTATTACTCCAGGAGCTATTATTCGCGCAGGTTTGATTCCCGCTTGTGATAATTGGCACCTGTTGCAGGATTTGGTTGTGTGTCCTATGTCTTTTCTATGTGTACTCTCCTCCTGATACAACCGTAATGATTCCTAGAGGGAAACTCAATATTTGTGGTGTGCTTTTTTGTATATTTGCATGTTATATACCGAAGTGATGTGTTAAAGAAACTTTAAATTCGTTTTTCTCAAACCAACATTTTTTGAACTGGTGACCATGATATGTCAAAATCTACTGGAACAATCAGATAGAAATAGTCAAAACTAAATTTAACTGTCTACAAATTAATATTACTATACTAATGGTAAAAGATCAATTACATAGCCTCATAGCCTCAAAATATTCCCATGTATTTTTGCCAGCTGAAACCAAATCGAACCTCAGTTTTGCCCTCTACATGTCAAGATTTCCTCAGTCAAAAACACCTACGATTTTATGGATTTCCGAAGGTGTTTTTGACTAGAAAAAATCCTGATAGAAATGAGATTCTGATTTTGTTTCAGTGGGCAAAACACATGGAAATAATATGGTTTTGTCTGATGCACAGAATTCTTTTTCTTAGTGGGGTTGTCTTATTAAGGCGTCTGACTCAATATTAGAAGTATATTTTGCAAAACCCGCCGTCCAATGTATTTATTTTTATTTGCTCCGATTACACTCTACATTTATAGAATGTAATAACTACCATTTATTGCATCGAGATCAGTAGAGTTCGTAAATTTGTGCTACAACGCAGGGATCCACACTATGAAACTCTATAATAATTAAACTATAAATCGTATTTTTAAGTAATGTACACATGTATTTGTTACACCTGCATACCCACGCCACTGACCGATCCTTCCCGATGTCCCGGGACTCTCGTCTGCGCGGTAGCATGCCGATCTTATGCGGGAACGCTGGATAGGTATAAATGCAGTTTTACATACAGTGAGCAGGGATTTCCGAACTCTAGAGATCAGCAGGTGGCCCTAAAAAATAGAGCGGGAGTTTTCATATTTATCAAATTATCAATTTTCTGTTACATACTTCTTTTGTGAATTTGTTAGTATCATACTTATACGTTTTTTATTCTCTGATCCCTAAAATAATGTTCAGACCGTAGATTGTTTTGTTATCTACCGTACATTCCAGGTACGGACGAACAAGTAACTGCAATGAAGTGAAAACATTGTTAAATCATCCGTAACAAATTTGTCATTGAGTTGTCATCGACACTGAATATACATATACTTTACAAAATTTGATGAAATTGGTTAAAGCGAACTGGGAGAAAAAATGTTGGTGGCAAGACCTCAGTATTAAACCTCAATATAATGGTGGCACTTCACTTGGCGCAGCGTATTCGTATATTTGTTGTATTTGCCCAAAAACGGCGATGTGTAGAGAAGCTATTCGCTATATTTGCTTTATTTGTACAAATAACGCGAATAGCGCTAACAGCAAATACGCGTTTCCGTCCACTTGTCGGTTTTCAATCACGCATCAAAGAAGTCAAATAAGGCGAATATTTGCGGTAACCGTCCACACTTGGTTCCACCAGCGCTGTGTTCGTCATGGTCTTTTAGTAACTTTGTACTTATGTAGATTTAACATTTATTGGTAATAAGAAGCATTCAGTTAATAAGCTGCTGTCGCTGTCAACACGTCCGTCACTGTATTCACTTTATGAATAGTCAAACATATTTGGCATGTTTGAGTGTTTTGCTGTATGTGTGGATTGCATGTTTGGAATATTTGCGAATACATCAAATGTTTGGACAAATACAACGATACTCAAACACAAATACGCTACGCCAAGTGAAGTGCCACCATAACAGATGTAATGAGTTGACTATTTAATCCGGACGTTTTAATAAATCTGCAAAAAAACTGAAAACCCAGTTTTGAATACATAAGGTTCTTATTAAAATATACTATTGAAATTTTTTAAAAAAAAAAAAAAAAAAAAAAAAAAATGGAGAGGGGGAAAAGAAGGAGGGGGGGGGGGGGGGGAGGGAGGCGGGGGCCCCCCCGCCCGGGCCCCGGGGGGGGGGGGGGGGTTGGGGTGTTTTTTAAAAAAAAAAAACCGGGGGGGGAAGGGGGTGTTTTAAAAAAAAAAAGGGGGAAAAAAAAGGGGGTGGGGAAAATTTGGGGAAAATTGGATTTTAAATTTGAAATTTACAGTGTTCTCGATTTAACTACAAGGTTTTAAAAATGAGATCCCCCACTAAAAAGTTCGCATATGCTTCATGGAAGATGGTGGTTACCTCATCGTATCCCCGAAGTGTTTAACATGTCAGATTATTTTATTTTATAATGGTAATATTTAGAGTTTGGAAATCCTGGCTTACCGCATGTAAAACTGCATTTATCTATCCAGGGTTCCCGCTTGAGATCGGTGTACTACCGCGCAGACGTGACCGGGACATCGGGAAGGATCGGTCAGTGGCGTGGGTATGCAGGGGTAAGAAATACACGCGTTTATACTTTCATTATCATAGAGTTTTATAGTGTCCAGCCCTGCGTTGTAACACTAATTTCCGAACTTTAGTTATATTTTCAAAATCAGATTTTGTTTTTAACTGATTTATTAAAATGTCTGGATTAGATAGTCAACCTTGTATAAGCAATCCCTAAATTTCTATGAAATACTTGTGATATTTTTAGTTTAAGATATAATTTTAATAATCTCACGGAACCAATTGTAGCACTAGTATTCTGCTGTACAGAAACTGGGAAACTTGGGATTGAGGTTTACCCTGAAATAGAAAGAGACGGATTGCACTCTCCTCCTGAAATGCATCCTGCTAAATCCTTGAATGAAATGCATTCTTACGAAATAGTAAGTTGCGCGAGGAAGTCAGATCGATATGGTTAGCTCAGCAATAATTACGTCACACTAACATGATTTTTTTCCTTTTTAATCGTGGCAAGTCAATATCTACATTAATTGGATTCAATTAAACCAGCAGTAATAGATAAAAATTTTATTTTTAATTAAGTGATTGTGCAGTTTTTGTTACTTTCATCAATTCAAATCAAAAATGAGGGTAAGTTTTCACCTATTGACTTATTTCGCAATGTTGCATTATCTACGTCAAAAAGCGGACGTTTTAAGAATATCTAGTTTTTTTCTTAATTTCATTTTGGTGAATTTTTTTAGAGGTTACAACTTATCCAGATTGAAAACTTATTTACCAAGATTAAAAATGTATCTTCGTCGTCGGCAGAAAGTTTTTAAAACGAGTAAAAATATAGAGAATTTTAAAACGAGTTAAAAAGTCATTTTAAAAAGTTATAGTCATTAATCAAAATCATTTATATTTAGAGACGCATATGGCTTACCGATCCGGTTTTGTAGAGTAGGTACTATTTCCGTTAAGGATATCAAGTTACAGAAGTGACACTGGAAACTGTATAAAAATATTCAATATTTCTTCAATTACCTACGACAATCTCTGAATTCATTTTAAATTTATTAACCCTCCGTCTGTAAAGGTGGGTCATTCGTGTCCCGGGCAAAATTACTTTCACAAAATTACTTTTCCAAAAAAATTAGCAAAATTGTTAAAAAAATGTTTTTTCATTAATATGATTATTGTTTCATCAAGTACAAGGCTTAAAGAGGTAGCATGAATAATTTTTTAAACATCGTTTGTTAGAATTATAACACATATCACATTTTGCACAATGTCATTGTAGCAAATCCAAAGCGCGGGATTCTATATGTTGAAATCACTTAACAATTTTATAAAGTAAGATTATTTTAGCAATAGTTATGTTGTATTAAAATAAGTCAATGTAATCAAAATATGTACAATATGTAAGTTAATGGTCAATAAAAATATTATCAAAAATATATTTAAATATTAAGATTACATTGCAATTTTAGGGTAGAAAGGTTTACATCTGCGCTGCGTAATTATTAGGTAAAAAAATCGAACATCTCGAAAAGTATTTATCAAAAATATGGTTTCAGATTCTGAATTCACGTTGAATACGATATCGAATTCAGATCCATACTAATTGAATTTAAAAACTATACTAAAATTTAGTAAGATTGTATTCAAAGGAGGCAAAATCTTCCCTTGTAGTATTCAATATCCCGCGCAAAACTTTTGTTTAGCAAATTGACAAGATTTTCAGAATAATAAAGGGAGAAACATATCTATATGCCATTATTTGGATACTATAATTGGTTATTTTGATTATGTTGCAAATCAGTGTAGGTACTTAGAAAGTGTGTTCTAGAATTTTAATTTGTGATAGTTGGCGCTGGTATATGTTTATATCTAGCGCTGATAGCAAAAGGAAAATATATATATTTTTTGTATACAAGAATCATTTCTCGAGCAGCAATGCTTGATTTTCAATTAAATACTTAAAATGTCCAAATTTTGAATTAAAAATGCTCTAACTATTTTAGATAACTATTCAAAATCTTATTTACTCGTATATGTATGAGTTATATGAGTTCTTTAAAAAACGTTCTTTTTAAATTATGTGGTAAGATATATGTATGTATTAGGGCTAGAACCAAATGGTACATGCCAGGGTCGAACTTGAGCATGCATGCTGCAGTGAATAAATAGTGACTTACTAAGTAATATTGTTTTCTCTTACTTTTCCCGCATCTTTTGTCACACTCTTACACCTCGTCGTCCTCATATAGGAATTCACTTATTGGGATTCCATTTCTTTTATTTTCTCGGTGTTTTAGCGACTTTACGTGCTTTTCACATTGTCCTTTTCTGTAAACATGTAAGTAACACTTGCATATTTCACAGTACACAGTGGTAGCTTTAACACTTCAAATCTGGAAAACCCTGCACAATTTTTTTTTAATTGATATGCAAATGGGGCTGGCGTTTTAACCATCGTTATAATATCAATTAAGTATTGTAAGGTACATTTTTTTGGCAGTCTTGTTTAGTCTATTTTCTTACATTGCTGAATAGACTATTATTATCTTATTTTGAACCACAACAACCACGACGTTACGTTCGCTCTCTATGTTTTTGTTATGGTCGTAAATTTGTCAGCTGAATGAGGGCGATTCAACGAACGCCAACTTGGGACTCGATATTGAAAGCTTGGGCCGGTGTTGGCATTAAATAAGCCTGTGTTGTTGCAGACTGGTGCGGTTTTTCTTTTTTTAAAGTGCATCCTTCAGACTCAAACAGATTCACACGGTGAGTTTATCACTGAGCTTTGTATACCTTTTTGTTTTGTTTTATTGATAATTCTAATTTTAATTTATTTAAAATGATGTGATACAATATTCGTCAGGAATTCCTCGACAATTTAATGCATTATCGGTTTATGTCATATAATATATTCAATATTAATATTAGTCATGATTGTATGAAAAAGCAAGTGTCTTTAGCACTTTGCGGGGACTGTGTGGACGATCCCAAAGTGTTACGGGCATATTTGTAAGTTGTAAATATGTTTCTGGCACTGTGTGGGGACTATGTGGACGATCCCACAGTGTTGGCGACAGAGCTCGGTAAATGCAGAGATTACGTGGGGGACTATGTGGACGATCCCACGAGGAAGAGGACAGACACTGTGAGGGGACATTGTGGACAATACCACAGTACTTTGGAAATGCAGATATTACGTGGGGGACTATGTGGACGATCCCACGAGGAAGAGGACAGACACTGTGAGGGGATATTGTGGACAATTCCACAGTGCTTTGGAAGGAGGATGATATCTGTATTTTTCCGACACTATGTGGGGACTATGTGGACGATCCCATAGTGTCGGCGAGCTCATTTGCATTTTTTTATATTCAACACGTAGTCACTGTTTTAAAACACAGTAGGCGGCCTAGCCGTGGTTATGATTGTTGAATTTTATTATATATCAATATTACTTTTGTTTGTTTGTCAGAGTTAGATTTACTCTGAAAGAAATATAACCGATAGTAGCATGAATTTATAAGTTATAGATCATCATATTCATTCAGTGTATAATTGTCATAACAAGACAACGTTTGGGATTATGAAATGCTCATCTTTCATTCCCATTTCAGGGATGTCAAGAAATATCCTGGATCACCTCAGTTACGGGGGCACGTATAAGTAATGTAATCATGTTATTGTAAGTTTTTACTTTTAAATATAAACATATTAGTAGATTCCCTTTTTCACGACAATAGTCATTTGTTTATACCCGAGATTTAACCATTACTTAAATTCATCACACGAAACTGCACGATTTCACCCAAAAGTGAAAAAGTGTCTTACAAAATAATCAGAAGTGGGATGTAACTCAACTACTTAGTGGGCAGATAGAATAATCTTTTATGGAATTTAGAGAATATGTTTGTTTTGACCTGGTGACGTAGCGAAGGCGATGACTGATTGGTTTTGATGAGTCGACTTGGCCACTCGACTTGTTTGGCCGATGTAGTTGTCAATTTTGGTATGTAATTGGGAAGATGTATTATGTCATGAGGGTTATTGTCTCTTAATTTATTTTTTATTCGGTAAATAAATATTGTGCCACATTTTCTAAACTGGGATGATCCATAACACTGAAAACATTAGGGAT
This sequence comes from Aromia moschata, assembly GCA_029963805.1. Lineage (NCBI taxonomy): Eukaryota > Metazoa > Arthropoda > Insecta > Coleoptera > Cerambycidae > Aromia > Aromia moschata. Next base: position 10,786 of record JAPWTK010000481.1, on the reverse strand, counting down.
CTTTTTTTATTGTTTCTTCGTTTCATTAAAGACAGCTCTAAAAATAAATTAAATTGTTCTTCACCGATGCCGGAGCTTCGAGTGTTTAGGGAGTCCATAATTATGTCCAATCACGCAGGACACGTATCAGTATGCAGTGATAATTATGACGGTGATTTATTCATCGAAATGAGATTACGTACAGGAGAAGGAAAATAATGTTTGATTCCTGGAACAATCATACATGCTTAGAAAGGTCAATTAGCTAACGTCCCATGCACAAATTTATCAGGTAATGACATTGTATTTCAAGAAAAAGAACTTTTTACTAGGGCGTGGCCATGTATTGAAAACATGGAGCGTGAGGAAACTATCTTAAACCTGTCAGCAGTTGATCTGCCAGAACTCTCATTTGAGGATGTAAAAATTGGGCCAGTTCAAGGTGATGAGAAGGACAAACTTTTAACTTACTCACAGAATATAGAGACTGTTTCGCACAAACAATGGATGAGCTAGGTTGTGCCGAATCCATAGAGATGGATATAAAATTAATAGAGGAAAAACCATTCACCTATCGTCCATATCGGATGGCTAGAGCAGAACAAGAAATTGTTAAAAGTATTGTCGACGAACTGGTACAGTGTAATATTGTACGAGAATCTGATTCAAATTATTGTTCACCTGTACTCCTAGTTAAAAAGAAAAATGGGGAACAACGTCTCTGTATAGACTATCGAAAATTAAATTCACTAACTGTCAAAGATAATCACCCGTTGCCAAGAATTGACGATCAGATTGACAGATTACAGGGTGGCGTCTTTTTTTTATCAGCTTGGACTTACGTTCCGGATATCACCAAATCCCGGTAGCAGAAAATTCAAAAAAATATACCTCATTTGTTATCCCATCTGGACAATACGAGTACAATCGAGTCCCTTTTGGATTAACCAATGCTCCCCGTATATTTCAACGATTAATGAACAAAATTTTAAGACCAGCATCAGAATTTGCTGCAGTATACTTGGATGACGTACTGTTGCATGCAAAGACAGTTGAGGAAGCACTAACGAACTTGAGAAAAGTTTGAGATATTTTTCGAACCGAGGGATTAACACTTAACCTTAAAAAATGTTCCTTTTTAATGACCTCAGTAACATTCCTTGGTTATGACATAGAACAAAGTGAGATTCGCCCAGGACGAGAAAAGATAAAAGCCGTGGAATTATTTCCTACACCAAAATCCGTTCACCAAGTTAGACAATTCCTTGGTTTAACTGGATACTTCCGTCACTTTGTTCAAAATTATGCTCTTATTGCAAGCGCTCTCACAAACTTAACAAAGAAAAGTGTGGTTTGGAAATGGACAGAAATTGAGGAACATGCATTCCTAAGTTTACAAAATATATTAATAACGAGACCAATTTTAACTTTATTTAATCCTGAACTACCTACTGAAGTACATACCGATGCCAGTGCAGTAGGTTTAGCAGGCATATTATTGCAGTTACAAAATGATAATCGCCTACATCCAGTTGCATTTTATAGTCGTCAAACTCTAGGGGCAGAACAAAAATATCATTCCTATGAGTTGGAAACACTTGCTGTAGTGGAAAGTTTGAAGAAATTCCGATCATATCTACTTGGGCTAACATTTACAGTCGTAACAGATTGCAACGCACTTAAAACGTCAAATCAAAAGAAACAACTTATCCCTAGAATAGCCAGGTGGTGGTTACAATTGCAGGAATTTACTTTCGAAGTCAAATATAGACCTGGAAATCGAATGAAACATGTTGACGCACTCAATAGAAACCCCTGTGCATTACCTTTAGAAGCACAAAAGAAAGTATAATGCGAATTGAACAGGCTGATTGGGTATTATCTGCTCAACTCACCGACACCAAAATACAAGAAATACGTAATATTTTATCCAAACCACCGGTTTCTCCTAAAGGTAAGGAAACCTACAAGAACTACGCGTTACGAGATGGACGTGTATATAGAATAACAGCTAGAGGAATACAATGGGTAGTCCCTAGAGGAATGCGACAGCAGGTGGTACGAGCTGCGCATGATGATCTTGGACACTTTGCCACAGAGAAAACGTTATATCGTTTATGTGAACATTATTGGTTTCCACGAATGCGGCAGTATGTAGAAAAATACATATCATGTTGCATACAATGCCTTTTTAACAAGCGATCAACAGGAAAAAAAGAAGGATTTCTTCATCCAATTAAAAAGACTCCTGAGCCGATCAATACGTTTCACATCGATCATTTAGGTCCTTTCCGAAAGAGTCGAAGGGGAAATGTATATATTATTGTTGGTGTCGATGCATTTACCAAATTCGTCTTCTTAAAGGCAGTAAAATCTACAAAAGTTAAATACGTAATAGAATATCTAAGGGAGATATTCTCAACGTATGGATCACCAAAAAGAATTATATCTGATCAGGGTTCCGCATTTACATCTAAAAATTTTCAGTCATTCTGCCAGCTAAACCATATTAATCATATTCTTAATGCTGTGGCCACTCCCAGAGCAAATGGTCAGGTCGAGAGACTCAATCGATCTATCTTGGCAGCACTACTAAGTTACACCTTAGAAGATGAACTTTGGGATCAGCAATTACGAGATGTACAATTTACCATTAACAATACGATTAACAAGTCTACGGGTAAAACACCTACCCAATTGTTACTGGGTTATACACCTCGAAAGGGAGGCGACTTACCTCTACGAGATGAAGTCTCTTTAGTACCATCTTTAATCGACGATATAGTAACAGTGAGACAACAAGCAGCTGAAAACAACTCAATTGCACAAACACAACAAAAGAAATCCTTTGATAAGAAACGTAAGAAACCCAGACAATATAGGGAGGGCGATTTGGTTCTTATTGAGAAAAATCCAGTAGCCACAGGTACAAGTCGCAAACTTGTGCCACCTTTTATAGGTCCGATGGTAGTCAAAACGGTATTACCCAACGATCGCTATATTGTCAAAGACATGGTGGATTCTCATCGAACATCAAAAAGATCCAGCTACGAACACACCATTGCCGTACCGAATGAAGCCATGGTGCCCGTCAGGGGGAATTTCTGATGATACCGCCAGCGAAAGTGGAGAAGATGGAGTGGTATTGTCAGAGGTTGAGAGCAGTGACTGAGATCACCTCGAGACGAGGCGGCTTGCAGGATGGCCGAATGTAAGGTACATTTTTTTGGCAGTCTTGTTTAGTCTATTTTCTTACATTGCTGAATAGACTATTATTATCTTATTTTGAACCACAACAACCACGACGTTACGTTCGCTCTCTATGTTTTTGTTATGGTCGTAAATTTGTCAGCTGAATGAGGGCGATTCAACGAACGCCAACTTGGGACTCGATATTGAAAGCTTGGGCCGGTGTTGGCATTAAATAAGCCTGTGTTGTGCAGACTGGTGCGGTTTTTCTTTTTTTAAAGTGCATTCTTCAGACTCAAACAGATTCACAGGGTGAGTTTATCACTGAGCATTTTATACCTTTTTGTTTTGTTTTATTGATAATTCTATTTTTAATTTATTTAAAAAGATATGATACAATATTCGTCAGGAATTCCTCGACAATTTAATGCATTATCGGTTTATGTCATATAATATATTCAATATTAATATTAGTCATGATTGTATGAAAAAGCAAGTGTCTTTAGCACTTTGCGGGGGACTGTGTGGACGATCCCAAAGTGTTACGGGCATATTTGTAAGTTGTAAATATGTTTCTGGCACTGTGTGGGGACTATGTGGACGATCCCACAGTGTTGGGCGACAGAGCTCCGTAAATGCAGAGATTACGTGGGGGACTATGTGGACGATCCCACGAGGAAGAGGACAGACACGTGAGGGGATATTGTGGACAATTCCACAGTGCTTTGGAAGGAGGATGATATCTGTATTTTTCCGACACTATGTGGGGACTATGTGGACGATCCCATAGTGTCGGCGAGCTCATTTGCATTTTTTTATATTCAACACGTAGTCACTGTTTTAAAACACAGTAGGCGGCCTAGCCGTGGTTATGATTGTTGAATTTTATTATATATCAATATTACTGATATTATATATCAATATTACTGATAGTTATAGATCATCATATTCATTCAGTGTATAATTGTCATAACAAGACAACGTTTGGGATTATGAAATGCTCATCTTTCATTCCCATTTCAGGGATGTCAAGAAATATCCTGGATCACCTCAGTTACGGGGGCACGTATAAGTAATGTAATCATGTTATTGTAAGTTTTTACTTTTAAATATAAACATATTAGTAGATTTTCTTTTTCACGACAATAGTCATTTGTTTATACCCGAGATTTAACCATTACTTAAATTCATCACACAGAAACTGCACGATTTCACCCAAAAGTGAAAAAGTGTCTTACAGTATAACAATCAGTAATGCACAATTACAGGCGCGCGACCTTCAAAAGGACTAAATAAATACGGAACCTGTTTCGCGTCGCAGTCGTCCCGGCCCCCTCCCCCTGGCCCAGCCCCGGCCACCTGGAATACGGGATACCGATATGCGGCCGCCTGGAAGACGGTCGGTATCCGAGAATTTTGTTCTAGCCCTAGTATGTATAAGACTAAAAATCCAATAAAGGTGTACATGACAAACGTCTTTACAACAGTGTGTATACACCTTCTCGCAACAACAGGTACAAGTATACAAGTAACGAATATAAATGGTATGTCGTAGGTACATAGTATTAAAAAAATTAAAATGTTTGCGTCTATATAACGTTGAAAAACATACATACCTATTCGTTGAAACAGTTTGTGTAGTCATGCGCGATTCTAATTTTATTTTTTGGCATACTCTTCAGGACTACTCGTTATATAGTAGTTTCTTCATATTATTATGAATTATTATATTATACAGTAGATACTCTAATACTCATACAGTATTCATACACCAGTTATATGTATAGTACTTCATATTTTTCCACCAGTAATACACACATCACTTTAAAGTATGGAGTGTCGTGTATCTTGTTGAATAGCGAATCTGTTTCATGCAATAGGTTTAAACTGGATGTTTTTCTATGACATTACATGAAATGTATGCATACTCCCATTTAAATAAATGTGTTCATGAAAATATTCCGGTTTTTTCACATTTCTTGTTTCATGTTTTGTTGATGTGGGACCTGTTTAAATATTCGACGAATAATGTCTTCTAAACTAAATAATTTTCTTACTCTTACTTATATCTTACTCACGATATGTTAAACAAGAAACTACGTGATGTAATTGGTTCTGAACTTTTTGAAGTTATGCTACAATAATGCCCCTTTTGAATAGTCTGTATTTAAACATACAATGATTATGAAATAACATCTAATACCCTTTTCATATTATGGCGCACCCTACGAAAGGTTAAGGAATGACTGTCAGTTCTAATTGCTGGATGAAAAGCCCCTTCGCGCAACATGCAACGGGCTGTCCCAGAAACTAGGTTCGCGTCAATCATATTTTTCATTCAATGAAACGATTGTTTAGATAGTCGAGCCATTCTCTACCTATAGAAACGTGCTTTTTGTAAACATTACGCGGCATTCCTCTCAGCAGGCTGGTGTCACGTTACTCGCATTTCGAAAAGTCGAGAAAAAAACGAGAAATTATATTTACCTTTAAACAATACAAATCAACTTTTCCAGCTTTAATTGCGCATGAATGAAAGATAAACAGAATGTACTTCGTAAGGAGTACAACGACTTTATGGGCCGTTCTTAGCTGTGTGAGACAATCGGGACGTAAAAATCTTGTAAATTTAAAGAATAATTTTTAAGAAAGATAATTCAAATTCAAATGCCGGCCGATAGAAACCGTAAAACTTTTTACACTCAACTTGTTTTATGTGTATTTCTTGAAATTTCAACGGAATATTAAAAGAGGAGAAAAAGTAACAAATCTTCAAATTTTGAATGCTTTGCCCAGTGTGTTTGTGTTTTGAGATATAAACTATCAGGTATCTATGGCTTCCAATATCCTTCACTTTTTTTATTGAAGAGTTGGGTGATTTTGCCAAATGTTTTAACCAATAAATACATTGTAAGATTTTCGGTTTCTTATATTAGATTTTAGATTTTTTCTTAAATATTATTTATTTTTCGTTCTGACCATAAGCACTTTACATACCAAGTTACGCTGTAACTAGACTGATTGAACAAAGAATGTAGTTTTTTATATTTAAAACACTGAAAAGCTAAAAGAATCATTTACGTTTATGTAATGAATATTCATGTTACCGAGTGGTCAACGCAGGAAGAAACCTTGACAAAGATTTTGTTCAAGTTAACCAGCTGTTCATATTAACAAATGTTCATGTTAGCAAGCTTTTACTATATATTCTCGGACCAAATTTTAAATGAATACATTAAAATATTTGCGAATTGTCAAAAACGTAAAAAAGTATATTTTATAAAAATACTATATTTTGACAGATAAAATTTATTTTGCTAGAAATTAAAATAGGAGTATCATACTTCAAAACTTCTAAGCTTATTTCAGATACAATTAGACAAAAAATATTTTTGGCCTGCATAAGTAATACAATAAAATTTGAAAATAAAAAGAAAATTACAAATATTATACAGAGGTAAGGAAAACACAGAAAATATACGGGTACATCAAAATTTCGAACTGTTGGTTCTTGAGCTGGTGGTTGAGACTAAGGGTGGTAGGTTTATTTTTTTACTTGATTTGGGGATATATAGCAAAACATATTGAATCTAAGAATTAAATTACAACCTCTCACAACAAGAAGGATACATCTGTTATGTATCATTAAACTAATCATAAGATAATGTATAATAATTGTAACATAAAGTACAAAATCACGTGATAAGTGGCATATGATCTTTTAGCATACCTAAATACAAAACTGTTAAAACAACTTAAAATTTGTAATGTTGTAATAACACGTGTAACCTGAGACACACAACCAATCTTTGTGATATGTGATAAAATTGCTACAGACGGGATTCGAACCTGTACCTACGGATATATCCACCAATCCTTATATCTCACTTGGTACTCACTATCGCCGTGGGATAGCACGTATTATGTAGAGTTGAAGTTTTTTTTAAGAAATTTTGGATACCTCGGACCTAAAATTAACAATAAAAAAGTTAGGGTCAATTGCTAAGAATTTTTCGGTTGTAAAGGACTGCACCATTCCCCTACGGACGGCTCTGCTTTGTGTGTAATTGTGTAATGAATACTCATGCCCGTGGATAAATAATATCTTGACTAGAGTGGTTAAATATTTAATCTAATGGAAAAGTGAGCACGGCAGTATTGTTTTTACTACTCATTTACCGTTCATTTGTTAGATAAATATTACCGAGTAAATACTTTAGTTGTGGGCTACTTATTACTGCGTGAACCTGTCTGCCGTTCAGGTTAAGAACGGAGGTGCTTTTCGAAAATGAATATGTGTAAATGATTGATAGTGGCTTTTTTAAGAGAGTGGAGCACTTTACAGTAATAAGTTTAGTAATTCTGATCCACTTTTATCTTCAAAATAGGTTCTGTTTATATACAAACCTTTTTAAATTTTAATTTGATTTGCAGTTGATAAAGATATGATTCATTTTCTAAAATTCAACGCGCTGATGAGCCAGATAATTTCAATAAATATAGAAGTCACAAAGTAGCTATTTTCGTATTTTGTTCATAAATTTTCCAAAATTCTGAAGGTGGTAATTTTTATTATATTATAATATATAGATATAATGTTTTTTTCTAAATATCTAATTATTTTTTTATATTTCAATGTACTGTTGTGTATGATCTAAGTAATTCTTAATAATAATGCATGAACACACGCACTATCAATCAGTAAATTTAAATGAAACAATTTATCAGGATAATACGTGTTGTTCATCTTACCCAAGTTGTTGCTTACAAGAGGTTCAGTAAAATGACCCAACTCGGACCACCATTTTAGTGGGTGAAAGAAGTATAAAGTGGGGAAAACAACCAACATCGCTACATCGCAAACAATACGAGGGTGGTTTGATAAGTCCGAGACTTTTGAATTTCCCGCGCAGTAACTTTAATGGCAACACTGCTCCCGTCAACTGCCATCTATCGGTAGACTAACGTAAAATTTTGAGCAAGCTATGTCATTTAGTTTATGTTTGACAGCACTGACAGCAGCGAACCTCGTTAATTTCCACAAAAACGGAAAAAGTAAATTTCATGTGCTGATTAAGCATTATTTTTTGCGCAAAAAAAACATTACCGAAACCAAGGAGAGGTTTGATAAATCCTATGGGGACTCTGCACCGTCAATTTCAATGGTTAAAAAGTGGTTTACTGAGCAAGGGCGTAGCCAGGGGAGGGGGGGCGATGGCGGCGATCGCCCCCCCAAAGGGTCAAGTAAAAACCAAAATACTCGGGGGAATGCGGTTGCCGTTGCCTCTAGTGACCTTTTGTTTTTTTTTTTGGCTTTTATGTTTAATCTGCAGCGATCGCCCCTCCCCCCAAAGGGTCAAGTAAAAACCGAAATACTCGGGCGGGGGAATGTGGAGTTTCGTTGTGGCCGCACCAATACAAGTGACGCAGGTCAGGGGCTCTTATGAGCCTACCTGAAATGTGATATTTAGTATGAGACCAACTCTATAGATGGCGCAACCAGCTTAGTTAGTTTTGTACAGTTGGTACTGTTAAAAAAAAGAGATTGGTAGTCCTGAAGAACTAGTTCAGTCCATGCGCCCAAATGTTTAATATTTATAATTTGCGTTATGTTCTTACGTCATTATTTATCTGGGCGTATCGATTGAATTGGTTCTAAGTAAAACCAAAACAAACCTAAGTTTTGTAGTTTTGTGTTTCATTTGTTTCCATGTGTTAATCTATTTTGTGTTTTATTTGTTTATTGGGTATTATATAATTATATATTCTTATTTGAGACAGAAATTAGTTGAGTTAATATTACATTAAAAGAAGAACTAGAACTGGTACCAGATGTGTGTTATAAATGAAACTTCATGTAAAGAAAGTTATGTCTTTACTTTTTTTAGTTTATATAAATGGCTAGTTTCAAATAATTTATACTTAAATGTGATTGTGTCTTGTGTATAAATGTGATTGTGAATGCGTATAAATGTGGTTGTGAATAAAGGAATCTTACATCTAAAACAATTGATTTTGGTATTTAATGATTTCCAATATCTCAAATATCCTCCTTTTTCATCACAGCATGTCTTTAAAATTTATTTTTAGACATTATTTCTTGAGGAACGGTTTCAAATACAGTTTGTGGACTTTTTTAAGTGTTCCCTTATGGACGAAACGTATATATATATTATATGACAAGAATAGCAAAATGATATTTAGTTTATGCTAGATAAGGATAAAAAACTTTATGTAACCAAGTATGATAATGCTATTCTTATATACATACGTTTTGTCCATAATGGAACTCTTAAGAGTCCGCAAACTGTATTTTATTTTTGAATATTTTTTTGAATATAGCGCCATCCGCCATGTTAGTTAAAATTAGTTTGAGACCAATTCAAGAGATGGCGCTTCACGGTTTCATTTAATTCTATGAGAGAGTTCCATCTGTCTCTTCTTTTGTCTATGGTTCAGGTCGCCCGAAAGAAGTCGTTACGCCAGAAATCGTCGATAAAATCCATGGAATGATATTGGACGATCGAAGATTGAAAGTGCGTGAGTTGACTAAGGCTGTAGGCATCTCAACTGAGCGGGTGCATCACATATTGCATGAATATTTGGATATGAAAAAGCTGCCCGCGCGATGGGTGCCGCGATTGCTCACGATCGACCATAAACACAACCGTGTGACCACTTCAAAGGAGTGTTTGGGGATGTTCAGCCGCAATCAAAACGAGATTTTGCGCCGTTTCGTTAACGTAGATGAGACATGGATCCATCACACCACACCAGAGATCAAGCAACAATCGAAACAGTGGGTTTCTAGAGGTAAACGTGCACTGAAGAAGGCTAAGATGGGTCTGTCGGCCAACAAAGTCATGGCCACAGTTTTCTGGGATTCGCGCGGTGTCATTCATATCGATTACCTGAAAAGGGTAAAACGATCACCGGCGAATATGATTCACAGCTGTTGGGCAGATTTGACACTGTTTTGAAGTAGAAATGACCGCATTTAGCGAAGAAGGAAGTGTTGTTTCATCAGGATAATGCACGGGTGCATACGTGTGTAATCACCATGGCAAAAATCATCAATTGGGCTACGAACTGCTACCTCATCCACCGTATTCTCCAGATTTAGCCCCCTTCGACTATTTACTGTTTCCAGACCTGAAGAAATGGCTGTGTGGTAGGAGATTCGGATCGAATGAAGAGGTCATCGCTGAAACAAACGCTTATTTTGAGGGCCTTGAGGAATCATATTATTTAGAAGGAATACAAAAATTAGAAACACGTTGGACTAAATGTATCGAGCTAAAAGGAGATTATGTGGGAAAATAAAATGATTTTTTTGCCGAAAAAAATGTTTCCGTTAAAAGTCACGGACTTATCAAATCACCCTTGTATTTTAAAACTTTTTACCTAAAACCGGCGAATGTAATCAGAAGGATGTGTTTATCACACATGGATAGCATGTCATCCCACAATAGCTGGAATATTCAATGGTGGCGTATGAATCTCCTTTATTTAGGGATAATAAAATTTATTCTTTTAGGGATAATAAAACTTGTCCAATTAATTAACTCACAAAGCTACAGTAATATCTAATACACATCAATAAAATACTCCACTTACA